>OY987204.1:15099490-15441386 GCA_963920795.1 Eutolmus rufibarbis
TTTTCCCCAATATATCTACTTATTTTCATTTTCAAATTCCACATCTTGCGCATTTCTTTATATGTTTCAATATTTTCATAAAAAACAGACTTAGATTATCAATTCAAACTTATAGAAAAACATTGTATAAGGAAAAGAAAAGCAAGCAGCCGACGGCATTTGTGAAAAAAAAGTGTGAAAGAAGAATTAAGAAAATATATAAGAAAATATAGAAATGAATAAAACAATAAATGTATTTTACTTGATCAATCAATACTACATATATCAATTGAATAGAATTATAGTATATCTGCGTTGTATAATAAATATATGTTGCCATGAAGAAAATTCTTTTCGTTTTATTGGCTGATTTTTAATGCTTTTTTTTTCAAATGTGCATAGCCTAGAAAATAAAAATACACAAAAATTTATTGTTTAAAGATAATAATTTCGCATTTATTACGTCTTTTGAGTTACACAAAAACGTGCTGAAATTACAAACGAAGCAGATGTTTGTGCAACTATTACTTTTCCATACCACCACAAATACCACATATCGAAATGTATACGAATACAAGAAATTTTTACAAAACAGAAAAAATACTCTTTTTCAAATGAATGCGGCATACTCGGCACTTGTTTCCATTGTTATTGTATAGGACTAGAAGACACCAGCCCGAACCCTTTTACTGCAGTATTTCATGAAATGATTCCATTCCCCTGAGCCGACGCTGTTTACCCTGAAGGGATGATGAAGGGTGTCCCAAAGAACTGACTCAATGTTTACCCAACTAATAATCCATTTAAGTTTGATTGCCGCATGTTATCCCTTCTAGGATTGTTTGGTGATTATGCGAATTAACACCAAATGGTTTGGGATGACGACGAGATGACTTTCCCTTAGGAGGTCTTTTGTTATAGTTGCAGGGGAAAACAACCTTAAACATTAGCCCTTAGATAGTAAGCATGTATGCATTATAATAGAAGGATTTAATTTTTCTTATTAAAAGGTCTTCAATCCCTGAAATAGCATTCGGAGTCCTCAAATGTCGCTCTAATTTCACTAGCAGTTGACAAATATTAGGGGAAATACAAAATAAATTTTCTACTCGCCTTCTTGGCTGTTGTCCTTTCGCTTAGCATTGAAAAATTACGGAATTCTGTTTGCACACATGGGCGCTATTTATTCGGAGTTGATGGGATGATTGCCCTTTTTCCCTCATAAATTAAGCGTTCGGCATCGAACTCATCTTTAGCAAACATCGTTTGTTAAAATCAGAAGAGTTTTTGTTAAAAACGAATTCTTAAATCGCTAATTCTGAGGGAGTTGATTTGTAACTTTTTTCTAAAGTATTGTGCGATCGAGACCAAACTCACGACCACTAAACAATTATGGAGTGGTTGGTCCAAATCCTCCCCCAATTTGTAGGGAGCAATCAGATTGTCCTGGCTCTGCCGGCTAATTATCATAATTTGATTTTGCCTCTGATGCTGTTTTCATTTCCTAATGGCTGATAATGGACGGCCATAAAGAAAAATCAAAGAGCGGACGGAAATTTCGAAATGACTGTCCTCGTTGGCATCCTCTAGTGCCGTGCGAGGGGGTGGAAGAACCATTCGGTGCTTAAGTGGAAAACTTTTAGAGGGTCCTTTGGGGGAAATTACAATAAACTTTTATCTCCCTTTCGAAAGCTTATGCGAGGATAGCATAGAATTTCGGGAAATTATAGCCCTTCGTCGGGGCGGGGATGCGTGTGGCTGAATAGCAAATGAAGATTAACACAAGAATTTTGGCTTCGTAATAGTTATTGTTGCTGTTTCGACTGAGCATCGATCACTTTCATGACAAATTGGCAAGTTTGTAGACAGAGGCGCTGGAATGCGAAGTTTTTGGTGATGATCGATATTAGGGACAATGATTCCAATGCATAAGCACAACTTAACCATAAGGGCGATTTATTTAGCTTTCTCTCGGTTTTAGCTCCCAAAGAGGAAGGGAGAAGCGAAGGGACACTTGGAAATAATTTGGACCTGGGGATAGGGTCCACAAATTGAATACAAGGATATTATGCTTTATTTAATTATATTAATTATTAATTTAGAAATGAAAATGGCTTTCTATTTGTTTTTTTTTTATTAGGTTATTTAAAATAAAAAAAGAAGGGTATGCTCAATCGGGCAAGTGTAAATCGGAATTGCGCAATTAGTATTGCGTGCCGTGATTGCTTTTAAAACGAAAATTGTATGCCGAAGGTATAAAACGATCAGTATGTTCACAAAAAACACCACTAATGAGTGTTTAGTAATCAATATGTAGGATTCGGATGCAAACTGTTTGTAATGTCAAGATTCAAACCGAAAAACTTGAATATTTTTGCCTTCTTGGTGGTTTACCTTCTCCTCCGCTGTAAATCCATCATTTCTGTGATTTTCGACAGGTCGTTTTGTAGATGTATTATTGAAAGTGTGTTCTTTAAAAAAGTATAAAGAAAAGGAAATGAAAAAATAACGATATTTTGGACCAAGGTGTATCGTTTGTCGTGGTCCTTAAGTACAATATTTTGAAATTAGTTTTTGCTCTTATACAGTACTCATACCTAGCCAACCTCTATCTGGAATTCATTATTAATAATTTTATCGAGAAAAGGTTACCTAAATACATACATTTAGGTAATCCTAGAATTAAAAGATATTTTGTCCGCTTTACATTTTTTGTTTCGTCTGACCTGAGCGACAAAAGCATATGCGTTACCAATCCAAATAAGTTGCTACGAAATATCATTCACATTTTCTATTATAGATTTTTTGTATAGTAAAAAATATTTAATATTTATCTTATTTTTCATGTTTCAAATGACTTTTACATTTTGATGTAGCTTTTTGCTATTATTATAGATATTATACATATAAATATGTACACTTATAGGTACTACTATTATACATAGATATTACATTCTGAAATTATCGAGGATTTATATCAAATCAAGAAAAATGCTTATCTTAAAAGCATTTCCGCATTACTATTAAAATCAAATAATATCTGCTGATGTTATAAAAATTATTGACAGTATGTAGAGTGTATATTTTCATAAGATAATATTAAAACTTAAACTTCACCGATTTGAATTATTTTTGCTGAAGCTTATTTAATGATGATGGTCATATACTAGGTATAGGTAAACAAAATATTTTGTTTGTCTAATATATACGTTAGAATTGAATTTGATATGTCATGCCTAACAGCAAATCTCGCTTAAGATGTACATATAAATTATAAAAGTTTTCTGTCAAAAAACTATAATATCATATTTAAAATCCCCACTTATATAGGTCTGATTTTGTATATTCCAACTTTAGGGACCGCGAATGACCAAACTCTCTGGAAGAGCTCAAAGATGAAGGTTACTTTTTTAACTTATTTACTTGTTTCCATCTATTATTGCCTGCTTCACTGAAGAACCCTTTTCAATATTTAAAATTATAAGTTAAATCAAAATCAGATCTTTTCTCACCAGAAGTTCGGTTACTTTTCGGGTTTGGATTTGTTTTATTTATTTATCCAATTACGCTGTGTATATTCAAAGACTCGAACTTTCTTTCTATTAATTACAATTAATTTGTATTTGTATAAAAATACTAAATACATTTAATTTCCAAAAAAGTAATATTATCTTTACTTCTATATCCGGTAAGTTTTATTTAGAGCATAGCTATTATCAATATTTCTGTAATAAAATTTAAGCAGTAATCTTCAGACTAAGATGTGTTGACGCACTTTCAAGTAAACTATAACTGGAATTATCCAACATTTTTCATCAATCACAGGTTTTTCCATTTGCTGAATGACTATTAATTTCGTACTTATACGCAATCACGTATTAATCATTTTCGTTAAATCGGAAAATTGATAATTACGCTCTCATTCACCACACCTTCCTGTTAAAATTAAGAGTCCATCGATTGATCGAGCACAAAAAACAAACAATTACTAATTAAAAACTCCATAGGCTCATTGTGCAAACAAATAGCACAGCATGTGCGTGGTTATCATGGGAATCGAGGAATTTTAATCCACTGATATCGCGGAGGGCAAGTGGACAATGGCAATCTAGTTAAGTCAAAATTGTTTTTAATTGAAACTTAGATTGGGCAGATAGGTGATGTGGGATATGATTTGATTTGCGCTATCACCACCTTAATGCGGGTAATTACTCTTGTTGAGAGCTGCCTTTTTTAAAACCACTTAATGCGTATCCGTAACTCCAGACCGACTAAGGCACGTCTCGATTTTCGGAGCTTAAATGTGATTGAGTATTGTTGATTGTTTTCGATAGGGCTGATTTATGACATGAAATCTCTGTACTATGCACAATGGGCACTTACAATGTTGAGCTGATGAGAAACACTAAGCGCTTTAAGTGGATTGCAACATAAAATAACCGGATTATAAAACCTTTTGTGTAAGTTACCTACTTATACTTTCGCACATTCTCAAACATATATGTACATATGTACATACATATATCTACGTCAATTATCATTATACACATTACTCAACTCTCTTTGGGGAAATTTCAAGCCAAGGTTGCTGCTTTGTTCAAAATCCATTTTGGACTGAAATAGCCCATTAAATACATACTTCCTTTCAAACAAAGCTAAAGTGACTTGACAAAATTTGCTGCAAACCAATTGCATTGCACAGCCATTCGCACGAGCGCAATTAAGTTATAAATCAAATTTTCTAAAAATGGCAAGTCCAATTTATGTAGACCATTTCTGGGTTTTTCGTACTACACATAAGCAGAGGTATTAACAAAATCCCCAAAAGTAAATGCCACTGAGAACTTCCGCTTTGATATCCATCTATCGAGTGAAATTATCACAAAATTCGGTCAATAATAATAATAGCATTCGAATAGCAAACATGAAAATATGTCAAGCACTGCATTCCGATGGGTATGAATTTCGCCTTGTGAATTGTGCGTCTAACCCTAATCGCAACTAATTGGAACTTCAACAGGCTTAATAGCGATTATAATGCAATAAAAACTTCCACCATGTGTGTTTTTATTGTCGGGAATATATTCAATTATCTGCATATTTGCGATGGAAAAACCCCCATTATTGCGTTTTAATCCGAGATGGGGGTGTGGAACAGCGAAATCAACTAGTGGAATAACACTCAAAGCTTTAATTTACGTAATAGGCGAAAAAAAAACATAACGAGGATATGACATCAAATGCCAAAAGACGAAATAAATAAATTAACTTAATTGAAAATCATTTTGTTTAGACGAAAAAAATAACAAGTATATATATGTATGTATTTCATAAGTTTAGTATTGTCAAGAATATGTACATATATATTCTTAACTTATCGTTATCACATCACGTTTTAAAAAAATATATATAAAATTGGAAAAAGGGAATTGTACGAAATATTTAGAAAAGTAGGTATTATATGTAGACTCCTGCATTTTTTCTGCATTTTTATTTAATGATGGATTCTATGCTCAAATAAAAAAAAATCCCATACCAAACTCCTACGATAATTAATTTTGTAATGAATTTTATAAAAATTTCCAAAATTTTTTTTTAAAAGCACCTCATTTAATGATAACTTTTCATTTCGTAATCTACGGACAAAAGCTCTGTAACAATTATATACCAATTATTCGATTAGATTAGATAGTTGTTGATATGTTTAAATACGCAGATCTGCAAAATTTGGCTGATTTTAAAAATTGCTTTATGTAATTTTTGGAGGATAAATATAAAATCAAAAATTGTCTACCACATCACGTTTTCGAGAAAAATAGCATTAAAAATTAAAAAACAGTGGCGTAGTCAAGGGGGTTTTGAGGGTTCAAACTCCCCGAAATTGGATAAAAATGTTGTTTTTTCTGTTTTTTCCGTCTATCTCTTTCTCATGTTTCTCAATATCTTACCGGCATTTACCGACTCAGCCAAAACCTTCTACATATATTACAAGCTGTAGTGGTCCGGCTCACGCACACATCTATAGGGCAAAGTCGTCTGACAGTCTAAAGAAGTTCCATTGAGTCTTATAGGCGACGTTGCAAAAATGAAAAACAAATAGCTGCAGCTCCCAAACTACAGCTCGTATCCAAAAATAATTTTCACTCACGGTTATCCTAAGAAATTCTCCTGTTAGGTCATAAGAATTTTTACCACCTCTTCGAACAATGAATATACAATTTTTGAGTTCAAATCAAATTCAACAAAAAAGACGAGCGCCGGACTACTAACAAATGTACGGCGGGAAGAAGAATTGGCTCCGAACCGAACCGAAGAAACGAAAAATTACGAAAACGTGATGTGATGGAATATTTTCAATTTCAGTTTCTCAATCTATTAAAAGTAAGTATACCTTACACATATAGTACAATACATCACATCTCCAGGGGAAAATCGTCATTGGCCTGTGTTATTATATCAAATATCTTTGCAACTTATTGTTCACTAGTTGAATTAGAATTAAAATAAAAATATACCAAATCCAACCAATTTTAAAATCAGAAATTTGGAAGCACTGAGAAGATCTGTTGAATAAATTAACTCGGATTTTAGTACTTTTAAGAATATTTTACCATTCATATTTAATGTTTTTATGAACAAAACTGTCCAATTAAAACTTGTGCAAAAATATTACATGTTTAAATTTTCTTGTATACAGCATTTTAGTACGCATTTCGCACAGATTTAAGAAAGCAATTTTTATTTTAATTCAAATTTGGGTACTTTTATTCCCAACTTCTTAGTTATCCCAATAAAATTTCTGCATTTTGAGTCGGGGTCGCTAGTTTTTCGATCGGTCAACTGGGTTAAATTTTAATCTTTTGCTAGTTAAGTAATTATCATCCACTTTGGGTATGCTAGAGACCCAACCAAAATTCAACTTTCTTATGACGAAATTGGTTACTACCATATAATGCTGCACTGCACTTTTAACTACTTGACTAAAAACTGTATCATTTTAGATAACATCTCCACTGAGAAGAAGAGCTTTTCAACTAAGTCGTGACTAAATATCTTGTGTATATTAAACCTAAGCAGCAAAGCATCATTCCACACCTTAATCCTCTGCACATGGCGCACTGCGTGCATTTTACGAATGAGTCACAAATTGCTTAAAATCTCCTCAAACCTCTTTCTCATCAGGACAAATTTCAGGTAAAGAAGGCGATAGTAGTGTTTAATGAGACGTGTTAAGGCAAATATTGGCTCTATCGATAGAAAATTTGGAAATGACGCGAGAAAGCATACAGTTTTGCAGGCTCCAGGCTAAATAAACACAAAATCGTCAACTGCTGAGATACATCCTAAGTCCTGAATGTTTTTACATCCATCGGGGCTGGCAAACAGAAAGCGAACTCCTCCACAAAAAAAGTGAGAATCCTCACAAGCTGTTTGCCTTCTTAATAGATAATTTCTCTGCTTTATCTTTCGCCTGAAAAAAAAATATATGTCGAAAATCTCGATCAACTTGTTTAACCCAAGTGTTCATGCAGAATTTCTGATAAAATCGCATTTTTTATCAACCAAAATATATTTTACTGATAAAGCAACTTCGGCAACTAAAAACCTCGTCCTTCATGATATATCTCTTTGTTGAGTTAAGTTGCGTTGCGACTGTTAAACCCTTTTGGTTGGTCTTCCTAGAAATATGCGATTCAAGCTAGGGCATTTACAGAAGATATTACTTAAAAGACATTTCGCCAGATAAACCAACATCTCAAATTGCCATTAGGGAAATTAAACAATAATCGGTTGTCAGGATTAAAGGGGCCGCGCTATTTGACTCCACTTTGGGGCCTCTTCATTTTGTTTGGTGCGTCAACACCACGCCGCTGTTGGGACTATGCGGCACTTCTGAACAGTAGGCCCCGAGTTGATGCGATGAGGAACATTATGAACAGAAAAACACCTTTGAAGAACCCATGCTTCAGAGTTAGATTGCTCCCTCTGTAGCATTTCTGATTTTTCCACAAGCTCATCTAACGAGGAATTTTCTCTTCCGACCTTTGGCTAGGTATGTTTTCTTTTTTAATGGTAAACAAGGCCAGGAGAAAGGCAAATTTTTATTTACAAAAATATTCGCACTTTCAAAAGTCCTTCAAAATGTTGTTATTTATTCCGGGTTATTCCCAGTCACTGGGCTAATTGGGGTGATTTAATTCGAATCATAACAACCGCTTACCCGATAGACTTTCGAAGTAATTAATTTGTTGGACATTTGCGAAATCGCAAAAGTCAACTGCGTGATAAAATTAATCCTTGGCTTCGCCTCGAGTATGCTTTTTAAGTAAACATAGAATAATGATAGCTATACAGATACACGAAAAATGTATTTTGATAAAAAATTAATTCCCGCAATTTTTACGAATTTTGATTAAACAACGCTAATCGACATTTGATTACCACTTCATATAACTTCCTAATAAGAATGTTTGATTAAACTCTTATCACTGACGATAGAGGAATTGATTTCTTTTCAAACAAACTTTGATACTATTTTTAAACGATGAACAAATGACAGCTTAAAGAAAATTTCAAAATTTAAATTTAAATTTTTCCTAATGCTTCAATTTTATGATTTAGTGATTAAAGTTACATATAAATGAATTTCTTATCATCGTTTTTTTATATTTGATGCGTCGTAATTTCCATATTCAATATTTAAACGTTGTATTTCCTTTTTTGTCTTTATTTACTCAAATAGAATTTGATTTATGCATTATCTACTTTTATCACTTGTTTACGTATTTCCGCTACACAATCAGTGAAAGTGTTTTTATATATAATAGGTAATCGTATCCATAATTAAGTGAAAACTTTTATAATCAATAAAAAAGCTGACTGATCTGTTTGCATGATAACTCTTTTTCATTAAAAGTTAATTATCACTTTAGCTATTGTATGCCACTGGAAACTTGTCTTTTGAAGTTACAGAAAATCCGTAAGTCGGAAGATGGAGTAAAAATGACAATGAAAATTTCAAATTTTCACAGAATATTTCGATAATATTTAAAGCTTTTTGTACCAACTTTAATAAGGTTTATTTACGTCACGTTACCAATTCTACAACTACAATTTTTTAATGGGTTTTCCATAAATGGTCCAAATACGATTTTAGGAACGTCTGAACCTATTATTTCCGAAATGGAATCAAATAAACAAATGTTTGGGAAAGATTGTTGTTGATTCAAGTAATTCTTATTTTTTATATATTCCTGGTAACAATTTTTATTTATAAATTAATTAATTATAAACAATGTATTTTTCTTTAATTTGAATTACTAGCTTTTAAGCAAAATTATTAAATTATTTATCTATATTAACCCCTCAGTGTGGTCGCGTGAATTACATACATACATATGTGTAAAATCAAAAATTTTTGAAAGATGTAATAATATGTTTTTGTTAATTTTTCAAAGTAGATTTTTCAAAGAAAATCTGCTTACTTTTTTTTGATTATTTTTAACAAAAATACTAAGCATAAGACATACAATATTAAATAAATTATTTTCGAAAATGCGATATCTTTTCTTTTTTAGTTGAAAAATGACATACGCGTATAATCTGTGCGACCACTTACGTTTTTTTTAGAACGCAACCACTGCAGGGTTAATAAGCATAATTTTACGAAAATATGAGTGTGAGGTATTTTTCAACAAACCCCTGTTGGAATACGATGCATAAATTAAATTTTCCCACACTTGTATTTGCTTACTTAGTACTTATTAATAATTAAATTAATTATTGTGCCCGTATTTTTATCATTAGTTCGAAGAAAGATAACTTTATATGTCAAGAAGATCACATCACGTAATATTCAACTATGTATACCTACATATACTGTATATACATAGGTATATGTATGTATTTGGATATAAGATATTATAGTAAAGTAAAGGAAAGTGTTGTGATACTCAAAATAAAGGCCACTGTTTTATGTGGTGCATTTAAAAAAAACCTTTAGGTGACAGCCAGAAGGAAGCGGTAGACTTTAGCGTGGTGTGGAGGAGCTGAAAATTCCACTTTGCTATTTAAAAAAAAAAATATCATCAAAGAGTTTTTGTCTAAAGAAATAAAAAAAAAAGTAGTGTTTTTGTGTCAGTCAATTTGTCAATCTGTTATTAGTTATGTGGTGTTTTTTATCCTTAAATTATTCAAATTTAAAATTAAAATAATTTATTAAAAAAAATTAAAATTCTTTGTAGGTACATGTACGACGAGATTTAGGATTATCAATGAATCCTTCCTCATTTTTGATTTGGCCAACCTGTTGGTTTTGATTAGGTTGCTTCATATTTCTGTTAGATTGCTTCATCAAATTTTAATAATCTATATAAATAAAAATTAAATGCTGTTCGTTGGCAAGCGCATCACTTGAGAACGGCTGGACCGAATTGGCTATTTTGTTTTTTTAAATGTTCATAATAGGCCGAATAAGCTTTTTAGGGAAAGAAAAATTGGGAAAGTTCCCCGGAAAATTAGAAAATTCGGGAAAAAACTGAAAGTGCTTTTTCTATGGGATTTTTGTATGAACTCAAGACCTTAACTCACGATTTGAACGATGGATATGCGTAATTATTTTTTTATTTTGTTCGTTATAGTCCTGGAAAAGTTTTCATGAAGACAAATTCAGGACAATTACAAAGGAAAGTCGGAAAATTCGGACAAACTGCAAAAATCATAATTTTTGTATGCACTCTCGATCATAACTGTCGATAGGAACGACATATTTGGTTGATTCTACATATTTTTGTTTTGTTCGTTATGCTCCCGGGATGGATATAACTCAATTGAATGTTTTCAATTGAAAGAAAAATCTGGAAGATTTGGAGAAAAATCTGGAAGATTTGGAGAAAAATCTGGAAGATTTGGAGAAAAATTTGGAAAGCATGCCAGCCTAAATTAAAATAAAATTATATTTGTTTTGTCCGCAAATGTCGTTTGACAGCTAACAGCGGATTGTCAAATTGTGAATCAAGCCAATCGGTTATATAGTGACGGAAAATTGATTAAGTTGTTTATTTTCAGTTGAATTGTGATTCTATTCTAAGTTCATCGCAATCATTTCATGAAATGAATTAGGTTTCGTCGTTTTATCTCAAACAAATTTACAGATTTATCTACGAAATACGGTGAGTTTTGAAGTGACAAACGGTTATACAGTAACAACAAAGTGAATCAATTTTCCATTTTCAGTTGAATTGTAATTCTTCGCACAGCAAACCAATCGAAACAAGGCATTTCTTTGTTTCTTTTTATGCGCTCCGCCACAATGGTAAAAATGATTTTTACATAAGGAAATGTAATGCTGGATTCTCCACTCCCTTGAGCGATTCACGCCATTTGCGAACATAGCTGAGATATTGCCATGGAAAATATGTTAGCCAGTTTAATCAAAATCGATTAAGAAATATGTACATACATATATACGGTCTTCATGGATATAAATTAAAATATATAATGAGATGAAAGTTCACCTCCCTAGACCTAGATATCGAGCCAATAAATGCGTACACAAAGTTGGATCAAAATTTATTAAGAAATGCGGCAGTTATCACGGTTGGCGGGATAAACTTATATGCGAAGTTTGATCAAAATCGATTAAGAAATACGGCCTCTATCGTGTCCACAATATTCGTTATCTCTATGCACAAACAAATTTTATTTTTGAAGTCTACAGCCTCTAAATTCATTCTCCGAAATCTTTTCATCAGATACGCTGCAATAGATAGTATTTCATATGAAAACTACCTAAAATTTGCACAAACTTTAAAATGTGTCTCAACTCAAGATGTTGATGTAAAACTTAATTATTAATAACTTCATTACATAAACCGTAAAACTGAGCCTTATAAAAGATTGGTTTGTTTTGAAGCATTTCAGTCTTTGGTTATAACTGCAGGCAGAAATACCAATTTAATGCAATGGAAATTTCCTCTTTAATATGCAAATAACCACTTTAATTATTTTCAGATTACTAACCGATAGAGGATATATCGCGTTATGCTTTAAGTTTTAAGACACACATTTTAGATAAGTCATATCAAAAGGGGATTTTTATTGCACAGAAGTGGGTGTCTGCTGAAGCTTAGCTTATCAAAATATTGAAGGTTCAATGACTTCTTGTAGATGTGATGCAAGCTTACATAATAATTGTATATTGAGGAAGAAGACAGACAATAAATTCTAGTTAATTCGAAGATTAAGAAATGATAGCTTAGATTAAAATAGTTTAAAAAATTTGCAATTACAAAAACATTTTTGCAACCGGGCAACTCCCATCGGATTATGATGAACAAAATTTCTATAAAAAAAATTAAACTGAAATTTTTCGTGTTTATCATAATGTCACAAAATTCGTATGAGTACTGAATAAGTAACTTTATCAATTTAAAAATTTGTTCTATTGTCTTTCCATTCACAAAATGATATATATATTAATTTGACTGTTTCACAGTAAAAAAAGGTCTGGGTCATTCTTTTGAAAGCGGACTTCACTTTGTTATCCGTCTGTCCGCATGTGAAGGACCTTTTTCTCAGAAATGACTTGAGCTATCAAATTAAAATTAATATCAAATACTAAGGTCTATAGCCTCATACGGCTATAAAAAAATGTATGCTTCTAGTTTAACGCATTTAAAAGATACGGCCTTTCAAACCGTATTTTCATATGAAAAGTCCCACTCACTGATCATCAAAACCTACAATTTTGAAATTTCGCACGAAGGGAGGTCTTTTTGCACAAGTAAAGGAATATAGACCTATTACTTGACAAACTCAATTGTTTGTTCTATATTTTAAATTTAATAAATAATATATATGTTGTGACAACTACTCACTAAGCTTTACGGTAATATAACGGTACGGAACCCTCAAAGCGCGAGTTCTATTCGCGCTTGATAATATTTTTAATTTCCTATTTGGAAGTTATTGTAATAGATCCGTTTTTTCGAAGTGAAAATTTCGACATACATACATATCTCCACGTTTTGAGGTCCCTAGAGAAGGAATTAATCGTTTTTAGAAAGATGTCTCTGTTTGCGCCTTTACGTACGTTCGTTAACTTTTTTCGTTTCGCATATCTCTTGAACATATAATGATATCGACTCCGGTCCGATTCCATTCGACGCACAATTACATAATGAACACCTGATAAGGTTTGCAAACAATTCGAATTGGCGGTTTTTTTTATAACAAAAAACCTAGAACAAAATGTTTTTCAAGGGCTCCAAATGGGAAGTTAGCAGTGTGGGTAGACCAGCCGCACCCTGCCTCTTTTCTTTTATATCAAAATCAATGCCCTCTTCATAAGACTTCAAAGTTTTATTTGCACTCTTGAACCCAACTTCATAAGACTTGAAAGTTTTGTTTTCAACACGGAATATGTATGTGTGAATTGTCAAAATAATTGGCTCCAATTTTTGAAGTTAGAATTTCTATGTTTGTGCCAAAAATTTTAATTTTTAAAAATCGCTTGAAAAGTTCTGAAAAAAAATCACTCATGTTCCTTGTTGAAAATTAAAACTTTAAAGTCCTTTAAAGTTAGGTCCTAGTGTGCTTTGATTTCGAGAAGAAAATTGCCAAAGTTTTAAAAGCTGGGCTAAGCAGCGTCAATTTTCGGACAGAATAGGAGATAAAAAGAAGGACTATATCATATGCAGTATACATACATATGTATATTTAATATCTGTTCTTATTTTCTTCATATACCTTTACCTATGATACATTTTAAATATTTTATAAATGTTAAATGTTTTTAAAATGTCAACTTCCAAAAATTCCAGCCTTCACTCATTTTTTTAAAAATAGTAATACATATAATACTTTATTTTAATATAATTTAGAAAAATTTAAAACAATTCAAGCTGTATTACAGCCATTAACAAAATTGTCGCGGTAGTATGATAGAAATATAAATTAAATGTACTAAACTAACTGCTCAGAGAAAAATTATATCTATTTCTTCTCTAAAAAACTACGACTGCAAAAACTATTTCTTTTTTATTTCCAATGATTTTCAGATGCGAGTTCGATTTAAAAGAAGGAAAAGCTTCGGTCAATTAAATAATTTGTAGCGAAGAAAACTTTATTTTAGTTAGTTTTTGTATCCTTAAAACGGATCGTAGTAAATTTTGATTGTTCATTTTCTTGTTTTAAACACTGTAAAATGCTTCGAAAAGCGTTTTCAAATCGAGCAACAACGAAAATCGAAACAAAATCATATTTTATATTAAATAGTTGTTTTTTGACACAGTTTTATAATTATAGTTGCTTTAAAATATATCGTATCGATTAAATTTAATTTTATGTGGTACCCATAAATTTTTTAGACGAAGAAGTTTACCCTGTACAAAATGTTCGAAATTCATCTTTTTACATGGCACTGCCATAAAACTTCAAAACTGAACGTCATCTTTGTCACTTGACGTTGACACATGTGTACCTCCACGGTTTGTTGACGTCCGCCGATTTCTGGAAGAACTAAGTCCCTTAATAGCTTCTAAAATGGTTCTCGCGAAAGACTGGGAAGACTTCGAAATAGCTGCCGAGAACATGTACATGCAGAACCCTCGCAGCTGCCGATATACCATGAAATACATCCATTCCAAGGGGCTGCTCTTGCTCAAAGTGACCGATAACGTAAAGGTGAGAACCACACTATTTGATTACGACTTATCCGGCTCATTAATAATTCTAAATTTGCAGTGCATTCAGTACAAAGCCGAGACGATGCCGGATTTGAAGAAAATTGAGAAGTTCACGGGGAATTTAGTGGGGCATATGGCGTCAAAGGAGTAACTAGAGTAGCTTTTTCCATTTCTTGTTTAGGGTTAACTGTTGCACGGATGTTAATACACAAAATTTCTTGAATTTAGCGGTATCGCAATAAAGGAGTCGAACGATAGCCCTGTGGTTTCCTTGTTTTCACTTCCCCTTAAGTAGTTTTCTGGCGTTCAAATGCAGAGGTCGACAGGTTTGTTTTGTGAATTGTCAGTTTTGCAAAAAATGGCTACTCCTCCACTTTGACATTGCACGTCAAGTCTCTGCAGTGTTCTGCCTTTTGGTGCAATTTTTACAAATCTCTAGTCTAAAAGCGACAGAAAACAACGATTTCGTAGTTTTAAACGTCGTCCGCTCCGGCGAATGTGTTAAATCCCGTGAGATGCTCCGATAGGTGCGTTTTTCTGTGGTGAAAATGAGGTTTTAAGTTTTGACGTGTTTTGTGTGTGTAATCACTCTGCGAAAGATCTTTCCCCACTTGCCACACAACAGCTGCGTTTTCATCGCAAAAGATAAGGAAAAATTTGTCTCTGGTTTATTCAGAAGGTAATCATCTATTTCTACACATCGATCATGGATAGTGACGGGCTGGCTCGACGTGGTCCTGATCCTGGGGCCGAGACTGTCTACGGAACACATGAGGACAACACGATGGTCATGTCGGAGAAGGTAAATAGCTGCGATGAGTGGTTCTGCGGAAGCGATACCGCATTAATAATCGTATTTGGAAGGGTGCTGATGAATCACGAGCTTAAAATCTCATTTGCATTAATTAGACGGGCCAATGTCATTGCACTGAGACGGATCGGATCGGCCCGTAAAATTCCGCAAAGGAAATCGATATTTCTCCAGACGATTTACGGCCGTTCCGAGTTCTGTCACTCGGGGGCTCTCCATGGGTTTTCTTTGACTAGACGCACGCACGATTGTCGTATGGTGTTTTTATTTTATGCGACAGTCACGTTTTTCTGGCCAGCGGCGCACACCTCTGCCCCAAGCGGAAATAAACAAAGGCAGCATGCTCGGCTCTGACCGAAACTTGTTTTTCGCAAGAAAAGTGAATCTGTTTCTCAGTAGCTGCCCTGCCCCAGGCTCCACCGTTAGGAGGCAAACGTTTGTTTTCGAAATTATTTTTAGATTGACTGCTCCAATGGGGGTTATTTTTAACCCCTAAAATTGCGCCCAATTTTAGCATGCCTCGAGGGTCATTACAAGGCAAATTCATTAGCACGAACGGAGGCACGAGAACAATTCTGAGATTTATTTATTGATTGCATGGTTATCTAGTCGGAAAGTGTGTTAGAAAGTAGGGGGTGGGAATGATGAAAAACCCTAAGGAAAAAGGACCTGGTACTTAAGAGCCTTGAGGCCTCATATAAAGAGGACATCACTCAAATCCCTTCCAATTGCTCTAGAAAAGATTCTTATTTGGTTGTGTTCTGAAAGAACTTTTTTAATGCACTTTTGTGCATTTTCAAGATAAACCAAGAAAACATCGAAAATAATTCAAATCTGCAATATGCTATAAAGATGAAAATCTTATCAGCCATTGTTTTATAGAAAAGCTTATTAGACCTCTAACCGAGATTATCTTGCTCACCAACAATTTATATTTGCATTTTGTTGTGAATAAAGTCCAATTCTAGTAGTAAGCATAGCAATTTCTTTAGCTACTTAATATTTATGTAAATAAACTCAACGGAGAACAGACGCTGTAATATTTTATTTCTATCGATTAGGTACTTTTTTTCAAACAGCTTGTACCTTAAAGTGCAAATAATTATAATAATAATTATGAATAATTTCCATTTGATTCCTGTGGTAAAATTTTTCAATATTTAGTTTTAAACACTAAACAAATTTTCTGTCGGTAAGTTGAACTAAGTAAATTACTTACATTACATGTACTGTGGCAACATATTAAAAATATATATACTTATTATTCCCTGCAGTCTAACAAATAATAAGTATAGTACTTATTCATAATTTTGAAAAATTTGTTAAATTTTCGTACGAATTTTCACATTTGGCTCTACAGTCTACAGCGACGAAGATAAGACCCTGACAACCGTTTGGAGTTGCTTGCGAGGCTACGTTAGCTGTTTAATTTCCATCTCAAAACAAAATTTGACTAATATAGCAACAATGTCAGCAATATCTATATTTCTAACTTTTACAGAAATTATTATAAATATCTAAAAATACACACTAGTAGACAGTTAACAGATGTATGCAAAATTGGTTTTGATTTTAAAAACTGTTTTTTATATTATGTATAGTGTTAATTACTATTCTGAAAACCAAAATATTCCATCATGTCGTACTAGCGTTAAAACTAAGTCATTGATCATGTTTGAAAATTTGCTAAAAAATAAATATTTCGTAGAAGTTCAAAACGATAAATACATAAATTAAGGCTTGAGCCCTACAATGTAGCACTAAAACAACTGCAACTCAAACTGGTGGCTTCAATATTTATGAGAAAAGGAGAATTTTCGAATCGAAGACCCCATTTAATATCATGGACATGAGTCAGTTTCATGAGCGCTTTCAGTCATGAAAATGAACGTTGCATTTACACTGTCATGGGCATGGGTCAATTTTATGGGCATTTTCTATCTTGAAAATTACAATTATGAGCCGGATTGTCAAAATATAAGCGATATTTTGACATTTTTTACTCAACGCTCGACCCAAATGTGAGACATGAACATTGTCTTCCTAGTAGTCTCTGAATCTCCACTCAATTTTCGCTCATGGGCATGCATCAAACAACCTCAGAAACTAATTTACTCATGACTAATATCCTGCGTTTCTTCCAGAAGTTGTGAAGTCACGCTCATGAAATTGACTCATGCCCATGATAGCGTAAATGGGGTCTTTAACTCTTAAGAATACAACCTTTACTGACTTTTAACAACGTAAGTAATATAAAAGTAAAACTGAAATCATATTCATTTACAACATTCAAATTACATATTACAATTTTCATAAAAAAATAATTTTCTCAAATGCAACATCACAAGTTATATGAGATGAGATCGAAAATTTTTGTTAACTAATATACATATGTAGATACTGTCGTGCGTAAAAAATTAAGACCACTATTTACACATTGTCATGCACAGCATTATTAGTAAAGTACTTGCTAGTTTAACAAAATGTAATACTTTATATTACATTTAGAGAGTCCTTTATTGTTAATTACTCACTCAACCTTTAAAGTTGTAACCTTTAGCACGAATGCAGTAATTTATTCTACGTGGCATTAATTGCACTAAATTATTGACTGCTTCTAAAGGAATCCTTGTCCACCCCTCTTCCAAAATCTTTTGTAGCTCATGGATATCCTTAAGTCGGATTACTGCCACTCGATCGCCTAGCTTTTTTCAAACATTTTCAATTATGTTTAGATCAGGGCTGTTGGCGGGCCATGAGAGACAATTGGTGTTATTTTCTTCCAGAAATGTTAGAGTGTCTCGTGCCACATGTAGATGTGCATTATCCTGCTGGAATAACTAACCTAAGGGGCATTTCGTCTTCCATAAAGGGAAGTACTTTTCTTCGCAAAATATCCTGGTACTTTTCTCTGGTAGCTGCTTCCGTTATGACCTCTGAAGACATAGGACCGTATCAATAAATGCCACCCCATACTACGACCTTCGCTCTACCACTTTAAGCTAGGAATTTCAGTTACACTTAATTTACATTATTAGTTTAATTTGATAAAAAGTATAAATTAGTGAAAATCGACGGGTTTTACCTTATTTGATTTAATTGGCACGAGAATCTTAATATCTTTAAATCAATCAAATTGAGTGCATCAAAAAACTACCTATTTCTTTTGGCCACTGCCCCAAAGCTTTTTTTAATTCAGCCCTTTTCGAAATTGTTCAATAGAAAAAGATAACAAAATAAAACGAATACTATAATCCACGAAATGGATTTGTAGGTTCAACAGTTAGCTGGTAGCATTTACCAGGAATTTGAACGAATGATTCAGCGATATGACGAAGACGTAGTAAAAACACTCATGCCACTTTTGGTAAATGTCCTCGAGTGCTTAGATGCTGCGTATAAGAATAATCAGGAGCAAGAAGTTGAAGTTGAATTGCTTCGAGAGGACAACGAACAGCTTGTTACGCAGTATGAAAGAGAAAAAAGTGCACGAAAACAGTCAGAACAAAAAGTAAGTGGGTTTTACTTTATGATACATATAACAACTAATAATAATTGATATAAATTTCAGTTGTTGGAAACCGAAGATCTCGCAGAAGCAGAAAATAAAGAACTCGCTAGTAGGCTAGAATCATTAGAAAGTATTGTTCGTATGTTAGAACTTAAGCATAAGAATAGTTTGGAGCATGCTAGTCGGTTGGAGGAGCGGGAAGGAGAGTTGAAGAAGGTAATGATTAGACAACTGTAATTTTTTACAAATAATTATTAACTCTTAGGAATACAATAAATTGCATGAAAGATATACGGAGCTTTTTAAGAACCATGTAGACTATATGGAGCGGACCAAAATGCTAATGGGATCCACACACTCGCAAATGAGCTCCGCGTCTGAGAGGCTGGAAATAAACAGAGCCAGGTTAAATCCGCTTATTCGGTAATGTTCTGATTGGTTGTTGGTAGTTTTTAAGTTCGCCTTAAGTTAAGTAGTTCGAAATTCCCAAGGTTCGGCATGAGTTTCTGCTAGAGTTTCACTCTGCAGAAATTGTCCACCAAAAATTAATCACAAGATTTTACATTTATCAGATCTTCAGGGCCAGTATCGTACGGATTTGCGTCGCTTGAAAACTCTGCTATGCTGGACACAGAGACAATTTGCAGTGTTGGCAATAGTTCCGATGATTCTGGGCCGCCTTCGCTACAGAACGAAATGGACAACGTGCAGACAATGGAGAGGTCTGCTGAAACAGACACATTACATCAAATGAATCAGGCTACATCACCGCAGAGCGATATCAGCCCCATTGTGCCAAATGCGCCGCCGGGTAAATGTACATTCCTCCAAATTAACAGAAAATGTGATTGTTACTAAATTTCCTTTTTTTCACGCCCTCTCTAATATCTTTAATTTAACAATTATCTGATACAAAACTGTGACATAAAACAATAGTCGGTCGAACTACAACTAAAAAAGAGCAACGCTCTGGTAACACTTTGTATCAAGAACTATCGTTCCAAGATAATGAAGAAAGTGAAGAGCATGAAGTCACAGGTAACTATCCGGGAAGAGTTTTGCAATTTCAATATTTTTTACACTGTCCAAACACGCCAACTATCAAAATACTTTACACATCCATATATTGTGTTTCTTGGTTTTTATTAACTTAATTAACCTTTCTCACGTGTATTTCATTACCAGGCAGTTGGGTGCATCCTGGCGAGTACGCGTCCTCAGGTAGGTGTTTTGTTTTGTTTTGTACTAAACCTAATATGTGGCAGTTATTGGTGTCTTGTAATTTTTCATTTCTGGGCCCTTTAAATAAATTTATCTTCATATAATTGACTTTTATATTTAATTTTCTTTACATTGCATTGAATTCAAAATAGTTTTTAAGCACTTGTTATGATGAATAAATATGTATTCAATTTATTTGATTTTAAAGAGAATTCTGTCGACAAACCGTTTTATAAAAAGGTTTAAAAAATGTTTTAACATGAAAATTAATTTTAAATCTAAAATATGTATATGACATTTTGTATAATCATCATTCATGTACAATTTTACCTTTATACGTACTACCCAGACATGGAATAAAAGTAGCGTCACTCTATTAGTAGGATATTTTCAAAATTTTCCATGAAAACATCATCATAGGGTTTTGTTCAGTTCAAAGTTTTCAAAAATTAGAAAGCCGTTGGTCAAGAGAGATTTGCTAAAAATGTGGCTCCTATTTTGCTTGACTACTTGGTGTAAACCATAAACCCTTAAACTGGTGTACTTAAAATAATCATTTCCTAACTTTTAAGCTTCACGGAGTTTTAGAAGCTTTTCATTATAAGATAGAGACAATCTTTATCCGCTTAAACTAGAGATTTTTTTTTTTTATTGAAACTAAGCAAAAATTTATATGTATATCTAAAAGTTATGCTTTACTTTTGAAAACCAGTTTATTTTCAGTTTATTATTCGAAATTTGTATCTATTATATTTATTCATTAAATATTTCTAAAAATTTTGCAATCATGATTCTTTCAAAAATTGCTATTGCATTTATTAACAAAACAATTTTTTTTATCGCTGCTTTCTCATGCTTATTTGGATATTTAGCGAATGATAATTATTTTGGTAAGTGTCATTTAACAATCCATTGTTGTAAATACTTTTGGTTTGGCTCTGTTGCGATTTCTTGCTTTAGTTCTATAATACAAATTTTAAGGCGCCAAAAGCTTGTAAAACCCAACGTTTTTCAGGTATGGGCAAAGAAGTGGAAAATCTTATCATGGAAAACAATGAACTTCTGGCCACAAAGTAAGTCCCAATGTATAAACTGCGTTAATATTATATAAACATAACATTTTAATTTTAGGAATGCTCTCAATATAGTTAAAGATGATTTAATTGTTAAAGTCGATGAGCTGACTGGGGAGATTGAGATCCTTCGGGAGGAACTGAACGCAATGTCACAATCGCGAACAAAACTACGGCAAAAGGTCAGTGAATTGGAGGAAGAGCTGAAGAAGGTCAGGGAGCAGATCAAACAACAAAGTAATTGAAATTCTCTGTACTATTTATTTTTAAGACTAACTTGTCCAAATTTAGATGATTCAGAGCAAGAAAACGAAAACGACATCCCGCTGGCCCAAAGGAAGCGGTTTACAAGGGTGGAAATGGCCATGGTTATCATGGAAAGGAATCAGGTATGTTTATTTTGCTTAACATAGTTTATTATTATCTCAACGCTCAATTTTAGTACAAAGAACGGTTAATGGAGCTCCAAGAAGCTGTGCGACTAACCGACATTCTGAGAGCATCGCGGAATGTCGACAATCTAGACAAGAAGTCGAAACAAGGAATATGGAATTTTTTTAGTAATCTCTTTAGGTAAATCGCATTATTAGTGCTAGTTGTCTGCTTATTGATTTGAAAAGTAACCCCTCCCTGTGATAGCTCTAATAATCGGCCGCAGAGGGAGCCCCGTGGTCCTCTTCTTCGATATGCGAATAATCATCAAGGTTCACCAGTTCGTACCTCTGAAGGTAGAGCGTTAATGCAAAGTCATCATGTAGCAAGTGCTGGGATCGCCAATGCTTTGGTTAAGGACTACAACGACGTTGGCACAACAGAAAGGGCTCTTGTTAGAAGGCGGGAGCAGCAGTACAGGCAGCTCAGGGCACACGTACAAAAGGAAGATGGTCGGATGCATGCCTATGGATGGAGTTTACCGGCGACGAAAGGGAATCAGGAACAACATCACAAACATGCGGGAGGAGTTCCGGTACCAGTTCCAGTTTATTGTAACCCTTTAGTAGACACCGATCCTCAGATGAAAGTATTTTGCGCTGCCGGGGTTAATTTGAATGGGGGATATACCAAAGACGGCGGCTGCGTTGTCGGAGCGAGTGTCTTCTACGCGAAGCCAACTGCTAAAATAATTGAAATCACCACACCAACTGGTGATGAAACAGAGCTAAACTCGTTAGATCGGCAAATGGCGATGACAATGGAAAGTCAAGATCCCGAGACACAACTTAGCTCTTTCGTCTGGATATGTGCTAGTACCCAAAAAAAGAGCAATGTTACAGTCGTTGATGCAAACGACCCAGCGCATATAATCGACAGCTTTCAAGTTGGTAAGTCTCATCTACTCTGTATTGCGTCTGTTGTGGGCGCTATGGAAAAGGACTATGCGCTTCTGGAGAACAGCGAAATTATAAAAGCTGGAGAGATGCTCGAGAAACCCGGTGAAGGACCCGATGAAGTTGGTAAGGTTGAATTCATACGGGTAAACCAAGAAGATAAGGTAACTGATCAAAACGAAAACACTGAAGCCAAAGATGACGACAAAAATGAAGTGGAGGAAATCAAAGAATATACCAATATCGAAGGAAATAAAGTTAATTCAAATGATGGCGAAGAGGTGCCGGTTGGAAACGCAGTCGTAGAAGATTTACATGTGCCCCCACTATCTCCAAATGAATTGAATTCCCTTAACGAACATTTAACCAATTCCAACAATAACATGAACCAAACAAAACAGGCATTCGAGGCCAGTGATCGTACAAAGGAACCACCGATATCTTCAGTAGGTCCAACAATGTGGCTGGGCGCTCAAGACGGCATGCTTTATGTTCATAGTTCTGTTGGGCGGCTGGCGGAATGTTTACACAAGGTACAAAAGCAAATAACATTCAGAATTCTATCATTCCTTTTGGAATCAATTCCCGTGAAATTACCATTCTTTGGAATAGTCATTCTTGAATTAAGTTAGTTTTCAGTTAGTAATGAGAATTGCACATTAGGGTGGAGTGAAATTTTTTTTTTTATATATTTACTATGGCATACCCGCAAAAAGCTGCGTGATAGGCACAATAAGCAAAAGCAAAAAATATTTTTGGTCTAGGTTTATATTTAGAGGTGCCCCCGTTGGGACAAATTTTGAAAAAAAAAATCAGAAACTTGTCAATGTTCGATAGTGCAAAACCAAATGCTAAACTTCATAAAATGATGGTTTTATTAGGGCCCGACTGTCATCACGTCAGATGATGCCTTTTTATAATACTAAACGCGAATTTTCTACTTAATTGGCTATTTTGTAACATTTTTCTCATAAATGTTTCATAAATATGAATCGCAGTTTTATTGCAAAATTGTTGATTTATTTTTGTTTTAAGAGGTTTTGGGGTTTCCAAACTTTTATATATATTTTTATTATTACATAAAAATATAGGTTTTAAAGAGCATGAAAAATACTATTCCGATACATTATTAAGGTTTAATACATCTGAATGAGGCTGTCAAAAATGAATGAAATTATACTTTTTTTCAAAATTCTTTCGTTTTGGGGCATCTCAAACCATTATAATACATAAATGATATTTAACATACTTCATTTGCTCATCCATAGGCAGCTTTTTACCACTATGCTATTACAAAATAACAAAAAAAAATAATTCTCCATACATTTTCACTTCACCCTATGTAATTATTATTCCAAGTAATTAAACATGGAATTATAATTCCTCATATATTACATTAGGATTTTAAATTGACATTAAAATAATTAAACATCAATATTTCTTGCTTTGAAATCCAATGTTTTCTTTACCATATTTTTTTAAATGATTAATAATTAATAATTATTATTTGAAACAGTTTTCTCTGTTATCAATGTGAAAAAAATTAAACGAGAGCAAATCGGCTCTTAATTCCTGGATAGTTGTTCTTTAATAAATTTGCTTTATTCTCTTAATTGTTTTCGTCGGCTTATTTTTTAGTTTCTCGAAAATATAAGCCAAAACGCTTTCCAAAGCTAAATAATTATAAGTGAATTTCATTAAGTAGATTTAGGAAATTTGGAAATTTTTGCTAATTCCAATTTCCAATTAAAAGGTAGTGAAATTTGAAAATGTTAATTCCAAAGAATGAAATGGTGATGGGTAATGAAGTTTACAAACCTGTTAACATTAACACTCATAAGAATAACTTTTATATTTATTGTTGAATAGGTCTTGCTGCCTGATCCAGTGCTTGGTATAGTTCATGTAGAATCTCACGTTGTTGTCGCTTTAGCAAATGGAAAATTGGCTGTGTTTCGTCGTCAAACCGATGGTCAGTGGGATCTCAATAGCTACCATTTGGTTACACTTGGTCATCCAAAGCATTCTATTCGTTGTCTCTGTGTGGTCGCGGAAAAAATTTGGGCTGCACATGGAAATAGGATTTATATTGTCGATCCAGTGTCTCTTAACATTGTACATACGTTAGAGACACACCCACGGAAGGAAAGTCAAGTCAGGCAAATTGCAACAACTGGATTGGGTGTGTGGGTGTCGATCAGGTAATTTTTAACAAGTTATTATATTAATAAAAAAGATAATTTTGAGACTCCGGCGTTTATAATACAAAGATGCAAACGCATTTTTGATTGAGGTAAACAAATTTATGATTAAATAAAAATTCAACGTGAACAGATAAAACTTAGACTAATTTGCCGAAATCAAAAAGATAATATAAGCTTATTCTAGGTCAAGCTTATTTTAATTTCATATCCTTTATCTCCACTAATTGAGTGCCTTTATTATTATATGTATGTACATACTTACATATAGCAAAATGTGTTTTTGCGTGGTAATTCTTATAACTAATAGCTTCAGGTATATTAAAACTGATAAAAATGTCTATACAAATTGTAATGTACTTTATGTCAGAATTTTTGCTTTATTAACTATATATTTCAAAAGATTTTGTTTTTTGTTCTGAGTTACATATATGTATCATTTGTACAGGTATCTTTTTGTATGCCTTCACCTGGCTAGCACAGTTTCTATCTTCACTTTTTTCCTGATTTCTATCTTCAATAATGAAAATTTATTGGTTTGTATTCTAAAAGGATTGTTTTTTTCTTTGTGTCCTGTGTTGATTTCGATTTGGGCGTTTTTAGTAATTCAAATATGTTTTGTTTTAAGTTATTTGTATATTGAATTATAAGAATTTATGTGTCGTTCCAAATTAAAGCATGAACATTATCTAAAATTATGAAAAACCATTTACTTCCAGACATGTTAGAATTAAGAGGGAATAATCACATCTTATGTATATTTTCACCAAAAACCTCTAAACTATTTCCTAGTCACAAGATCCCAAAGAGTCCTCTATAGTCGATACAATGTAAGAGGTAGCGGCGAAAAGTTTATATAACTTAATCATAAAAGATATTTTGGCGATATCTTTGGACTTGTCCTTGCTTAAAGGGGCATACCTGAGTTAAAACTTCAATATATTAGAAAATTGTATAGTCGTTTGTTAAAAGCCAAATTTACGTGCCAAGAAATAACATTTTAAGTGTAACGAATTTAATTTTAAAATATAATTATGATAGTCTGACTACTGTTATTCCTACAATTAGTTTAGTATGTAGCCAAAATATTCCCAAAATTTTATTTTGATCAGTGAAGAGCTCAGAGATTAAAACTGCCCATTTTATTTGACACCAATAAAACAAAATTTGGCTTTAAAATTCTGAAAGCATGTGTCAATCATACCTTGGTTTAAATCCACCAGGCTAATTACGCTCGCTAGAATTAGAATTTATACATGCGGTTTGCGTTTGATCCCGGAGGGATCATAAAATTTGTAAGCCAATAAAAATAAATCAATATATTGAAGGTTTTAACTCAAGTATGCCCCCTTAAAAAACCGACCGTCTGGGTCCACGGTTGCATTTGAGAACTACAGGATATAAAAGATATTAAAAGTCAATTTTTCGCAAATATATTGTAATCTATTGGCGTGCCGAAATTTAAATTGCCTATAACAAAGTTCTTAGTTATTTGTTCTTTACCTAAAACATGTAGATTTTCGTGTCTATTTCCAGGTACATAAGCATAACAATCTTCGTCATATTTCACTTTAAAAATCAGAGAATGAATTAAAAATGTAGTCGCACCATAACTGAATTCCAGAAATCGGGAAAGAATCATATTAGCAATAATTTTCATCGGAGGATAGCAGATAGAAATAAGGGGTTGGGTAAGACAAGTATCAAAACCACCCTGTATATTAGTAAAGTAGGTGTTAAATAGAAAAATAAGACTTGTTTTGGATAGTAATAAAAAAATGCTGATTTCTATTCTTTAACCAAATTTACTAGCTTCTATTCTTAAATAAACACCATTTCGGCTTTTAATTAAGGTTGATTTCTTTAAAAAAACATTTAATCATCTGGCTATTTAAAATAATTTTTGCGGCCAGAAAACAATTAGTATTGCAACAATAAAGATTCTTGTCTCAGGTTTTTAATAACTTTTTAGGCTTGATTCGACTCTTCGGTTGTATCACGCCCATACCTATGAACATATCCAAGATGTGGACATAGAACCATACGTCTCAAAGATGCTCGGAACAGGAAAACTTGGATTCTCATTTGTGCGAATAACAGCTTTAATGGTATCTTGCAATAGACTTTGGATAGGTAAATTTCGCAAATATTACTAATTCCTCACAAGTTCTGTAATGTTCCTAACTAAAGGTACAAGCAATGGTGTTATAATATCAGTGCCACTCACCGATGCCACAGGCAGACAGGGGTGTAAGTAAATTGTTAAAACAGTGATTGAATTGAAATAGTTGTATTTTACGTTTTTATTTATTTAGTGGTGGGTCCATCGAATGGCTTCATTCCCCGATGTTGCATGGCAAATGCTCAACTATCATTCCACGGCCATCGGGATGCGGTGAAGTTCTTCGTCACGGTACCAATGTCACAACAGAACGAAAATCAACAACAACTGAATAAAAAACCAGATATGCTAGTCATGTGCGGAGGTGAAGGCTACATTGACTTCAGGCTTGGTAAGTCATAGCCCTTCATTTAGAGTGGTTATCATTCGATTCATTTGTCTCTAAATGCTTCAATAAGCTCTGGTATTTGAATAGTTAATTAATTTGGATTTTTTTAATATATATGGTATATTGTCGAGCTTTTTCTTTGCATTCGACCATTTTTAATAGACGTTTATTTTATGTATTCTTTTTTTATATTTTATAATTTGAATTCACATTCAGAAGAGCATGCAGTCGATGCGTGCGACAATGCAACACATTTGATAGGTTGGCGAATTTATAGATAATGTAAGATCTCATTATTTTATTTATTTATTTTCACTCCTAACATAATTTTTACTGTTCGAGATATATAAATATGGAGTTGGTCTAGGAACGGGTAAAGCATTTTTAAACTTTCCAATGTGTTTTTTACTAGCTTTTTAAATAAACTGCCAAATAAGAAAACAGCAATATAATTTTGACGTGGGATTACTGGAATTGTTTTCAAATTAAAGTTCCTGAACCGGTTCAAGTGAAAGTTTTGGGCTTTTGTGAACATGTGCACACACAAAATAATCATTATGATATTCATTGGCTTACTGTGGTTGGTGGCAGATGGTTTTGTCTTGCTTTTTTATGTAAATTAAATATGATATAACTTGGTACTCTTAAACAGAAATAACTTTATCAGTTCCAGGATCAGATGTTGTACAGAAATGCCTCCCACCACGGCATCAATTATCAAAAATTAAAAGAACAATCAAGAAAGTGGCATTAAGCGTTCTAGAAAGTGGCATAAACATTATTTTAGGATTCTTAGGGGGATATTATTTTGGTTTATTAGATCTCCACTTATCAGGATATTATGAGTAAAATATTTGATATATTTCTCTTCTATATGTTATTGTATGTCTACAGTAAGAGCTTATATCACCTTATCTGCAATTCATTGTGGGTTGTGTGGCTTAAACTGATTTCATAAGAGTCAATAGGGATGAACTTAATCCATCACTAAATTTATGGGAGAAATAGGTTTTTCGGGCTCAAATCCTTAACGACTTGAATACATTTTCATATTTATTTTATGATTATGGTTATTGGCCGGGAAAAGATTTAAATATTTTTTCATATTTTCTTTTAAATAAGTCTACGATTTCTTAAATAAATTTCAAAATTGTTTTTTTTTTTAATTGAAGCAATTAATAATCAGTCCAGTTTAAAGCGCTTATCACTGCGATACGGAAAGAAATTTAATAATTTATTGTATCGGTGAAGTCAAACGTTTCTATCGAAACAAAACATATATTTCGAAAAAACACTATCTTTAAAATGAATCGTGCCATAGTACGAAAAATTTCATATAATTGTGTGTGCAGTTTAAGCTGTAACAACGTTGAACCTTTATTAAAGCGTTATTTAATTTATGTATAATGCATATATAGGAATATAAATTTTTATAAAATATTTTCTTCAGTTCAACACAATTTCAATTAAATCGTTTAAATAGCCACGACACTTCTCGCAGCTTTGTAATTCAATTCATTCCGTTAAAAACCGCTCAATTAATCAATGCTCATTGATTATTATGCGAAATTTTTACCACCACTCCTATTATTAATTTCCAAATTTCAAGAGCAAATTCGAAGTTAATGAGCTCAAAAATGCCTATATTTTAATTTTCATGGTAATCTGGACTTTCAGTCGCAATGTTAGATTTTCACATTTGAATGGCAAATTCTTACCAGCGACCTCTGAAACTTCTAAGTTCCCATTTTTCCCAGACACACAAAATAAGGTTTACCTTAGTTTGGCTAAATTAATATTTGGGTTGCAAACTTCAAAATTTTATTTTTAATATATGATATGTACAGTGCATACATTAAAATAGCTTATTTTTCGTTAGTAACGAAATATTATGTATTAGATTACTTGATGATTACATAATCTCTTTGAGAAATGAGTGTGTATTTGCACATGTTCTAAATTCGGTAAACGAAAACAACTAATTTTCAACTTCATAAGCAAAAGGCCTTATGATTCATATTTATATACTTCGAATATGAATATCACATATTTCATAGTTTAACACTTAAATTTTTACAATCACATTAAATAAAATTATGGTTTTAAAAAAGAGGTGCAATGAAAAAGTGGACACAAAAATTTGTTCGTATCTTATTCACTTCGCCACATTTATAATTTGCCTTCTACTCACAGCTCATCACCATCACGCTTGTAGTTTTTAACCATACTTATTCACTTTTAAGCCAAGTTAATGCATTAATAAAACTAGTAAAGAATTTTGTTCTTTCTTAACTCAAATTGTTGTCTATACTTTTCACACAACAATGCATAAAATTGTTGGCAACCTTAGGATCGGATTCAAATAATAAAATAAATAAAGTTAGTTTGTAATGCACAAATGCATAGGTATTGAAAATACAATTTGAGTGAAGATGACAATCTGAAGTATATATTTTTATTAGTAAAAAAATAGTTAACATTGGCAAGCGCCGTTTCATTGCACCTTTGGGTTTTAGTAACAGCACCCACACACTAATAAGATTAAGATATCTTTTGAATACGATGATTAAAACTTCTTCAAAATATTTTTAGGTGATAACGATATGGAGAACAGTATTCACCTAGAGCCAAATCAAACGATAGAGAACAGGGGCGAAAAGAGTTACCTCATTGTGTGGCAGGTGAGCCAGCCCTAAGCTCGTGCAGACACCAGTCAAAGGACCTATTTGCATTCGAAACGATACCAATTGATAAATGATACCACAAAATATAATTAGTTTGCTTTAATACGATGTATCCCATGAAACCAAGAGACAACACGAAGCGCAGATTAACACTTTAATGAGATTTATTAACTTGTATGATTCGAAGTACTCTTACGACCCCATTAGCTTCCTCTAATTTATTTTAGGAAACCGTAATACGTTTTTATATTATGTGTAGCAAGTGAATTGTATATTTTGTTTACAAACCTGTCTATATTAAGAATATTGTTTTGTTTTATTTATTTCTCGTCTAATTGTTAAGAGCTTTGTAAATTTTTTAGACTAAGATGATCTGAGAAAAAATTACTAAAACTGGAACTAGGTTTTTTTATATTTGTGTGTTGGTCGAGCTGTTGAAATCCTCAACATTTCAGTAAAAAAAGCAATTCATCGTGATTATCAAAGCCCGGCAAGAAATTGGAAGACATGTTAATAAAGACCTGAAGATTGATTATTTTAACTTTTAACTTGACCAAATTTTATACTGCCCGATCAACGGTGGGTAAAGTCAGCTATAAACTTTATCGATTTGAGGTGGAAATTGTTGATAATGTTCAGCTATGAACTTTATCGATTTGAGGTGGAAATTGTTGACAAAGTGAAATCTCTATGGGAAACTATATAATTTTGCTCTTTGACAAAGAAATTCGGTTAATTTTATTCAATAAATATGCCTGACACATTGACACACAAAGAAACCAAATAGTGCCTAAAATCAGCCTAAAACTAAATTTTCAGTATCGTAATAGACAAAATTCATGATTTTGAAAATTTCGGATTATAGGAATTTGAAACTGCTTTAAAAATATTTATTAAAACATTATTTGGTAGATATTTTTATAAATATATAATATTTGTTTATGTAGCAAAGGATAATAAACAGTTGAAATTAAAATAATTCTGTTCTGTCCCATGGCGATGTGGCTGACTAAAACTATTTCATATCTTTAGGAATGCATTGGAATGGATGAACAACCAAACATATTAGTGACCAAAATAACTTTATTTTGTTGTTTGTTTTATAAGTTGTTGATACATATGGGAATTTAATTTTCTATGCAATTCAGATGTGAAATTATGAGTTTCCGGTTTGGTCGAAGTATGTTTGTAATAAAACGGCTTTAAAAATAGTTTGTATTATATATATGTTAGGCCCGAAGACCGAAAACGCTCATTGGACGGAAAAAACGGCCACATCGCGTTCTGGCTGCCTTCAAAACCAGTCCTTGGTATTTAATTGTAGTTGTCGATAATTGAACTGTTTTGAATTAACTAAAAAGATCATAAATTTAAGTTTATTTCGTACTCCAAAATAAGTTAAATGTGTGGAACAATAATCGAAATTCATTTGTTTTATAAGTACAAAATGAATCTTATTGTACGCAGGTAGAAAGTGGCACATAATACGAATCAAACATTAAGAACGCGCCTGAGCGTTTGACAAATGACAAAACGCGTTCTGGCCGTTCGGCATTTACCAGAACGCGTTGCGAGCGTTTAAAAGCAGCCAGAACGCGTTCTGTGCGTTTGAAGGCAGCCAGAACGCGATGTGGCCGTTTTTTCCGTCCAATGAGCGTTTTCGGTCTTCAGGCCTAACATATACACTGATTGAAAAAAGTATTTGCACAGTCCATACCCTCCAGAAAGAATGCTCTCTTTTCGCTGGTTTGGAATATTTTCCCCAAGATGATATCGGTAATTTATTACAATTGCTAGTAATCTTTTATAAAAAAAATTAGCTTTATTTTACCATCCTGGAAAGTAAAAAATAACAAATTAATAAATTCACTAAACTTTTTCAATGAAAAAGGTATTGGAACAAGTCTCTTATTCTCAATAAGGATAACCATATCATAAACTGAACCCTTGCATTGCATATTCTCGTTAACAATTCTGCATGTTTAATTGTAAATTACCGACATTTTTGAAAATAGAATGTCAAAAATAGGTCATCATGAGAAGAAAATACTCACTATCTGAAAGGTAAATTATTATTCTCTTATATTTGAAAGGGAAATCCTTTAGTAATATTGGTATTATAGTTAACAGTCATTGTAAAGTTCGGAGTGTTATTAATCAGTTCAAAAACAAAAAACAATTTTGAAAATTGTGCAAGAAATGGATGTCTTCATAAACTTTCATATAAAGCACAACGAGCTTGTTATTAATACCGCAAAAAAAAAAATTATTTCATTTGAAATCGCCTCGGCACATAGTCAAAAACAGATTTCAAAAAGGTTTTTATTTCTAGAAGGGTGCAAAATCAAAATGGTATACACGAGTCTGGCAGTAATTTTAAAGGAGCTACTGAAAAACTTGATGTTCATAGTGATTTTTATTTCAAATAAGACAATGATCCCAAACACACTGATTATTTAGTACCAACGGATTTTATAAATATAACACTCCTCACACTTTAAAAACATTTCCACAATCCTCTAATTCTTGACGAAAATAGATGTAAAAATGAACGAAAAATTAGTGTCGTTGATGCCCAACAAACCAAGCGAAGTTATTTAGGGAGTCGATTTTATTTCTTTATTTATTGTTTTTATTTTTTATGTAAACTGTGCCAATACTTCTTTCGTTAAAAAATTGAAATTTTATTATTTTAAACGTCTTTTTGTTATAATGTACCTACATACATATGTACAATTATTTAATATTTTCAACTAAAAAATCCTGACCCTTTAATATGAGGAATTGATTGTACCGATATTTTTTTCGGTCAATGTTTACTCATAAATTATTTTTTTTTTAGCTTTTTGTTTTAAAAATAATTTCCTCTTCCAGAGTCCTAATCGAAAGCTTAAGGTGTTGGGAAACATTTGAAGCTATGTGCAAGATGTTTCAATAATTTTACTGCACAAATAAAACCTCAAATATATTTTAATTCTTCGGAAAGAAATAAACACAATCATATGGCTATAAAACGAGTGAACGAAACAAAATAAATAAACTACACTTTTAAACTTTGCTTAGCTTAACTTAAAATTTAAAATATTATAAGGTTTTTGTGTCCAGTCTCCAAAATAGGAACTCTTCAAATTTGTCCATGCTTCTTGGTAGGCTTTTGCTGTCTCTTTTAATTCGTTCAGAGTTTTATTTTCTATCTTTTCCAATCCTAAGTTTTCCTTCAGTTTTGGATAGAGGTTCAGCACATTCATAAATCGTTCCATAAGGACAAGCTTAGAAATTTGCAGGGCCGAACTTCTAGTTTCTAAGTTCTTTTTGGTTACACCTTGGTTTTTTCCACACACAGCTACTTCTAACGGCCTGTTGAAAATAATATTAAACATATTAAACAGTAGTAAGGGTTTAGTCAATTGATTCACCTGTCCTCCACATCGCTCCAAGCTATGCTAGCAGGTGATGGATCTTTTTGATCATTTTGGGCGTGATCAAATAGAACATCTGGATTACAAACTCGAATTGCAGGTTTTTGCGGACTATATCTTTTGTGTGTAAAGATTTTACCAAGCCATCGTTTATAAATCGCTCTTTCAACTGCATCTACGTCTGCAGGATTGCAAAATGTAAAGGTATCGAGGTATAGGGGCTCCTCCAGCACTAAATCTAGCAAAGCGCCCTGAATCCCCAAAATGTTCCACCGAGACAATTTATCGCTGCAAGACATTGAGAGGGTGCGAACACCGCGGCCTGGTTTGGTCCGGACTTGTCCTATTTCTTGGTCCATTGCATCTGGTAAATTCGAGCCAATCAATTTTGCTCCTGTGAATACACCCATGTCGAACTTTTGCTTCTTTTCTGCTGGAGGCTCAGAGTCATCTTCAATAATTCTGGAAGTTATTGTCGCATCGCCGCAAGGAGGGTGAGTGCTGAAAAAGTGAAACGAGACTCCTTGCTTCAATTGAAAACGCTTAGAGTCCTCGTTAAAGGAAAATAATTCATCACCCGCAATTATTTTCTCATAAATATACCGGAGGAAAGCACGCCTGGCCATTACCTCGGCATGGGAATCGTTAAGAATGAGCCCCCTAGGGCAGAGCTCCGTGTGACCTACGCACTTGGTCCCAGTTCCTAAAGCCACAACTTTGGTTGAATTTGTAGAAATATTGTAGGAAAGTATGCAGGATAAAACAGTCCATTGGTTTTGCGTTGGTTTCCCTCTTTTTGGGAGTTTATAGAATTTTTCCAATGAGAGTTTTGCTACTATTTCCGGAGCAGGAATGGATGTCATGGATCTGAAATAAAAATTATAATTTCAATTAATATTTAAAGCAAGTACAACGCAATATTACACTAATTGTACCTTATTTTAAATGAATTAAATTTTGTTTACAAATATAAATCGTCCAGTAATTTGACAATATAACAATTTATAAAACTGAATATAACAGATTTTGATCAATCAAGAATCTATAAGCGTTGGCAGTGCTGCTTGAAGAATTGTCAGTTCAGTTTGATTTTAATTTTGAAGGTTTGATGGAGTAACTGACTTCTGTGTCTCGCTCAGCCCCAGCCCGTCCGAAGTTAAAAATGCAGACACCCACGAGAAGATGGTTACCTCCAGCACCAGCACGTTCCGTCGTTCTAACTCCGATCAACCTAAGTAAAGAACTCAAGCAGGTGCTAAACGAAAGGAACCTTCTCACCGCCAAAACCAGGAAACAGGGTGAGTTCCCTAGTAAAAGTTCACTGCTCCTGTAAAAACAGGATAATATTATAATCATTTAGTATACTATACTAAAAGTTCAGATCGATTTCAGGGTTAGTATTCGTCCGTCTAAATTTCATTGATCTGAACCTTATATTTAATAATTTCCTTAAAAGCGGTAATTATAGAACCTGCAAAACCCCTGGTCCAGTCGCCGGTTGGGAGAATTTTTATGAGGCAAAATTATTGGTTTTATAATCGATTTTCGAGCCTAGTAGGAAATCCTAGTTATAAGATACTCTAAATTGTTTTAATTAATAATTAAACATCGAACAAATTGTACGCTTAATTTGGGTCTGAAGCCCTCAAAAAAAAATAAATAAATTGGACGATTTTATAAATACGTACAATAAACATTAACCTTTAAATAAGCTTGAATTGCGTTAAGAGATTACCGCTGTGATGTGACGGTCCCAAAAAGCAACCATTTGCTTAAAATAAAACCACTCTATGAGTCATTCCATATGAAATCAACAAATTGGTGTGCCGCATGATTTTTAATTTTAATAAAAAAAATAGGGGATAATCTTTGTGGTGCCAGAAATGCTAACCCACCATAATTTTTTTTTTTTATTGAATAATTTCTGATCAGTACCCATCCGAAGTCAAAAATTGGGTCAATTTCATACTTGTATATAATATGGTCTAGCTTTTTACTTAGAATAGGTATTGAAATGATTGATGCTTTGTTTGATAGGGTAGTATATGTGTATTTTATATTATAAAATAAAACTGAACTGGAGTAATTAGGAACAAAATGGTGACCATCTGAAATTTCCACAATTTTTTCACATTTTTAGGTTTTTCAACTGGACTCTGTGTCAATCCAGTTGCACATTAAGGATTGATTTTTTTTAGGAATAAAGTATGAACCCTGCTGATGCTATAAAAAAACTATCATTGTCCTAGAATGATATCTTCTAGGAAAAAAAAAATTTTGAAAATTGATAATTTTGAAAAATGCTCAACTTTGACCCTCAAAAAACCCATGTGGAGGAAAAAATAACAATTTGATATTTTGAGTAAATATAGTCTATATCTTCGTTAATTACATCCGCTTAGTGCCGTTTTGTTATTTTCATTTTTTTAGAAAATATGATTTTTTTTAAAGTAGTACTTTTACAGAAATATGAAAATAATTTAGGAGTCTGATAATTTGTAGAAATTTTATAACTTATTTAAACTATTAGAATTATGTTAATTTATGATAGACATGATAAAATAAAAGACAAAATTTGCAAATTTAGTTATTTATTAAAAAAAAATATTGATAAATTATTTATTTTTGATTGCAAACTTTTACTATTTCGTAATTTTCTGAGCTTGAATATCAAGCAGAGTGGAATTTCTTCGCCACTTCACATGGTAAAACCCCTTGTGATGGTACTGGTGGCACAATCAAACGAATTGTTAGGAAAGCTAGCTTGCAACGTACCACGAGTAATCATATTTTAACTCCTCAAGCAATGTATTCTTTTTGTGAGAAGCTAATTCCCGGAATTAAATTTTTTTTTGTGTCAAAATCAGATGTCGATGATGCTGAGTTGCATTTATCAGATCGATTTAAAAATATAATAACAATAAAAAACACACGATCCTATCATCATTTTGTCCCCATCTCAAATACTAAATTAAAAGTGCGACGATATTCAAGCTCAGAACATTACGAAATAGTAAAAGTTTGCAATCAAAAATAAATAATTTATCCATATTTTTTTTTAATAAATAACTAAATTTGCAAATTTTGTCTTTTATTTTATCATGTCTATCATAAATTAACATAATTCTAATTGTTTAAATAAGTTATAAAATTTCTACAAATTATCAGACTCCTAAATTATTTTCATATTTCTGTAAAAGTACTACTTTAAAAAAAATCATATTTTCTAAAAAAATGAAAATAACAAAACGGCACTAAGCGGATGTAATTAACGAAGATATAGACTATATTTATTCAAAATATCAAATTGTTATTTTTTCCTCCACATGGGTTTTTTGAGGGTTAAAGTTGAGCATTTTTCAAAATTATCAATTTTCAAAAATTTTTTTTTCCTAGAAGATATCATTCTAGGACAATGATAGTTTTTTTATAGCATCAGCAGGGTTCATACTTTATTCCTAAAAAAAATCAATCCTTAATGTGCAACTGGATTGACACAGAGTCCAGTTGAAAATCCTAAAAATGTGAAAAAATTGTGGAAATTTCAGATGGTCACCATTTTGTTCCTAATTACTCCAGTTCAGTTTTATTTTATAATATAAAATACACATATACTACCCTATCAAACATAGCATCAATCATTTCAATACCTATTCTAAGTAAAAAGCTAGACCATATTATATACAAGTATGAAATTGACCCAATTTTTGACTTCGGATGGGTACTGATCAGAAATTATTCAATAAAAAAAAAAAATTATGGTGGGTTAGCATTTCTGGCACCACAAAGATTATCCCCTATTTTTTTTATTAAAATTAAAAATCATGCGGCACACCAATTTGTTGATTTCATATGGAATGACTCCTATGCTAGTAAATGCTAGAAATTATGTGAATAACTTTACTATATTAGTCAGTATTTGCTGCGAAATTAACTATTTACTACCTACATGAATAAGTAATTGCTTCTCGGTTATTGTTTAATATGTAAACAAAGACTTAACTAGTAATATTCGGAATTTATTTTAAAAACACTTAACGATGTGCGTAATTTGAATCAAACCATGGCTAGTAGCCAACATTGGACAAATGCTCCAATTATAAAGGATCATAGGCATTTTGGGCTGAATTCATAAAAATCCTTCAATAGGAATGAAACTTATGTCATATGAAAAATGCTAGAATATTTTTCCTTTAAGGTAAGTTCACATCAAATGCAAAAAAGGTGTTTTTTTAAATTTTATATTTCTCATGTTTTTTTTTTAAATTTCAATATCAAGAATATTATGAATTTTTATTCATTCGATGAAAAACAAAAACATTAATAGGTACCTTATTACTTTCAACCGGCTTAAAGGAGGTTCTCAATTCGACTGTAGTTTTCTTTATGTGTGTAACGCGATATATCTTCTTTTTTCTATTTTCTGTTAATTCTTTTTCAACTTACAATATTAGTAATATAAGATTCTCTCTATGATTGTGTGCTCCTTAGCTCATGTCTTATTCCTATTGTTTCTCGACCCTGGACGTAAGTTTGATATCGTGTTTTTTGTGGATCGCATGCGGTGCCCGGATTACCTTCTAGGTTATTGTTACTACCTAGATTTCAGTTTTAAATATGAGAACGTTGCTCAATATATTTTCAAGTAAAGGCTTGACTATCTGCCATTTTAACGCAATAAGGTTGAAGCCGAAGATGGCAAAAGTGCAAAAAATCTTTGAGAACGTTAACTTGCACTCTATTCTCATTTCCGAAACTTGGCTGAATAATGCGGTGTTCTAAATTTATGTGGACAATAAAATAGGTACAACGTCGTTTTGTTTGCGGCAAAAACTTAAAAGAGGTTCAAACGATTTTATTTAGGTATTTATAATTGCGTAATTACGATTTTTGTATATTATGATTATATTTGTGAAAATATTTTAGAAATTTTGTTTACATAAATGGGTAGAAAGCAACATTGCACTCCAGAACAGAAACGGCTTGTTCGGAGATTAAGAGAAGAGAATCAAACGTTCCGATCTATTGCAAAAGTTTTAAATCGGTCTGCTAATTTCGTCATCAATGCTCTTAAGCCAGAAAAAGGCAACGAAAGGCGTTCAAAAACAGAAAAAAATTTCTCCAAGGACGGATCTAAGAATTGTGACATTGGCTAAAATAGACCCATTTCGGTCTTCAAAAGTTATTGCTGCTGAAATTCAGAACGTGGTCAGTTCCCACACTGTACGTCCAAGGTTAGTGGATGCCAATCTATTCGGAAGGATAGCCAGGAAAGTTCCTTTGCTTCAACAAAAAAATTTGAAGACAGGATACAATTTGCGAAAGACCACCTATCTTGGTCCGGACCAGAATTTCCAAAAAAAAGTGGCATAACGTTCTTTGCAGCGATGGGAAAAAACCAATTTGTTCTCTAATGACGCTTAAAGGAATTTTTGTCGTCCTAAAAGAAAAGAATTTCACATTCGTTTCACAAAAAAGACAGTATAACATGGCGGTTGGAACATAATGGTTTGGGGTCAATTCATCGTATAAGAGACACTATGACGAGGTTTGAATATTTAGATATTATGAAGAATGTCATGTTATCCTACGCAGAGGAGAACATGCCTTTAGTTTGGAAATATCAGCAGGACAATGATCCTAAACATACTTCTAAACTAGCCAAAGATTGGTTTGTGCAGGAAAATGTTGCCATTATGAGTTGGCCAAATCAATTTTCTGACTTGAATGAAAAATTTTAGGAACGTTATTAAGAGATTTTTATCCAAATAGGGCTTTTATTACCACTTTTCGATTCGATTCGAACGTTTTCAATGACACAGTCCCCGCCTTAAAAAAGTATAAAAAAAAGTTTTCATTTTGAAGTTCTCCGTTACTACTTAAAATATAAGTATAGAGAATAGATACAGATTTTATTAGTTGTTAGAAGTAGGTATGAAAACTTAAACTGACTGTCGATGATCAATGTAACGATGTACAGACGTGGCCAAAAAATTACGATCACTAAAGAAAAATCGAATTTTCGTTATAAAATCATTTATTACTTAAAGTAAGGATGTTATTATTAATTTTTAATACTTAGTACATTTTCCTTTGGCTTCTATTAAACTATTTATTCTTTCAGTCATGCCTCTTATTAGCGAAGGGCACATATTTTTTATGTCGGAGTACTCATTCCATATGTTGATGATGTTTTCTATCAATTGGTTCTTTGTCGTTATTTTTCTTTTTGATAATTTGTGTTTCAAAATGCTCCATAAATTTTCTATTGGATTCATGTCGGGGCTATTACCAGGCGATGGGAGAACGTTGACTCCCCTCTCCTGTAGAAAATCCGTGACTGCCTTGGCTTTATGGCAAGGGGCTCCATCATGCATAAATTTTCCACCACCTTCAGGAAACCACTCATTAAGCCGAGGAAGCATTTGTGGTTCCAGTACTCTTAAATATTGCTGATGTCGCATAGTTCCTTCCACGATGCAAATTTGTCCTGGACCCTGTGATGAGATGATGCTCCAGACCATTACTTGTTGCGGATACCCTACGGTTTGCTGAACGCATTCTTGATTAAAGGCTTCACCGGTGCGCTATCTTACATATTTACCACTCTTTTCCTTAACTTGGAATATTGATTCATCACTGAAGCATACCTGCAACAAAAACACATAATTTTAGCAACTTATAATTGTTCAAAAATAAAACTACAGCAAGAAATATTCGATTTAAAATTTTAGTAAGCCTACGCCAAATTGTAAAATTTCCAATATGATGCAAAATTACAACGTTGGTACCACATACATTTTCCCGTTTCGCGACCATCGTAGGGGTTAGTTTAGGTTTTTTTCGAGGGCGTCGGGCATTCAGTCCTTCTGCTTGCAATTTTCGTCGAACTGTTCTGGCCGAAACTTCCACTCCTTCTTCGCTTAAACGCGCCGCCAACTCAGTACTTGTAGCCCATCTGTTAGCTAGCGATGCGCGCACGAGCTGCCTCGTATCTATCTCTTGGTGAAAATTTGGATTTCCTCCCGCATTTGTTCCTTGAACTGGTTGGTTCCGCCAATTCATCCTGCGGGGTCTTAATGATTTTGCTCACCGTGGATTGAGCAACCTTTACAATTCTGCCAATTTTCGCTGGGAATATTTTTTTTCGTTGTACAGCGATTTAATCAACTTAATTTTTTCGCTCGAAATACCAGCTTTGCGACCCATATCTGAAATTTATCGAAACAGTTACAAAATAGCCAAAATATTTTTTTTTATTAAAAATTAAAAAAAATATAGAAGAAGGATACTTTGTGAATATCCTTTATATTAATTACTTTCTTAATCTTAGTTGAATGAAATATACTTACCAACTTTTCTAATTCAATTTCCTGAGAAAAATCACAAATCAAGTACTGATTCTAATTCTCTATAGTTCACAATTTTAGGTATTCACTTACTTTCAACATTAACACTGACCGCAAAACCGACTGTATTGAAATGATTTTTTTATGGATACTAGCTTAGGGTGTGAGAAGTACAACGAAAGAAATCCCGGTGTGCAAAAGTGGGAATTCCCGGTTTCCAGGAATTAATATCCGGGAATTCCGCAAATTTAAAGTGATCGTAATTTTTTGGCCACGTCTGTAACCTTCGAACTGGCGTTTTGTTGCTCTAACCAACTGAGCTACGCGTGACCACTTACGGCCCGTGCCTTTCGAGCAATTTTATGTTCTGATGAGAAGCTCGATCGACCGATCCTACATTTAATTTGAAAATTCAAATCCTTTTACTCCGTCCAGCGTCTATCAGTAAATCAATACACAATGCTATAAATTTAAATAAAAAAATAGAAAATAATCAAACAAATATTTTTAGTATGTTCTATGCTAGACAATGCTTCTCCGCTGCAACTCAGCGAAATGGACAAACGTCGTACCTTTCGTCGTCAAGCAATCCAAGAAATTCTTGAATCAGAGAAGGCCTATCTGAAGCAACTTGAGACATTGATGAAGTTCTTTATCATTCCTTTGAAAGAGCGTGGAATTATAGACGATGCCAAGCATACTACACTTTTTGGGCAAATTGAGATGATATACAACTTAAATGGAGAATTGCTGAAGGAATTGGAGAACGACCTGGACAACGTAGCTAACGCTTTTCTTAGACTGGCTCCCTTCTTCAAACTTTACTCAGTGTACGCGTTTGACTATAAAAATGCTTTGTTTATTCTTCAGGATTTAATAAGCAAAAATCCAATTTTTCGGCGATTTCTCCAAGACACTGAGACACGTCCCGAAGTTCAGACAAAGCTGAATGCACTGATGATTACTCCAATTCAGAGAGTGCCAAGATATAAACTGCTACTTGAGCAGGTTTTACTTTATACAAGTCCAGCTGACTACGATTTTAAGGCGTTAAAAGGTAATATGAGTTCACATTCAATGTTTAGTTTGTATTTTATTTTGCTTTTCGGTTTCCCAGAGTCTGTAAAGCAAATTGAAACCACAGTATCTCACATAAATTCAGTTATTGAAGATCAAGAGGTTACCCAAACGTTGTTGAATCTGCAAAACTCGTTAGTCAATCGAACACCTAATATAGTAATGCCGAGTAGGAAAGTAATTAAAGAGGGGATTCTGGACAAAGTAACAAGCACGGGAATTCAGATTAAGAGATATTGCGTCCTCATGTCGGATATCTTTATGTACTGTCACATGGTCAAGGTAAAGTATTTAGCCTTTTGGGTGTTCATAAAATAATATTTCGGATATTTTAGGATCGTCCAAAAAATACAGTTGTAGAAAACTCCTTGAAGTGTTGCTGCATTTTTCCTTTAAAGAAGTGCAAGGTCTACGACATATTCCCTGGGCATTTCAAAATATCCTGCCAAGGAGATGGCATAATTTTGTGCACTAATGATCCTCGTTTGGGACAAAGCTGGGTTACTGCTCTTAAAGAAGCAATTGAAATGCATATAGAGTGCAGGAAAACGTTAAGGAAGGAATCGAGTAAGAGGACTCCAATGAGAAGGAAGGACGTAAAGCATTTTGATTCGGATTTTGTCTTAAGTCCAAATAAAAAGAAATGTGACTATGAAACAGTATTCCGTTGCAAGAATCAATCCGATAGCGATGAAGATAGCTCGTCTTTCTGTTTTAATCTCAAGAATAGGATCCGAAAAAGGAAACACGATGAAATAAATTTGAATGATACGACGCAAAAGGAACCTTGTAAAGAGATTGAAAAGCATTCTCAGAATCTAGCAAAGCAAATACTTAACAAGAAGTCTACGCCAAATTCAACGAATTTACTTCAAGAAGATCACGATCCAACTTATGGCTTCTCCACCCGATTTTCCAACTCGAGCTCCTACTGTCGAACGTATAGAGTAGATTCTGAAGCCGAAGTAACAACTCCTATCAAAGATGTACTTTACCCTCTTCGAACAAGTGGTAGGAGTAGCAAAAGTGGCACAGAGTCTGAAGGATCTTGGATGAATAAGCGTGGAGCAGAGAGCGGACATACTGATGAATTTGAAAAGGCAGTCAAGCGGAAAAAGGTAAAATTCGAAGATGCTTCGCCAATGGAAGGACTTCTCAACTCGGCAAGTACGAATTCTGTTAGGCCAGAGGCGTTTTCCTTTAATGAATCCAACAGCAGTGGCCCGTCCCTTCGTCAAAGAGTTATGGATTTTTTTTCGAGACTGTTTTAACTCTTTAGTTTTTTTATAGTATGGCTAAAATATAGTAACATAACTTACAATTAGTTACCTTTAAAATGAAAGTGTCGAATAGTGAGTTAAGAACATCTAGAAATACTAAGGAAAACGGTTTTGCATTAATTATTTGTAATTATACTTTTCTTTTTTTGACTATTACAAGATTTTGTTTAGTAAAAAATTTCAAAATTCTTCTACGTTAAAGAAAAAGTAGCCTGAAATTTGGAAGTTCCTTTGTAACAATCGTAGTGCGTGATTCGTAACTCTAGGACATCGATTAACGTTTAATGCTAAAATGACATACTTTTAGGAAAATTCCAAATTATGTAAACATTTATTTAATTAAATTAATTACAGTACAATACGCTTGGTACTAGAGAAATAACAGGAAAGGCATCAAGAAAATTTGAATTAAATGTTAATTAGATAAGCTAGCTCAAATTGAGTATTATACCAGCCTTTTTAAATAGGAATTTAAGTCAGTTCTTGCAGTAATCTCACTTTTTATTTATTTTACTCTATATTGGTGAATGGACCATTTTCTTTTACTTTTAATGATAACCACAATTATAAAGATATAATAAACTTTTTATTGGTGTCGTAAGTTTTCAAGTTTGTTCACAAATTTTAATATCCTTTCCTCACAGAGCTCATTCTCCCAGTACCCATCCTTTTTAAAGTGAGATCCAATAATAACAGCATTAGCGTGCTGATAATAAGTGTCAATATTTTCGGTGGTCACACCAGATCCAATTAGAATTGGCGTCTTCAATTTTCCTTGGAGAGATTTTAGATCGTCAATGTCTGCGGCATCACCCGTTGAAGTTCCTGACGATAGAGTTAATTTGTAGCTTTAATTCTTTTGATGGGATTTTGTTTTTCTATTTTCTCCATTTAAATACATATTACTACTTCTAATGTACATATGTAATAAACATTCGAGGTATTTCTATTAAAACATGCCCAGCCTTAACATATGATGAAAACAATTTTGTGTATGACTAAATAACAAGAAATCTAAGAAATAAATTTGTTTCTTTTTTTAAAGTAGCACATTTCACGATCATACTTTTCAACAAGAATATCATTGCAATGAAATTTAAATTTGTAGGATATGAGTCCCATATGTATGGCAGTGTACATTAGAAGTAGGTATAATATATCTTGGTCTGCATCCTGGCTATGATTACAGTATATTTTTTTTTAAACAAAAAACAGCGCTGCACTCAGCTCAGATGGTAATCAAGTTGAAAATTCAAAAATATTATCTTAGTATTTAACCCCTTGTGTTCCAACTATCAGCCTGCTTGACATAACAAGTAAAGACCTAAAAGCCGCTGGAGTAGACTACCTACAGGCGTAAAAAATGCAAAGGGTTAAACCAAAGAACCTTAATATTAAGGTTCTTTGGTTAAACTTTATTCTGACATACGATTTAAGTGCAAATTAAAAAATAATTATAAGATATTGTTTCACGATTTTAAAGGGTTTCATAAAATTTCCAGCTTCATACGGTTCCAATTCTAATTTTATGTAATTGTAATTCCAGTTTCTAGTTCAAGTTAGTTTTTACGTGCAGCTGTTTATAAATAAAATATGTAGTCTCCGTCTATTTCTAAGTGCAAGCTAATTTCCTAAATGCTCTAATTCTTGTTCTAAATAAATTTAACGGAAGAAATAAGGTTATTATTAACTATTTAAATATTTTTGCTACTAGATGTATGACGTAATTTCTAAATAATTTGAAATAGTAGATAGATCTAATTATATATCTATGTACGTATTTGATATTTATTACCTGTTAGTACAACACCATCAGATAAAAAATATTCCGCAGCCTTTGCTGTTTCCAAAATATTGGTATCAGCCGTGATGGAATGAGAACTATGTTTCTTTTTAATGTCAGTAAAAACGAGAATATTGAATGCATCTATTTGCTGTCGGTATCGTAGAAGTTGACCGGCACAGGCGTTTGTGTAGCCTTCATCAGCGACATGTCCAAAAACAAAATTTTCTGCACGTATGAATTGCAAATCACACGCCTTAGCTACGGCTAAGGCTTCTTTATTTCCACACGCAAGAATCTGGAAACAAATTATATTTATTTTCCTAGTTCAAGACTTGATTTTAAAATTTTCTAAGTAAGTTTATACAGAACACAGATAATTTATGGTGTGGATGATCTGAAGGAGATATCCGAAAAGGATTGTGAATGCGATTAACTTACTGAATTCTACTGCAGATTGGCTTTAACCTTTATCACATAATTTAGTTAATAAACCCAGTAAACCACCCAGTCGCACGAGATGTGGTTTCAATCGTGCTAATTGGATTCTGGCAAGCAGGTTCATGTCATCTCATACTCATAATTTATTTTGTAGTAAGAGATTACACGTACACACAAATCTTTACATTCTAAAAACTCGTATTTTAAGTGGTCTGCATATTCAATACTAAATTTCATATTTAATGCTGAAAATAAATGTATACTACCTGAATTCCACAAGGTGTATGCTCAAGTATTTTCTTGATCTCTGCACTAATCCTAGCCATGCAAGCCACTGTTTCTGGTCCGAGAAAACGATCTTGCACATACGGCACATCGTGCATGTTTTCAATTAAAACAGCATCCTAAAATAAGTTTTCGTAGATTTCGTAAACATAAAAAGCCTTGCATATATTTAGCTACCAAATTGTGTTTGCGGTAGATATTTGCTTCATGCTTTGCCTTTTCTATTATTACCCGGAAATTCTTGCGATATTTAGGAGTTCCTAGAAGATCTTGTTTATGATAATTAAAAGTGGAGTGTGTGTTTACTTACCTGGCAGAGCTTCTAGGTGGATCATACCAATAATATTGCATTTATTGTGGAAAATGCGGGAGAAGCGATTCATTTTTGTTTATATACAATTTATGTGATCTACACTGTCAGGTGATCGTTTTGTGAGGTTATGGATGGTTATCGTTCTTAGATTATTTCCAGCAAAATTTGGATTAGGAATAGAACGATTCTCAATTATTTTTCATAGATAGTTAATGATGCATTAAATGCGGATTAAGTTAAGAATTGTACTTTTATTTCGTAACTGTACTTTTATTTCGACAGAATTCAAATTTGCAGAGCTAAAAATATCTTATTAGTGCACTGTTAATGGTGCCTAATTATTTGTTTTTTTTTTAAACTAAACTCTTTCATTTGTAATAAATTTTAAATTATATTTTGTTTGCAATTAATGTCATAGACAACAAAAGAATGAAGCGTGAATTCTTCTTAAAAAATTAAAATTTGTTTAACTGCAATGTTCCTCGCTGTAATATTTAAATCAAATATCCCTATTTATTAACATAATATGTATTGTTTTATGAACTTAAGTTCATTGATTAAAACAATTCAAAAATATTTCAACTTTCCGAGCACACCTGGAGTCACGTCACTTTAAGCTCAACATTTTTGTTCTACTACATTATGTACATACATATGTACAATGTACATATGTGCCATAACTTTAAAAGTCCTAATAGTTCTTGCACACAGGACCATAAGAAGAAAAAATTAATTGATGTTAAAAGTTACTGAAATGATTTTATGAACATTTTAGGAAATTTTTTGAGGAATTTCAATTTAAAAGAAGATTTACGAGCTCTTTTCGATTTAATTTCGCTCGAAATACAGAACATGGGCGTTATTCCTGAATCCGTTCGAATCGAAAAGTGCTTACAAAAGTCCTTTTTGGATAAGGCTTCCTTAATAAAGTTCAGAAAGTTCTTACAAATTCATTGTAGCTACCTTTGACTTCGATTAATTGTTACGCACATAGCCTCAAAATAATTCGATTGGATTTTTCTATCCAATAATTTTAACCACTACGATGTAAAAATTACCTTAAGTCTAAGGTACTTAACTTGAAACGAATTTGTTAAAAAATCAGGATCTTTATTAAGGAATTTCAATTTAAAAGGTGTTTTTGAAAGCTCTTTTCGATTCGATTCAACCGGATTCAAAAATAGGGCGAATTGTGGCGCTAACAAAGTTTCATTGCTGCTGAATTAGAATATATTTTCAAAATTTCCGTCATTCCGACCAAATACAAGCGATAACCAAACAACAGGAATAATATGTATTTTTTTTTAAGAATGGGTATACGCGATTTCTTTTCAGTAACTCTGAAGAAATGTTTCGTGTTTTGTTTTTTTCGCCGTGTATGTTTTGCACTTAACTACGATCCAGAAAAATGGCTATGACAATTGCAGGCGCATGGCAATTATAGCACCCAATAATAAATTATTCCATTGAAACAAATAAAATAAACTTATATACCTTCGAAACTTGCAAAAAATTTTCTATTTAAAATGGTATGCAGTCGCAGTAGAAGAAACAAAGCGATTCGTAGAAACAATTACAGAGCAAGGCCCCAGAAAGAAAAGTCGAATGAATATAACATTTTTGTTTTTGCATGGTAGTTCAAGCTTTGAAACTTAATTATTAATTAAATTAAAACAAGCTGATCATTTTTGAGAGATGCTTTTATTTCTAATGATTCACGTCCTCTTTTTTTTAATTTTTTCAACAATTAATAGCTACAATTTGTTGTTGCTTTAAATAATTCTTAAGCTATTTATTTTTTTCACATTTTCCTGCCATCATCAAAAAAAAAAACTGTTTTACATCACATTCCTTAACAACACCTATTCGCAGACAGACAGACTAATAATAATACAGTTTGCCGAGCGGTTGTCGCTGCGACGAAAAGCGATCCTTATCTCCTTAAACACTATCGTTTTGTGTATTGTTCTAAAGTTAAGTGTATTTTTAGATCCTTTTAGAATTCTTTTAATTTTTTTTGCTTTTTTTGGGTAGTGCTTCGTATATAGATCGAACGGAATTCTCCCCAAGCAGACGAAAAACACTGCTTGCTTGAACACATTTCTTTTTGATTAGATAACAACTAACAAATTACGACCTAATTGCGTTAAATAAGAGAAATTCCCATATATTAGAACGGGAGAGAGGGTAAACAACTTCATAGCGATTTAAAATACTTTGCCGATTTTAATGTTATTTTTAAAAGTTACTTTACTTATGTTACACGCTTCCGAGTGGGTAGGATTTGGAGTATGGGTGATCGATGGAAGGCGCGCGCAGGCTATTCATTGAGATGTGTCAGTATATTGCTCTTCCTAGGTCTATGATAACAAGAGTTAGAAGAAGCCTTTGGCCCAAAATACCCTTTGCTCCGTCTTTTGACCTACTTACTTAAAGAACGTTTGCTTTTATCACAATAACTTGATCTTTACAAGTTGCAAGACGTCTATTAAAAAATCGGCAAATGCTAGGACTACGAATCAAATAAATTAATTAAAATTATTTTGTGTTTGTCATCTCCTTAAAATTGCAAAATTGCTAAATTCCTCTTGTCCGGGTGAGGCAGCCTGGGTCCATTAAACAAAAATTTAATATATCTCATTCTCGGTGCATTTAGTAACATTTGCGATTGTTATTAGCTCCGCTAATTACTCTGCAGTGCTGGAAGTCAGAACGTCTATGGCGATTTCCCTTGCCGTTGAAGGCACGAACCTTATTGCTGCGCTTCCACATGTTGGGACACAAGGCTTTGTGATCCCGCTTGTCGTGAGCCTGCCCAACGTCCTTAATTTAATTGTATTTCATTTGTTGTCAAAATTATAGACATCTTACCTTCTCAGAGTTTTTATGCTCAACCTTTTGCTTTAGGCGATCAGGATGGCTGTACAAGTCCGAAGCACGCACTGTGTTTGTAACAGTACGCTCCGCCCTTCTCTTTTGCTTCCTGCGATTGCTTCGACGAGCTTGTGGGATATAATCCTCTATTTCCTAGTACGAGAAAACAAGAATAATTTCAGTGGACTTTAAGTTACTGTCACTCTCTCGAATTGCATTAGGTTATTACTATAGATAACTAAATGAAAGCAAATACGTTCCATCACTTAAGTTTGTAGAAAACCTTCTACAAAACGAATTGATTTTCAACTGCATTTTAAATTCTTATTAATAGCTGCCTTTTTAGGTAGGTTTCATATGAAATACTACACCAATTGCAGCGTATCTGATGAAATGATTTCGGAAAATGATTCGTATTTCTTAACCAATTTTGATCAAACTTCGCCTATACGTTTATCCCTCCAATATCTCGGCTAAGTTCGTAAATGGGGGGAATCGGTCAAAGGGGTGGGGATATAGGAACTGGGTTAGTTATATAAAAATGGTTTGGACCCCAACTCTTTTGTATTTCTTAACCGCTTTTGACCAAACTTTGACAACATCAACAGTTCTAAGTTGTGTTGCAAAATGGTGGTAATCGGCCAAAGAAGTGAGGGGCTACATCAGTTTTAAAAATTTGTTTGTTACTGCGATAGCTGTCGAATTTCTAAATGGATTTTGCTCCAACTTTGTGTATGCATTTACTGACTCGATATCTAGGTAATTTTAAAAATTTGCGTGGTTTGGGAAAGAAGGAGGGGGACTTTCACCTCGGTGAACCATTCTCGAAGTTTGACGCGGCTTCTCTCACTTGTTTGTTGATGGATTGGGTCGTAAGAGGTATCGTTGCAAAGCTTGAAGGCTCAGCTTCCTAACACACTATCAACCAAAATCCTACAATATCTCTCAAAGGACAACAATAACAAACGTTGATCAGGAGACCATGTAGAATCGATTGGCATACCCCTGTTCAGACCTTAACAAAATACCCTGCATACCGCAATTTTTTTGACTTTTGATGGTATGACCATAAAACTACTATTGTTAGCAAAAATACAATTTACTAACATTTAAGAAAAGTTCTTACCTGTGAAGGTGTTTCAGCACGTTCCTCTTCCTCATCGTCTTGTCCATCATAAATGGGATTACATTTTTTAACGACTTGCTGGATGAAGGTAATACTATGATAAACTGACATGCTGCAATGACATAAATAAAACATTGAAAACTAGTTTTTTGCAAAGCGAAAAATAGCCAGTACCTTGGGTGTTCTATCAGGAGATTTTCATATGGTGAAGTCTCCATATACACCGGTCCCGTCGAAGTGAAACATGGCGGAGGTGTTACGAACCACGACTCCTCCATTGATGCATGATTGGGTACTGCTGTGGACAGCGGTACGTCATACATGAGAGACTCTGACAATGCATCTTGAAGGGCACTGATAGTACCACGATGATTGTAAGAAGTAGACGGTACTCCTAATCGAGGAGTTTTCCAGGTATCAAGGGGTAATTCCTCCTCAGAATCGGTGGGTGGAAGACTCCCTTCTTCTTCGTCGGTTTCTAAAAGTAGTTCAATAACAAAATACATATTACCAACTCTTTTTTTCGCTTAACGTTTGTTCTTACCTTCTTTGTTAACTAGTAACCAACCGTCTTCTTCCGCGGCTTCGGTGGACAGTGATCGTGGACTGATACTATCAGAAACCAATGTATTTTCGGCTGATTGCCGTATAGTTTCAGAGGGCTCTCCGCTTGGTCTAAGGTTTGTATTATCTTCAGTGTCAGGGTTTCCAAACAGTAGGTTCACCAAGCCACTGAACATTATACGAAAGGGCCGAGCTCTCGTTCGGTTTTTGTCGTTTCGCTGAGTGTCGCTCCCACAAAATGTTCTTTACCGAATCGGTGCTGCTCCTGTTTTAATTAATTGAATCTTTTTGCTAAGGTCAAATATGCAAACACTGTCTATATCTTTGGTTCTGAGCGATATTTAGGTATAGTATATGGGTTCTCCTTGTATTTATTGTGGGTATATAGTGCTGAGATCACGAGTTGTTACCTTCTTTCTTAGTCAAAATAATATCTTCCTTTAGAATTACTTTTGTATCAGTCTTATGTTTGTTATATTTGCGCGTATTTACTAATTATTTACAAAGTTTCTTTCTTTATTACGTTCTACAGCCGTTACTCAGGTTCCTGTAAATATAAAATATAAAAATATATTAAAATTCCTTTGTTAAAACATTAGACAAACATTCAATAATGTGGTGTATTAATAGTGATCTGTATATGGAAAGGATTTAAATAGGGTTTTAGGAATTTATTCTTAAGTCAAACCAATGTAATTTTAAAATTTTCGTTTTTGATAACATCAAATCATTTTATTTAATGCGTTACAAAAATATGTTCGCGTGAAATCAATCTTTATTTTTGGTTTTATCGGAATAAAAATGTTAGCGATTCTGCATAAAAACATCCAGAACTCTTAACACATAATTATTAGATAAGTGGAATTTTTTAATGTAGATTTTTACTTTTTATTTATTATTTTATTTATTTATTTCCTGAAACTATTCTTTATTGGTCTACGATAAGCTACGAAAAAACATAATCGTTGCCTTGTAATAATAAATAATTTTCTACATTTGTTTCATATCTCCAAAAACCAGCCGTAAAAAAATGATTTCGCTCGAAAACTCGAAGGTCATTGGTGCGATGACACCAAAAATAAAATAGAACATTTTCGAATATGGGAAACGTTAAACACTTCCAGGCATTTATTCGTTATTTCAGTAATACGAAACATCTGGCAAAGCTCTCTTTTTTTGTTGGTTTATTTTTATGAGAGATATGTACACGCATACATAAATTCGTGTAATTTGGTAAGTGAAAAACCATTTGCGTCCCAGATCAACCTACTTCCTCCTCTAAATCGCTCAACATAAAACTGCAAAGTTTAGTAAGATGCTCAAGGGCCGATAGAGAGCCGTTAGTTCGCAATTGAATGGTAATTTACTGAACCGAAATCGTTGAATCGCCTTAAAGTCGAAGTCGTCTTTCAAACTTTCCTGGATCTGATGTCTAAGCACACGAGCCGAGTCGGATTTAATTGATTTCTTCATATTTCACCGTAAAATTGCTTCTCTTGCAATTCGTATTGCTTTCTCTAAAAAGCATTTATTGCCAGAAAATTTGTTATAGCAGCGGTATCAGAAAGCTGATCTTTCGCGTACGTCTAGCACTCGTTAATCTTTCGTACCTCATTACCATTGCTAGAAAGATGGACAATACAAGTGGACGCATTGTGGCTTATATCTTCGCCACAAATCTGAGGTTTTTGAATATAACGAGGCAATTTTGTAAATGGAAGGGCGTTTTAAAGCAGCAACTGGGTACTGTTCCTAAGACCATTTATCTATGTGATTCTACTTGTGGCTTGCTTTCTTTTCTGGAAATTTTTTTAAAAGCCCCATTTCACCTTTCATTGAGCAAAATAAGCAGCTTACGTGTGCCCGGGGACGGAAGTACGCCCGACTGTTTAAACTCGAATAAACTGAGTTATAATATTGTAACTCGCAAGTCAAAACTATATATTTTCCGACGATGATTAATCGGAAAATTGCCTGACGATGTGAAAACTACATGGTGCCCTTGTTGTGTTTGAACATCATCGATTTGGGGTGGGAGGACACTGACTTTACTGCGATTTTATCGCCCACGTTCCCCTTCTAAGCTAATCGTAAGCTTAAGATTTAACTATAATCGATTTTTGATGAATGTTTAATTTATTACCAGTGGCCTATCTCTCGTTTCCCCTAGCGAGCATACCTACATATGTAAATTATGCCAAAGGGATAGTGAAAAGGAAGGCGGACAGGGACAAAGTCCCATAATGGGTCGTTGTCATGAATTGCTCCACTAGTTACGCAAACACAAATGCGTCAAGTTTACACAGACCACATGGTCCGCACTGATAATTATTTGGCCACAACTAAGCATTTCCTTGGAGCTGACAGTTACAAATGAACTTGAAGGACAGCATAGACATATTTTCCATCAAATTTTGTGATGTTTCAGCCCCTCAGGAGTGGACGGAAATGAATGCTTTGGCTTAGTAATTTTCTAAGTGGACGACCTTATTGGAAATCTAAAAAAGTCTTCTTATCGGTCACTCCGTTTCTTTTTTAAGGAAACCATTAATTTGGACTATGGCCAACTTTTAGCAGTCCATCCGATTATATAAAAATATCGTGTTGGCCTTTGGTTCTTATCAATTTTCTTTGAAGTTTTTAACCACCAAGATTAAATTTCGATGATTGAAATAAATCTGTAACCGATTCGACAATTTTTTTTTTATTCAATGAAAAAAGAAAGTGTCGATCGAGATAGTATCTAGATATTACAGTTTTTATTTATTTAATTTCAATTATGTTATCTGCAATATTTTATAACGTAGGAAGGAAAAAGTAAATGGGATGTTCAGAGTGGCAATTTTTCTCAATACTTAATTTCCCTGCCTTTCAAGGTTTTCAGGGCTTGCAGGTAATTTCATGTTGTAACCTTTTTCTTTGGTTAGATGGTCAATGCTGAATAATTGGGTGTGAACGAAAGGAAAGTGAGATTGAAATTGCTTATTAATATTTTAACCTATCCAAGTGTAAACAAGTCAAAAGTGTTCCAAAGTGGATATGTGCATGTATAATTATCAATCTACTGCTTTCTACTATACATATGCATGGTAGTAACTAGTAGTTCCTACTATAAGGTGGCCACCTTTTCTCAAAAACAAATCACGTCGTGTTTTTGAGAAAAATAAGTTTGAAGAGTACAAAATATGGAATTTTGAACATCTTTAAAAATTCTTTAAAAAATAACGGATTATTGTAGGAAAAGCAATGTAGCTCAAATAAAAGCTTGAACCTCTAGCTATTATATTAAATACTAAGGTCTTTAAGACTTTCCGAAATATTCTATGAATTTGTGCTTAGTAAGAGCTATGGAATTGTGGTACTTCATATACATATCTAGATAAGGACTTAGGCTTTCATTTGAACCACATTACGAGCTCTTTTCACGTTCCCTTTTTTTTTTTTCTTTAAATTTTCACATATGTTATGTATACGATTTGTTTTAGTTTTCATCTTATTTTTCTAGAAAATGTGACGTGATGAAAGCAAAAGAATTTCAGGAAGTGATTAGTTATCATTAAACAAATCAAAAAATTCATCTCATACAAAGTACTGTTGAGAATGAAGATAAACTTAAATATATATATATATTATATATGCATACAGTTAAGTTGTACAGTTGCCGGTAGTTATTTTTCTTTAGACAGTAGTGCGTGGGACATGTCGGTCGTGTCTATAGGTGGCATGGTGCCCAAAGAAAAAATTGTAGAAAATGAAATGAATAAATGAATTTATATATAGTGAGTGAATAATCTTATAATCCATGAATCCTAACAAGTACAAAAAAAAAAAAAATAGAATTGTGTAAACCAGTGTAATTAAACTATGTGTTACCCAAAAGGCATATTCATACCGAGGACTTTGAAACAATGAGGCTAAGGTTCGCCATCGTTTCTCTCTAGCACAGAACTTTCATGAGAAAATAATTTGAATTTTATGGATGAAAAAATTTCCTAATTTCAATGAAAATTCCCTGACGAGTTAAATTCTCTGACTTTTCCCGATTTTCCAGAAAGTGGTTATGCAGATGTTAATGTAGGAGAATACAGTTTTCTTTTATTTGAGAGTTAATTAGTTTTAGATTAAAATTATCATTTGCGAATAATTATAGTCCTGTTGTTGGCTCTAATCAGAGAATTTCTTTGTAAACTATTTTTTAATTTATTTCAGACATCGTCATTATGACAGAAGAAAATTTATAAATTGAATTGGAGTAATATTGTCTCTAATTTTCCAGGAGTTAAAGGTATTTTGTACTTTAATAAAAATATATAATCTTATTGCATTTGTATCACAAACTATGTATGTCTTAAAAATTACTCAAGTAAAATTTTGTTTTATCATTTTTTGTTTATACATTAGATATACATATGTATGTACATTAGATTAAAGAGTACACTGAGAAAAATTTATGAAATCTTGACAACTCCGCGCGGAGTTGACAAATTCGAAGTAGAGTCTATAGAATTATGGTTCACACAAGTCTGTCGGAATCGGAGTAAGTATGTAGCTTCTTTTAAATCAACTGCGCGAGAGAATTGAAGTTAAATTTTAGGTGAAGTTGAGTCCACTAAATTTAAATTGGATAAATGAATTTATTTATTGATACAACAAAATAAATAGTACAATGAATAAATCTTCAATAATTGACCTGGAACTTTTTACATTTGAATCAATTTGTTTTTAATTTATTTAAAATGTTGAAGGATTTTTTGGAAATTTTTTTATTATTTCAAAAGAAAACAGTTTTACTTGAACGCATCTCTTCAATTGAACCAAATATTTTTTTTTTGGAATCAATAATAATAATAATCAAACTAAATTAATAATTATTAGGATGAACTGCTAATGACGTATCTCAATTCCTTACGGAATTGACAATATTGACCTGCCAACTACGCCAGGGAATTGAGTAAGCGCCTATGCGGGCTTCGCCGTATCCAACTCCGCCGCGCAGTTGAGAAAACAGAAAATAATTTGACTCAAAATATCTTTTTCTCAGTGTAGAATAGTTAGAATGCATCTGTATACCCCTAATTATTGCGGAAAATCATAGTTTTTTGCACTTTTCTTAAAAATGCGTTTGATTGTAAACATTAAGATCTGTTAAGAATCATAAATGATTTCGATCGTAGCCAAAAATAAAAGAAAAAGTTGTTTGGGCTATCGGAATAACTCCTTAAAATGTGTATAGAAAAGTTAACTAAACTGCCAGTTTCGTTCCAAAAAATTTTCATAAATAATCTTGAATGTTATTCTCAATTCTTCCTTAATTTGTTACTTATAGATACATACATACATATATGCACATATATGTATGTATTACAAATTTTTAAAATTAAACCTTCTATTTACTTAAGTAATATGCGCTTTCTGCGGTTTCCTAATAAGTTAGAAATAAAATCAATCATTGTGGATTTATTAACTATTTTACAAAATTCCATGCCTGCAGCATATTTGATGTGCAGTGCTGGATTACCCATTAGGCCAGACTAGGCCATGGCCTGGGGCCCCCGACGAGCAAGGGCCCCCATGAAAATATGACATAATTTTTTAATGTCGAAAAAAAGAAAAAAAGTTTTTTAAGACGAGCGTAGTTTTTATCTTCCAAAGAAATGTCCAAAGATTGTTTAATAAATTATTATAACTGTTAATTAATTGAAATCAAAATATAATTTAACAGAAAAAAATTTTGTTCGTTTTATTGTGTTTCGAACCTTGGAATGATATGAATAGTATGTTCGAATATTCTATAAATGCGTAATTAACGATCAATTTTACAATTATTAAAAAAAGGGGGCCCCAAAATTTGAATGGCCAGGGCCCCCGAAGAGCTTAATCCGGCACTGTGTGATTGGAAGCATTATATTATAGTGCTTACAGCGATTAAAATTCAGAAGTTAATGGACTGTGATGCATAACTTCATAAGCAGATTTTACGTTTTTCAACTTCGAAACTTTATTGTTGTTTTGCTTTAAAATTTATGCAATACATAGAAAAAAAAATTTCGAGCTATTTTGTTGGTTTGTTTTCGAAATTTTTTTTACAAACAAACCTTAACCTAATTTCGTGAAACCAAAAGCATTAATTCTCTTTACCTCTAAAATCATAAGCATGATTTCATTTGAATAAAATTAACTATTATTTTCTGTTTCAAATACATTAAACAAACAATTTTATAGGTATTTTGGTCTCTTGATAAATTCTTGTTTATATTTATACGATTAATAACGTTCTACACTGTCAGATGATAGCGTCAATAATGAGACAACAACACGCCCCCGCACATCCCCCAGCTCCCTAGATCACGTCTCAAAATAGATTTGTTTCCTACTACATCGCATCACATGGTGGCAGAAGCTCTTCTGGAGTGGGAGAGTGTCTAATAAAATTCACCAAATGTTGCATAAAATCAGATTTACATTTTTTTCTTGTAAACAAGACCTTCTTAACCCTTTGAATGCTCACATCTGGCAGTAAAATTTTATGCTCGCTAACAAGCTGACGATGCTGATGAAATTCCCGTCCGCCAGCCATCACTTCTAGTATGCTAATGATTTGTTTATATCCAGCCAGCCACCTTTGTTTACCGCGCCATACCCCGTGCGATAACAAAGTTAATTTTATCGAAAACTTGCGTCGCTCTCAATTTGTTGGATTAATTCCAATGCAAAAATTTTTTTGTGATAATTTTGAGAATGCGGCCACGTTCATGGCTGCTAAACCGAAATGAACTGTGAGAGGTTTGTTGTTTTCAATTTTCTTAAGTTTAAATATGTATGTTATTAAAATACTTCACGGTCAGAAATGCAAATTTTCGCGAATTTTCTAAATGTTCTCGGGGGTGAAGTGCACTTTATTCAAATCCACCTTGAAACCGTCCCAGGAGTTCATTGAAGTTATTTATGGGCCTTGAGTTTAGACTTGCGGCCAAGGTGAGGGAGAATATTGTGCTATTTTGTGTAATGGCTTCATTTGATTAACTCACGATATAGCAAGTGTGCCACCGCCAAAAATATTTCAAGGTTAATCGCCGCGAATTATAACAAAATTACCCCCTGCATGTACGAGCTTATGGCCGCATATTCATTTTCGAAGTTAATGCACACGCATAGTTGCTTTTGTTCCACTGTTTGTCGCCTCTGTTTTGCCAATGCTAAAATTTCTTTTTGTTTTTACTAAAGTTTATTGATCCCTCCGAAAATATCTGGAGCTTTCTTTATTTTTAATCTTCTGGGTATTTTGAGGTTAATCAAAAACAATTTATTGTTGCTTTATCTAAAAATTAATAGTAGTTCTTTGGTAAGTGTGTTTGCTCTCTACAACATAGCGAAATTAACCACACTGATAGTAGTATCTTTTATATATTATAAAATTCGTACACTTATCATAAATATAGGGCTCAACCCATTACTGTTATACAACTTTTATTAAATGTACGGATACATATTATAAAAACTTGACTAAATACTTTGATGATGTGGCATGATTTAAAGAAATAAAATAATAAGAAAGGCAAGATGTGTATATCATTTCGAAAACATTTGTAATTTGCATAGCGTCCATTAGTAAAATGTAAAGCCAGCTTAATATGCAAATTAGGCAAATTATGTAATTTTTTTAAGTTTAAAAGCTAAACAAACATTACAAAACGTAAAACTTTTCAATTCAAAACTTTATACCAATTTTAACCAATGAAATACTTCTCCCTGACAAAGTAACAAGGAAGCAGTGTAAACTTTGCAAAAGGTTAGTATAACAAATATATTGAGCGCTATTCGCTACAATTGCTTAGTTTTTGAATACTTCAAATTTTCTATGGTACCACATTAAAAAAATATTTTTCATGTTATGCTTGCACGACACTTTAAGAATTCGTGGACAAAAAAAAATGTTTTGTATAATAAAAGTAGAAAAACTGGTTCCTTATTTGTGGATTGAGTAAAACTAGCAAATAATTTTTATTTCGAATCTACATTATTTAGAAACAGGAAACATAATTATCAGTATATACAGATTTTATAATTTTTCATTTAAAACGTTTTTAATTTAAGAGAGAAAATCAAATTTAAATTAAATGGATTTCGACGGCTGATCACGGAGTGCGTAGGGTTTAGAACTTAAAAGAAGACCGTAGTTCGATCCCCTAATCCTAACCGAATATTTTAAATGTGATTACTGTTGAAAGAGTAAAAAGGAAAAGGTGTTAGTTTTAATAGTAAGTCCAATCAATTTTACAGATTTTTATTGCCCTAATAAATGTAAAGAAAAGAACTACCATATTAAAGTCAAATAATAGATAGCTCGAGCAACTCCAAGAGTTAGTTAGCAAGAAGTTAGAAGATAAAAGGTATCTCATGTCCTACCATAGAGTTTGGGCTAAGTGCATGCCAAATTTCATGCACATCGGTTGAACGGTTAAGGCGTGAAAATGAAACATACAGTCACTTTCGCATTTATACTAATGTTGTGTAAAAGTATTAAAAACATATAAAAAATACGTATCACTATGTTTTTCCCTTAAGTCTACTATGTAGCTATAGCGTATAAAAGTGTAACATTGAATACTTTACTAAGCTTTAAGTGGTGTTGCCAACTAACTCGAACTAATAAATTTTGTTATGAAATTGTCTGTCGGTCTTGATCGATTTTAAATACGTAGCAACCTCGTCACTTCCAGAACTTGTGTAAATCAATTTGCAAAAACATACAAGTTGGTTCGATTCGGCGTAGTCGAGTGAAAGCATAGCTACATATTAGCTGCTGAAAATTGATACGTAACGTCGCTTAGTTACTTTTTAGAAAGTTAGCGCAAAACCGCCAAAATAGTTCAAGAGTCTCTGAACTTTAAAAGTGATGTAAACTTTCCATCTGGTATCTGGCGGAATTTAGCTCTGCTCCCTTCGGATCGTAGCCAATCGTTCGCAAATAATTACTTCAATCGAGCAAAGTCTTTTCCGAGCGTAAAACAATGATCGGATCAAATTGCGACGAAGCACTCGGCTTTCTCATGCACGGTCCTTGCAGCGGGCGATTGTCGATTTGGCCTATTGTTGGATCACTTAATAAGCCCCGTGCGGAGCACCTCGAGTGCATCGGGTGACTTTGATAGCAAAACACTGTCCCGGGGCTCAGGCAACACTTCGCACAATGCGGCCAGTGCAGGAGTGCTAATGGCCGTTGCATCTGCATGCAGACGAGCACTCGAATCTGCCAAATGAGACGGTTTCCTTTCGACGTGCAGCGACCGTCCATTTGTGCAGATCTAATTGCCGACCCAGTTGAGCACGAACGCGAAGTCGCTTGCAATTTGCATATGCCGGGCTTGGCGGTCGCCAGTCGCTGGAAGGCGGTCTGTTTGCGAAATCGAGCCCGGCTCAGCTCAGCCCTATCGCAGAGACAGTGATTATTTCGCTTCTACGGGAAAAGTTCATTGTCACGGTGCACCGAGCAGAGAATTGTCGCATTACAATTAAACATATAAAGCACTCATGTCATAGGGGCTGTTTTGTGCTTAACCCTCCTCCGAGGATGCAATTCATGATGGCGAACTGGTCGCAGTTTTTTTTTTTCGAAAACCAAAATGCAAACAAGCAGATAACGCGAAATTAATTGGTGGGGCTTTGTTTGGACGGGGATCCAAGCCCCCGCTGACATGTGGGAGCTTGTTCTATGCGAAGTGACCAAGTTGGTAAACTCGCGGTTTGCTGACCACCACAGGAGACAGACTTCCATTACCAAGCAAGTAAATAAATAATGAGGTTCGCCAGATTGATTGGAAATGTCACGGGGTCTTGGGGAACAACCAAAGAAAATTAGTTCTCTTTTCGCATTTTTATAAATTCTGTTGATTTATAATTAACGTGACCTTTCGGAATTGGCATCCAATATCTGGTGATTGCACACATTCGAGCTGAATAGACTCCGATTCATGTTTAATGTAAAAATAATGAGGGGTCATCAGCCTTTGAATTGTGGAATCTGTGACATTTGGCTGATAGCAGTTGTTTGTGACTCTTGATTACCAATCGTTTTTAGCGGTTAAAGTAATTCAACCAAGCACAATCGACCCCCATAAAATTTAAAGTCCACTAAAGGGCAATACGGTCAAAGATTATTTAATGTAAAAAAGATAATGTGTAAACAAATCAATGAATGTGAATAAAATCTTGAAATAAGTTCTAGAAAGACAAATTTTATTGAAAATATTTAAAGGTTTAACTAATAATAATATGCACATATTTTGGACCGCCTTAATCTTTCTACGATTATTCTTTTTCATATGTTTACCATACATTTGACTTTTTGTCATTATCAAAGCAACTACTATCCATTTTAACGATATACAATATGTTTATCTATTTTAATTGGTAATAATTTCAGTCTTCTTTCCATACAAATTTAAAAAAATACTAAATGAAGAGCGATTCAAATATACCTATGCATGTATGTACATACATACATATTTCCATATTTTGTAGGGTGTACTAGTAAGACAGCTCTGAAACAATTCTAGCTAATTTATAAAAAAATAAATATCACGCTTGTTTCAAAATCTATATCCGATTTTGTAACGAATTCGAATTCTTAATTCTACGTCTGTACGTTTCGGTCGTATTTCGAAATAATGTAGGTACGAATTCCGAAAATTAAACGAATCGAAAAATTAACATTTGTTCTTACAAATTTATATATCTTCCATTGATTGAAATTTGTAATATTAAATTAAGTATTTAAGAATTATGTATATATTTTTCCAAGAAATTTTGTTTTGTCCAGATCGTATAATACAATTTGCATTTGTAACGTAATGTGCAATGGCAATTTCAGAATAGCTAAATTTGAATATAATGTAATTCAAATTCGAATCTAGACTTTGTGTGCCGTAGGTACCGAAGGTAGTCTTACATTTATCTCAGGGTATAAAATAAACATTTTTCTTGATTCACGAAATTCTCAATTTTTGATTCACGGAATCTTGATTCACGAAAATGGATTTTTTGATTCACAAAAGTAATTTTTTTTCATTCGAAGTAAATAAAACACATATTTTGCCCTCTATGTAATATATATTTAATATTTCTTTATTTTATATCATAGAACATAGAATTTAATTTACGACTTTAACTTCGGTATTTCATGATTCAAAAATTGAATAGTTTCTATATATATTTTTCTTTTGCTGAAAATAGTTGATTCACGGAATCTTGATTCACGAAAGTTGAATTTTTAATTCACATTTGGAATTCTTGATTCACGATTTGTGCTTGGTTCACGCTTATTTTATACCCTGATTTATCTGTCAAAAATAAAATTAAATAAAAATAAAATTAAACTTAATTCAATTTTTGACAGTTGGGCAGGTTTGACAGCTTCAGGATACCGAATGACTTCTTATTAATATCATCAGCTGATGCCGAAAATTAGCCCGAAAATGGTTTTTATTTAGGTCGGTGAATAACATCACTTCGAAGTTAAAATTTGACAAGGCTAACATTTATTCAGGAGATTATTTATGCCGGTGAATTACGGGCCTGAGTGATTATTGTAGTATTATTTCTTCGACCTCAAACAATATCAGAGCTCAGTAATACATTTTAATAGATTGCTAACAATAATATAATATATGACGAGCAAGCTGAGAAAGGGTAATGCGAAACTTAAATTTATTCTTATAAGATAGTGTCCATGGTTTTACAATTAACAATTAAAAGAAGAACGTATACTATGCATTTTTTCAATTGTGATAAATTTGCCTTAAATCTTTGACAACTTGGTAGCAACTTTCAAATTAAAACGATAATTGATGCAAATCGTTCAGATAATCAAGATACTGATCTTGATCCGAACGAAAAAAAAACACAGCTATAGTAATCTAAGCTTAAACAAAGAAAACTCAACTCAATCTTGGTAATCCAATACATAGTAAATCGAAGAAAATAAGTGCGTTCTTTACATCTGGTTGCGGCTCTGGTTCTGGGTTATGTGAAAAGAATGATCTGGGTTAGCCATTCGTTGTAATTTAAAAGTTGGTATACCTGTCTGTTTGACATACATATGAGTAAACTTTGACAATTGTGTCTATTTGCGGCGAGCGCCGAATGAAAATTAATTTTGTTTTTAATGAAAAGTGAATTAATAATTTGGATAGGATGGATGTGACAAATAAGGTAAAGGTTTTTTGCCTTGGCTTTTCTGTCATTTTAAAATTCAAATGAGAATGTCAGGGCGACAATATTTGCAAAACAAAATTATACACCACCCCTTCTCTTAGAATATTTTGGAACTATTTATCTGGTTCTTTGATCACAAACCGGATAAATATCTGGGTTAGGAATTGTAGTTGCATTTTCATGTAAAGTGCTGAACTAGAGCAAGAACTCGATGAAAAGAACGCAGCTAATATGCCATTATTTAGATTTTTAATTCAAGTATGTAGATTGACCTCAATCATCATTCAATTAATGATAAACAAAAAAATTAATAATTCTGAAACCTCTTGCGTGATATCTTTGAACAAAATATGGTGCTTGGGTAAAAATAAAGTTTTATAAAACTGAAACTCTTCCTGATTCTAAAGTTGCTTCATAAAGACTCCTAAGTTTTGAGTTACATCTTCATCATCACGAAAACTGGTCGATATTTTCACCTGAATGAGGAGACAAACCCAAAACAAAAAGTGATTTGGCACGTGTGGCTATTTTTTGATCCAATGAGCATCATTAAAAAATAAAATTGTAAAGATGAGGACCTGGTGCTAAATTTAGAGAAATTCATCAGAGACTTTGATCGTCTGCCCAGGGAAGGAATTGGTTCGCGTGTGTTGCGCCCATTTCCGTGCCTGTAAATCTGTCAGCCAGAGCCGGAGCATTCGCTGACCCAAGTTTGAACCGTGGAAGGTGGCCAAGGGGTTGTTACTCACGCAACCGAGTTTTATCGAGGGTTACGTAACCGCCGCGATGATGGTATTATGCCCAAGAAAAGAAACCCCCAAGAAAGCTCTAATTAAGTCGAATTAAACCACATTTTGTTGGGGGTGGGAGGGATTGGTAATGGGCTACTTTGAGCAGTCCGACTCCACAGGCTGGCGCGTGAGTCGTGTCGGCTGTTGAGTGATTTGACCTGTTGCTTCTTCAGTTTGTTGCATTCGATGCAATTCTGCATCGCTTTGCTCAAACCCGATTACCATTACCGGCACGAGAAGGGACAGGAGCGGAAGTTGGGAATCTCTGAAGCACACTAGGAAACGCGTGACAAATTAGAGCTGGACGTGTGCTTTCGTTCCCCGAAGTAGTGGTAATTGCGGGACTTCACGAAACAATGCAGATTGCCCCAGCGCGCGGATGGAAGCGGGTAACGCAACTCAATTGCTAAGAAGTGCGGACTGACTTTGTAACCTGAATCTGGGGCCCCCTTTGTTCGGAGCGTACGAACCACGGCCCCATTTCGAATGTTTCCTCTTTGTTCTGCTGGATGCTAGCGGAAATTTGGGTTACGCACGCGTGAGGTTCATTCTTTTACCTGACTCGCACTTTTGGCGGCGACGAAGACGACCTCTACGTCTACCCATAAAGAGGCCGACCATGTCTATTCTAATATTCAACGAGAAATAAAATACATAATTGCTATTCGTGCGGTGTAGGACGGGGAGTCGCCTTTCATTGGAACGTGACAATCATTATGTCTAATTGCTTGCTTGAGCAAGCTCTGGATGGTACCTTTTTACTATGCTGCTGAAGTTTCCGATTATATCTAAAATCTATTATGTGTATGGATTGTATAACACTGCTATGATGGCATCGAGCTCTGATTTTGGTGTTGACTTGGTTTTCGCCTACTACTTATAATTACTTAGCAAATTGTTCTACTAATTTTTATGTTATGATACGCATACCATAAACACAGCAAACTTATAGGAACATAACAACTAACAAAAATACATAGTTGACTGCATACAAACCATGAAACATAATTCTCTCACAATTGTAAAAAAGTGGGACCACTAGTACCTACCATATTTAAATAGAATAATTTTTAAAGTTCCTTAGTTCCAATTTGCCTCAATGAGCATTACTCAGGATGCAGAAAATAAACGGTTTTTGAACTATTTTCGAAATATTAAATTAGAAGAAAAAAAAATTTCAAAATTTCGATTTTTTGTTTTGGTTTATAATTCCTTGCAGAATGTTTTAAATACGAGAGCACGCCATTAAAATTTGAAAGGTAGTTTTCTGAAAATTTAAACTATTCAGAACTCCTTTCTTTATAGTTCTTCGAGCTACATTTTTAAATCTTTGTAAATACATTAAGACTAAAAATTGCTAAAAATAAATGCTCAACTGTTATTTTATATTGTCTTGAAAATGTTGTTCCAACGTTTGGAAGTCAACGTTTTATAAAAATTGGAACATTCTAAAATTATTGATTCCACGAGCTAAACTCATGTAAATATTTGCAATAAATTTATTTCATTCAAGATTCAAGACTTTATTATTATTAAATATATTGCCCAAATTAGACACGGCACAAAGTATGCAATCCTTTTAAATATATTAAATTATTAAAGGATGATCAAAGATACGAATTTTGAATAAAACTGCCGCTTATTTGTATGTACATACAAAAATCTTAAAGGACTGCCTTTACTTCAAATTTAAACTTGGGCTAGTGTTTTAATGACCAGTCTATAAAATTTAGTCAGTTGACATTATGGGCAGTGGAAAAGAAGCAATACAAATTTGTTTAAAATGTGCTTACTGAAAAGTGAATTTGCAAGGCTGGAAAGAATTAGAAAGTGACTAAATTTTAGTCTAAAAGCTTTCGGTATATTTTGGTAATCGTAAATTTAAATTCCACAAACAATTTAGTTGAGAAACAATTCGCTGCTTACAATCTACATGACATATTAAGATGGCATTTTTAGTGTCGTTATGAGTTAATTTACTTCTTGAGCTGTTATTAAAATCTAGAATCTTTGTTGCTCTCAAAAACCGCACAAGTCAATTGGACGATCTTTCATGTAAGTTCTGACATCATTCGCATTTCGATTATACATGGGCGAGGAGTAGCTACTACTTATATCAGTTCACATCGCTATCATCTGTTTGAAAATTTAATTAGACATACAATAGGCATTAATCAACCTACACTTGATTAGCAATTAAGGCGTCAATTATGGTACTATTAATGACTCTACCAGGCAAATCTCAGGCACTACCTCTTTGAGATTTTCTCCCTTTTACGGTACGTCCCCAGTCAAGTCAGGAGAACCTTCCAAGCTACTTAGACATGCAACCGTTGCGTGCACTAAACTCGGAAAGCTTCTGGAAACGATTAATCATTCAAATCCATTAAAATGTCTTTACTCTTCCTCTGTTTGCATGAAAGTGCGGCAATTAAGAAAATTTAAACCATTCTGGAAAAATAAAGACCAGTGCTACCGGTATCTACGCATGAATGTGACCAACAGTTCATTATATAATTTATGATACTTTACCCCTATATACGACCTATCTAGAGCAGGTTTAGTAGATTTGTAGCTCTGTATTTTATTTCTTGTGTTTAAGGTAAACGTAACATAAGAAGGCTAAAACGATGGACGTGTCCATCGTGCCTTTAAAAGTACACAATCCATTGGGAGCTTAGGGTACTTTGTCAAATAAAATAGAGCGTGACGTGGGACGGGTAAATTTTAATCATTCATGAAGAAAAGGCATGAAAAGGTTTCGGAGAGTCCTTTTCTTCTTTCCCTTATCATGTAGAATTGTTAAACTAGTTGGGATGAAATTATTCCACGTTTGGAAAAAACATAGGGTCCAGAACATTTTCATTTTAAAATGTGATGGAGGCCATATCAAAACTAACAAAGGCAATTTACATTTTTTCAGGTAGCGAAAATTTATGAATAAATGTTGTAATATCTAGAAATCTTATTTATTTCTGGTTTCCATTTTAAATTTGTATGCATGTCCCTAAAAGAATATAATCTAATTAATAAGGAATAAAACTAGCCTATGATTTCATTAGAAAAATCAAAAACTCACCGCGGTTTGCGGATTCATAAAATCAATTAATCATCCTTATTATTAACTGGCTAATTACAAAAAGTGCTGATTTTAATAATTAAACGGCCTCAATAGCTTGACAGAACAAATCATTACGCAAGCACATCTTTATTATAATTTATAATAACAAGTTATGGTCAGAAAAGTTTTTGCCTTACATCTTGAAACGAAATGCTTGAATAATTCTTTTGTTTTGGTAGCAATATTACCTTATCTCTTATTGTTTACCAATTGCGATAGTTATCTTGGGGAATTAATCGGAGATTAATCAGTAAGATACATATGTACATGTGGACTTGTTTGAACAACATAAACAACGACATGAATTTTAACATGCATGCAGATATAGTCAGCAAGATGACAATCTAAATCAACGATGATGACGACGTTAGCCGATTGGCCATAATGAAAAAGATTTGTCGTTATATGTCGCATATGATTTTAGAGGTGTACCGGAAATAAGAATGATTTGATATAACTGAGTAGAGCTTTTTAAATACGTCACTTGAAATACAGCGACGAAATTAATCAGCTTTAGAGAAACTAATGATTTGTTTCAGTGCAATGACCACAAAGAGTTGTTTACATAGAGGTTGCTGTGTGAATCTTAAATTCTATTTGTGCTTGGATGGATGGAGGATAAAGAGAAGATTATGCATGAGTTTCTTCAGAATTAAACAGTCACCCGAGATTCAGCCCATAACCAAAATCAATGTTCCAACCCTGTTGTTGTATAATAGTAAAAAAATAAAGATATACGTATGTGATATGCGCAAATATTGATTTAAAATTAGTATCATTAGTGAAATTATCCTAAGATACTACCAATTTTCAAACGAAGATCCGCTATTACTCATGATTAATAGACCGAAGATGTATTATTCTATATATTTCTACCATAACAATTTCGAATTTCGATGACAAGGGGACAGCTAATCTCTGAGAGGGACAACGATACCATAAAAGATGTTTTTTGATCACGTATTGAAATTGTAAAATTCAGTGAATGAGAATTAGAACACGGGAACTTAACATGTTATGTTCTACATGACAGGAGCTTTACTAAAAATCGATCAATTTCGATATTAATGTGAGACAAATAAATATGCAAACGTTTGTTTAAAAAATAATAATACTTTTTTTAATGGTAGTACACATAAATTTAATTTAGATCTTGTAAAAATATCCTTAATCATAATATCGATTGTACCATAAAAGAGTGACGTAATCATTTTTAAATAAAGCTTTTATTGAGCTCCGAATTAAATTAAATCAACCGTGGTTCAGATAACGTTCAATAGATACTAAATTTAGAATTCAATAACAACTAAAAGACTGCGCGAAATCATTCTAACCTAGTCAAACCCGTATTCGTCAACCTGCCAAAATAAAACTAAATCAGTAGGGCGCATCTGTTTGGTAGCAAAATAAAAAAATCCGCTTAACGTTTTGCCTATGACAAGTACATTTTAAAAATCACTAAAGAGAACGAAAAACTTGTGGATCCGATTTTTCACATATTCAACTAAATCTCAGAAATTTACGACCTTCGTCTGAGAAGTTATAAAATAAAAAACTATAAAAAAATGGTGTTTAACGCGAACAAGGTTTCTGTAAATAAAATCATGTTAATTTTTTTGTAACTGCCAATCTAAATCTGTGTTGACCTCAAACATTTATTCTAAGGGTTTCCGCCTTCCAACTGTTTTGTATTTATGTTTACAAAGTTATTGCTATGTTACGTTATACAAACCGGTTGTATACATAATTTAAGCTACATATGTAAGCGTCTAAATGATAATCTGATGTTGTCCCACCGCCTACACTCATTATTTTATATTGAAATATAGTAAAAAAAAGACACTCGAGACTGGTCTGAACACAATAAGTGCAGAAAAAATTACTAATTGCAAATCATAAAGTAAATTATAATACTCGTGTAGGCTAGGGTTGCGTAAGTAATTAAAGTTCACAAATTAAGAGTTTTAATATAATATTTTTCAGTACATTCTTGGTTACGGGCAATCTAATTGCAGTATCACTAAAAGCAGCAATAAACGCACCAAAGCAGCAAGCAGTAATTTCCTGATTTGCGCTCCATTACACAACTCCGAATGAAATATTCATCACAGTGTGTGACGCAACACGCGAAATTGAGCGACAAATAGATTTTTGCAAAATTGATTGAATTCAGTAGGACTTCATACAGAACATGTACAAACCTCACCAAGTACTTTTTAGCTGCGAAGTTCGAAACTGAAGCGATTTCAATAATTTTGGTTAACAACAGGCCTTGATCTTGCTAATGCTTTTAAGGAATGATGAAATTCGAGTAGCGATCGCGTCAATAATCAGAATACAGTAGTTAACTAGTTTTGTGTGTCATCAATAACCGCAAAATGTAGTTGATACCTTGTTTACTTTATAATTTGTTATGAAGCACAAAATGTAGGATATCTACCTTTTATCACAAGAATAGCACGTTATTTCTCACAAGATCGTCAATAAAACAAAATACGGAACGATAAACAATTTCGAACAATGAAATTAAGTGAAGTCTTTGTTTGCTTGAATTCTTCCTACTGGCGACGAAGTTAAGGAGCTACTAAAGCTTAAGAAAACGCGTCGCCACGAAATTTTTAAGAGTGAGCTGTGAGTGAGCGCAAAAATATCAAAAAGAGAGAAACAAGACCAAGCTTTGGCAAAAAAAAAAGGCAAATAACTCGTAATAAATTTCGAAGACGTTTAATAACAATCGACATGAGGCTGATAGCAGCTTTAGGATCACGATCGTGAGTTTTAACGGACAAATACATCGACAGCAGGTATGTTCTGGGCCTCTTGGCGCAGTAATGTCTGGGAAGCTCTTGTGCATCAAAATGAACTTTGAGCCGTGGCTATAACAAATCGACAAAAAGCTACGGGTTGAATAACGAAAAAAATGGGGTTCGACAAGGGGACATCTATCGCAGTATCATATCACAATGCGATTGGACTTTTCTAATTATTATGAGTCGCAATCGCGACAGGAAAACCTCGAGATCATTGTGTCGCATTAAACATCGCATGGCACCGCGGTTGGTGACGCATTGTTTTTATTATTTTTCTCAATTCGCCAGCTGATCCAACGCCTCGGTAAACAAACAGCACACACTGAAACGTTGATTAATTGCTGCGTTTTTACTTTCGCAATCATCCGTAGAGGCTGCGGGTATGGAAACTGCTATAAAGTGTCTTTTTATAGTTTTGCAGCTTTTCAGACATCTTTCGGCCATGTAGAAGACACCGAAAGTTTTATATTAAAAATATCCCCATGGGCAACAAGAGGTTAAGCGATTAGAAACATTTTTTCGTTCGGCCGTATCGCTTGCCTCTACTATGGAAATATTGTATTCTCTCTAATTCAGTGGTCAAAGTGCGTGGGAATGGACGGGATATCAATTAGACAATTAGGCCATATGGACAGAGGTCATAAATTTGATGAACTGTATTTTTGGAAATAAAATGGCGTACAAGTTCAAGTTAAATAAGAATAAGTTACAATGTGTATAACACAATCAGGAAGCAAATGGCTTTTAGCCGTATAGATCTTGTTAAATAAAAAAAACCAAGAATCACTGATTTTTTTTTATTCATCTAAATTAAATTTATTTATATTGATTGATTATATGGAAGTTTCAATCGTAATTGACATTTTTGATATAAATCGTTCTGTAAGCACAGCATTATAATCAATTTGACTGTATAATGATGTTTAATGTGTCATTTCTTTTTTCGTAATTTCACTCTGAAGAACTTTATATTTACTACAGTAGTAGAATATTTTTGAGCATCGAACAGAAAAAAAAAACCGGCCACGTGCGAGTCGGATTCGCGCACCGAGAGTAATTCAGTATCTTTGGAGGAAACGTATAAAAAGTTATTTAGTTAATTCATCGACGGCCTCAAAAATAATAAGTCCTAGGATTAACGCTATAGTTTTGCTATAAATTTTCAGTAAGCCCCTAGACACATTTTTTCATAGTTTTAGTAATTGGGGGAATGATATCTTTTAGAAATTTTTTATTATGCGCCATAAAAGGAAATTAATATATTAGAATTTACAAATGAAGGCTTTTCATATGGTACCCCACTTGACGTAATAATCCCACTTTAAAATTTCGACCCACCATTTCGACTCCTTTAACAACGAAAATAAAACAATGTTTGCAATTCTGTCATTGGCAATAAAGGTGGGCAAGCATTATTTAAAACTATTCCAATTTTTAAGCATTATTAGTTGCTGAAATAAGCAGCTGTGACAGACGGACTGACAGGCAGACGTTATTTCATTCTAACAAAAAATGTGTTTGAAGGCTCAAAGTTGACCTAATTTGTTTTTAAAAACATCCCCTAAAATGCATGACAAAGCACCTTCACTTTTAAAATATGTATATAATAAAAAGTAATATTAGATACCAACTTAAACCTATTGCACCAAATAAGTCCAAACTTTAAAATAGTTTTTTTTTTTGGCGTAAATGAAAGCGACGTTTACAGCTTTCTTCAAAACTCTGATGTTAAGAACTTCTCTTTCAGAGTTTTTCGCATGATTTTTATCAATTGGTTTCATGGTTTTCAATTGTACTCAGCTGAGTTTGGGTATTGCAAACTGTACAAAATATATGTATGTATAACGTTATATTATACCGAAGTAAAAAAGACAAGGTATACGACAATTCACTTGTTGCTGCTTTCTTTAATATCGATTCATAGTTCACGTTAGAGTGCACAGCGTTAAGGCGATTAGGGATGGTAAGTACCTAATTACTTTAATAAAATCATTTATGGATTTTAAAAATTTGTACAGCGTTTACAATAATAGCTATGATTTCGTAAGATTCTTTGCAGTATTTTCTGTCTTCTTAAATAGCTATTTAGTAAGTGTACTTTCAGTCTAATAAGTCTAAGTTAAGGGGTAAATAAAACACAGCCATTAAAACTTCAACTTTCATCTCAATATCTGCCTAGCAAAAACTAAATTATTTAAAAAACAAAAAACCCGACTGCAGTAAAAATATCAACTGAAAAGCGAAAAACAAGCTCTATAATCTATGGAAAATTGTAAGAGCAATGTCCTTATAAGTAATGCACCATGCAATTATTTTTTGTTCGATACCTCGTTAACAAATAATACAATTTATACTATTATTTAAATATGTATAACTTAAATATTGGAAAAGGTATTCCAGGCGGGGACAAGCCAATTAGTCCAAATGTTACTTTTTTTCAAGAAATATGTTTTGTCGTTCATTGCAAAGCAGTAAGCACCACCTGTGATTTTGAATACTGGCGATAACTGCATAAGATCTCGAAATAAAATAATTACCTATCACTTTTTTGATTTTCCTGTCAAAATGGTAGCATCAAAGTGTTATAACGTATATATATTTGTAATGGGCTATTTATTAGCTTTCATTTGAGACCCATATTGTTATAATAAAAAAAATTTTTTTTTTATTCCCCTCCATTTTTTTTCGTGGAAGCCATATTGAAATATTATATACCCTATAGCACTTCGACAATTAAGACGAATCGAATGAAACCTTATATGTTAAAATGCGTCAAGCCGTTTAGGCTGCAGAGCGACACAAAGAAATAGACATACATACCCACATACATATGTACATACATACATACGTTCGAAAAACATAACCCTCCTTCGGCAGTCGGGTAAAAAGGCAATAGAACTGAAAAATTAAGAATATTCTACTTTGTAATTTGAAAGTCATCGCATTTTTATCATTGGTGCTATAAGTGTTGTTATAGAATAAAAAGAAAATTTTGACAGTGTTTCTGATCCCTTAATTTGTACATCCGGATGTATTTTAAGAAAACTGTTGTTTAGTGCTTAGCTTAAAAACTCAAGGATTATTTCGCTCTGTTGCAAACAATCTGATTTGTGTAGTACCCCAAAATGTACATACATATGTATATATGTATGTAAGTATGAAGAAAAATGTTCAAGAAATTTTAAATGAAAAAATATAAAAGTTATTCGGTTTTCAACTTGATACCAGGTATATAAAGTTATTTTGCATTAATAAGGAAGGCTTAAAAATAATTATCTGCTTCAAATGGGATTGCCTTGTTCATTTAAATTAATATATTAAGGCTGCTATTGCAATCAATTTTGTTTTCAAATTACTACATAATAAATAACTATAGTCAAAAGGTTAGAAGATCATAAGTAAGAAGTGATTTCAGTAAGATATTCTTTACAGGTTAAGATTTTTGTTGACCAGTTAATTTGATAAGAAACTAATATAAATTATCGACGCTTCAACATTTACCACACTTTAACCTCTTAAAAGAATTTATTTAAATTAATCTTTCAATACTTAATCCACACAGTTATGAATTGAACACAATGATTAATTTCATGGCTTTAACCTTGATTGCTGTGTAACCTCACAATTAGCCGTCCAATGTCCCAATCAGAATTAATGTTCAAAACTCGATTTTCCTATTTCATTATACTTACGTACAAACAACAAGAAACGACTGACTCTACTCGACTGCTTGTCTTTGACTACCACGAAATCAAGCTCACTCTGCACAGAACTAAAACACTTCCACGGATGGATTTAGCCGTTGCGTTGTTCCTGTTGCACTGTCGTAGCGAATAAAGATCAGAAATGACCTTGAAGAAACTGTTCAACGATATCAAGCGACTTTGGGCCTACCTTAGCGTAATCTATTGTCGTTGCACCGGATCAGACTAGAAATGCAACATATACCATGAAAGTGTGACATTGAACTATTTAGTGACAAAGAAGAGCGATTAGCTCGTTATCACTGGATACAGAGTCTTTTATTGTGGGTGGGATTTCTCAAATTTCTCTAAACCTTGTGCGTTCATATAACTATCGACGTTCGACACATAAATTTGGTCTTGGCGGAGCCCATTTTCTTCTCGGTTTCTCGCTAAACATACAAAAAAAAACTGTTTACCTTTTTGGTCCGTCCGCTATACTTTTATTTTGCACAGAAGCACTTAATGCCGTCACCAAAACGTTGTCATCTTTTGTTAAGGAAAAATCGATAGGGCGCTTCTCCCAGTTATATTCGCAGTTTCAAATTCAATGAAGCCTTCATTTCCTTTCCAATCATCCAAATGGAACGCTTCAGGAAGGCGAAGTAACTCGTTTTTGCATGTAGGAAGGAGACGAGCTGTACTAGGCGCAGCGTACACAGGAACCCTGTAAAATACATAGTTCCTTTGGCATGGCCTGGAGAGTGGTTCCTCCATTCTGCCTGAAAAGCCTTGGCTCTCCTCAGTTCACATCTCCAGTCCTTATGTTCCCTGCAGTGCGCAGGCTGGAGAGGGAAGCAATTTTGCGAATTCCACTCGGTCGTCCTGTCGGGTAAATACTTTTCCTTTTATCCGACCGTTCAAGGTTTTCTAAAAAAGGACACGTCCTCTACTGATTAATTTTGGCACAGAAAGGCGAAATTTTTACCACCACTTTCAGATAGCCGCACTTGTGGGGTATGTGGGTCGATAACCTTTCTGTAGTTCGTTAAGATTAGCGGCTTATATGTATATATGGCTTGGAAATTTTTAAATCGTGTCTTTTTCAAGGGCTCTCATAATGAATGATTGTAAATAGAAATGGACTTGGCCAATTTTTATTTTAAAATGAACATATTTCTGCAAGAAACACAAAAATACAACCTATATCCAAATTTGGACCAAAACAACCACTCATTTACATACATGTGCAATGTGCATTTACAAATACAATGCAAGTTTAGCAGATGCCTAGGAAAGTGCGGAGGGTTTTCATCGACTGGTTGGTGCTGCTAATGGAGAGTAAACGGAGAAAGATAAACATTTTCAAATTCATAGACAGTCTTGAGATTATTTTGTTTTGGCGTCGTATGTATGAGAACCAGTTGGCCTGCTCGGCTTTATAAAATAATTTCTTTTGAACCATGTGGACAGGTACCTCAACTACATATATATGGAGTAACTTTGATTATAACTTTATTTACTTTCGCAAAGCTTTTAGGACAATATTCAATTTGCATTGTTTTCTCTACGTCGTAAGAATAATATCTAGTTTGGATTGCAGTAGGTATATCAGATCTAATTAAGAATATTTTCAGTATAGTATAATAGATATTCTTGTTTAATAAAGTATTTAACAAATATAGCTGAACAAACATCGCCAAAATTTCAAACATTGTTATTTGATTCTAATTTGGGTATTTACATTCGAGGCGTAAGAAATTCAAAATTTGAAGCATTATTTGTAGCAAACTAAATCATTTAAAATACAATGTTCCCATTGACTAAAATTGACACCAAAATTATAATAAAATACAGAGGTAAGTACAATTAAATGTTTATTTACCTGATAATCATTTTCTACGAGTGCCACAAACATGCATATACATATATAAATCATATTGTCAAGAATCGCTCTTTTTTTTAAATGCTAAACATTTGGCTTCTATTTATATTCCATTGACGAAATCGTTCATTTTAATTTCGACATTCCCCCCAAATATTAATTTGCAAAAATCTCAAAATCATAGTTGTTGGCGACAGACCAATTTTGCACATATTCATTTAAAAAAAAAATTCCAATTTGAAATAAATCGTGTAAGCTTTCTAATACATAACATAAAACTATTTACTTCTATGACATTGAAAGTCACAAATGTAAGCAAATTCCGCTGTTCGAAAATTTCGTCCAATTCAATTCACAACGAGAAAATGGAAAACGGTCACAGATTTGGTTCTAAATTTAGACAGTAGAAGCAAAATTTTGGCAAATATTTTTACACAAAAAGCAAATATTGCATAATATCGTACGATTGCTGAAATGATGAGTGTTTAAAAATATATGATTAAAGATTTTATTTTTTTAGTGCAGACAAAGGCAGAAACATTTATTATTCATATTAAATGTAAATTAGACCTGTATAAAAACAAATAAATGAAAAATGCAATCATCGAATTATACGTGATTCAGTGAAGTGAAATAAAGTTTTACTTCATACACCACATAATGTATATTATTCTCCACGCTGCGTGTTGCCTATTAAAAATAAATAAAATTATTTAAACAAAAATTTAATTTCAAAAAGGAGACATGTATGTATCCAAGAATTTTATGCATGTCATTATGACACAGGCGTTTTTACGGCCTTAAACATTTTTTGTATTTATTTGTAAACACCACGTGTAAAGAGCGATGGCTATTATGAAAATTTGAAAAGAGTCAGAAATTGAGCGCAAGTTTCGAGAACTATCAAATTCTCTAATTGAATAAGTATCGAGTGCCAACATTCTGTTTATCGTGTTTAATGTTATTAATATTAAAAATTGTTTACTTTTTATTATAAATGACTTCTTTAAAGGGAATAAAAAGGGGTAATGTGATTTATTAAGAATGCTTAAACTCCATAAAGCATGAATGTACTTTCGTCAAGGTGTTGGCATTTATTACCTTATCTATCATTTTTCTCCGAGTGTAAGCCTTCTAATTGCCGACAAGAGGTTCTTGCCTCATTTTAAGCTTAAAGTTACAATTTCACAACCCTCGTAAGAATAAACTGCGCAGAGACAAGCTTGAATATAAATTGGGTTAATTACCTTTCATTTGTATTTATAAAAACAAAATAGAAAATAAAGTTCTTTAAAATAAAATATTTAATATTTGTAGAATTTTTTTTTGCGAAATTCTGCTTACGGTGTGATACTTTATTTATAGATTAACATATTCAAGTTTTTATTAACACTTTTTCAAAGCTTAAAATACATGGGTATAATTTCAATATAAAGTCAATATTTAAATGTCCTCAATCAAATTATTGTTCGCGGGCTCAAAAATTCCACGATGTGTGGTAAACGCTGTCAATAATGCAACTGTTTATGATTCTGCATCTTCCACATTTAAATATAAGAAAGGGAATCTATTTCACAACCGTCGATAATCGCTCATGAATCAATTAATATGAATATAAATCATTTTGAGTAACTGTTGGAACCACAAGTTGTAATATGGTGAAATATTTTAACAATAATATTGTACCTATATATGTACATAGTCGTGCCATAAGTTCTGTCCCTCATATAAAGTCATGTAATTTGAAGAAAAACAAGACAAATTGAAATGTTGTAAATTATATTAATTCCTTATTTATAATAGAACTTAATAATATAAAAATTATTCAAAATGGCCACCTTTTGCTTTCATACACTTCTTCAAACGGTTCGGCCACTCGTCTATCGCAGTACGCGTCACATCCAGGGGTATAGAAGCTGCTACTTTAATCAAATCAGCTTTTAAGGCCTCAATATTTCGATGACGCTTACTGCAGGCCTTCTGCTCTAGCCAGTCCCAACAGCGATAGTCAAGCGGGTTCAAATCGGGGCTTCCAGAGGGCCAATGCTCAGCGGCTATGAAGTCGGGCAGATTGTCCGCACACCACTTCTGGCTCCTCTTTGCTTTGTGAGCTGGCGCCGAGTCTTGTTGGAACGTCCAATCTTCCCCATGAAACATGGTGTCGTTGAGTGGTTTGACTACCTTCTCTAGGACATCGCTTTGGTAGTTTGCTGCCTTTGTTTTAACCCCTTGTTCACAAAAATGCAGCTGAGTGACTCCGTCGTACGAAACACCCCACCAAACCATGACTGAAGCAGGATGATGACCTCTTTGGACCCTTGGAATTTTTTCAGCAGCTTCCCGAGAACTGTGGGCGTAAATCCTGTCGTTCTGCCGGTTGAATTTTTCTTCTATGGTAAAAATTTTTTCATCACTGAAGAGAATTTTCTTGTGTCCTCCTTGCGCGTACCGTTGAAGTAACGCCTTCGATCTTGTGGCTCGTATCTTCTTCAAAGCCGGTGTTAACAGCTGTCCCGTTGTTCTTCGGTAAGCCCCAAGTTTTAGGTCCTGTTTGATGATGCGGGACATCGTTCTTTTTGGGATATTCATCTCCCGTGCCATGATTTTCTGTTTTCGGAGAGGGTTTCGCCGAATTCTTGCAGACACGGCTTTCACAGCTGCTGGTGTCCTCGAAGTGCGTGGCCTGCCATTTCTAAGTCTGTCATCAACAGAGGAGGTCTCGTTGAACCGTTGAATGCACCGGTAAACAAACTTTTGAGAAATTTTCAATGGTTTCAGCAAGTTGAAAATCTCCACCGGTGACTTCTTGCACTTGTGCAGCGCGATCACACCGATGCGATTCTCTTCGACGCTCCACTTCATGTTGCCTCTTCGAGTAAACGATACAAACTAAGACTAATTTTGCAGTATAGGGTCCACTCTATATTTTATAAACAAAGCCGTTTTCGGCAGTCAGTCGTATGGGCTGTGCGGACCTATTCGACTTAGGGACAGAACTTATGGCACGACTGTGTATGCATTATACGGCTTTATATCCTATATGTACTTTTATACGAGCAACATTTATATATTTGTTTGTAATCTCGACAACGGCTCTAACGATTTCAATGATATTTACAATATAGGGATTTACGGGGACGAAATATCGATCTAGCTAGGTCTCATTTCTGGGAAAATTCGTTTTCTCCGTGTTTTCACGCACAAAGCAACAAACTTGACTTGCCCGCGCAATGATTGGTAATTTCCCCACGGAGATCATCTTTTCAATAGCCCAAAGGCGTAGGTCTACCACACCGGAGTGCTCGAGTTTGAATCCTGCAATATAATTTTTTTATTTTTTATTTTTTGTTCTTTAGTATTCTAGCCAACACAACTCCACAGCTGCAATTTGTATGGCGCTACCGAAAATACGGGAACCGGCCAGGATTATTGATGCGTTTTTGAGGTATTTTCTGGCGATGGGGATGGATTAAAGAAACGATATTTTGAATAGACATGTAGATGAATGTCCTTGATCCGTTCAAACCCCAAAAAATAATTGTAAACTGAAATATCCCAGAATGAATAGGAATATTCGGGGCGCCGCCGCTCCTGATGCGTCGTTGAAAACTAGTTTATTCGAACCAAAAATGATTCTCACTCTTAGCAAAAAAACAAAAAACCTTTTACCATAAATTCTGAAAAAAAAAACCATTTACGATATAGCAGTTTGAAAATGCTCTGGGGTCAGCTTGACCCCCACCGCTATGGTTAGAATTCATTTTTTTTTTTAAATGAAAATATGTAAGTCCTTTTGAAATAACACATTTACATACATATGTATGTATGTATATTATGATATCGATGCCTGATTTTATGTACATATATATACATATGTATGTACAATTCCGCTTTGAGGTCATGATCATGATCATTGCTCGAGGCTTTTGCGGGACTTTTAGCGCCTAGGCATACATAATTTGTTGCCCTTTATATATATATATGTACATGTACATATGCATCGAAAGCGGCGCAAGATGGAATTGTTAGTTCCTCTTATTTTCACTGAGATTTCATAAATTATTTTCAAATCAGAGAGAAACGAAAAAATACTAGCAACCGCGATTTGCTTTCTAAATAAAGAAATTTAATTTTCAATTTTCGAATATGACCTTTTTAGGGGGTCCAATCGGTCCCCACGTATTTACCGCCTGGTCCTTCTCTCTCGCTTGTTCGCCAGAAGGTAATCAGTGCGTGGAGCACCACCAGTCTTAAAATAAACGGCAAGTGGACGGTGGAAGAGCGCTTGGCTAGGCCAGAAATAAACAAACGCAGAACTGACCTGCGATTTCTCCAGAAAACGAAAAACTCATGCTGATTGGGACTTGCGTTCGCCCGAACAAGAACGAACCTGTCTACTTATGAGCTCACGGCTCGGTCACCGCTGGATTGGGTCTGCGGGCTGCGGCAGCGGAGCCCGTCCGGGGACCGTGGCAGAGTGTGGACGATTGCCCCCGAGAACAAAAGATGTCGAACAAGAGCGGACCTGCAGACTAAAAAACGAGTGGATGCGGGAAAAAAATTGGCGTCACCTGATTCATGATTGCAACGGAAAGTGGTTGAATGCACACCAACTGGCAGGGGCGCGGACGGACGGACAGACAAAGAAAATTGTGGAAAAATGCCCCGAAAAGTGCGAGTACGTTTGGTCGGACACTGTTGGCTGCTCAACGGTCGTGTCATGTCTTGTTGTGCCGTGCGGGTGATGGCTGCTTGTCGATTTCTATTCTTCGAACTCAGCCCAGCCGAAAAGCCACGGAAACGACCGGCGCGCACTACACACCAATACCACTACACTACAGCTGAATTGATATGGAGCGGGCGCTCGCATGTGTGCGGGAGATGCTTTCAGCTGTTGGCTGATTTTCGAGTGCTCCGCTCGAACTGGCCAAGTACAAGCGAAGTGAGGAGCTGCGGCCAGACCTTGGGGCTGCTAAAAGTTCTGTTTTTGTTGCCACACTTCTTTTCTGCCAGTTCGGTTTTATTTTTCATCTGTTTTCAGCGGGGGGATCTGCCGACCGAACCAAACCGATCCTCAATTGCTCCGCCAGCCCGAATCGAGCATCAGCTGATGTTGCTGGGGCCCAGTGTGGTTTTATATAACTGTGCCCGCAACGGCGGACTGAGGAGTCGGAAGGGAAAATGACCACAGCGAACAAAGGAACTCACTTACCTGGATCAATTAAATTTTATTTACAGTTGCTGGCTTGCCTGCACAAAACAAATTCTCTGCTGCACGAGAACGGAGATTTATCGATTTTTATCCACCGAACTTTCCCGGGTTGCTGCGGACTCGAGATACACTTTTTTATTTAACCGTGCACCTCTTGACTTCACGCGAAGACTCACCGATGCGGTACGATACCAATTTAATTACTCTTTTTGGGAATTTCCTGGAATTAATTTTCCTACTTTGTGTGGTTGGTTTGCTTCAGAAACAGTGGCGAAAATTAAACACGGCTCGGTCTGATCGGTCGAACTTGTTGTGGGACGCGCTCTCAGCTGACTGAATGTTTGTATACAAAGGCCTCGGCTTCTGATTCTGAATATGATGCGGTGGTGCTCGCTGCTCGGCTAGCCAGCTGAGCGAGAAACGGGAAATTTTGTTTTATGTACTCGTTATGTGCGGACAGTTGAGGGTCAGAGACAAGAGAAGAGACTCAGAGCACACAACACAGAGCGACTGCTACGAGTGAGACGGAGAATGTGCAGTACATATGGCAGCGCTCTGCGTACCAAAAGAAAGTGCTGCCAGATTTTTAAGGAGACTCAAGAAAGAACTTAGCTTAGTTTTCTTCACAGCTCATAACAATTTGGGAAGCGCAGAAGAGGGATTCTGCAACTGAAGCGAACAGTTATATTAATTGGTATATTCTATTAACGCAGTGACAATTGACAATCTCTGAATATAAAGCCTGCCCGCGCCCATACAATCCGTAAACTTTGCTTTTGCTTGGAGTTTGAATAGAATCCATCATCTTGACTTTGACAATTTCTTAACAAGCACAGCGCGGAAATTTTATTGGCCAAAGAAGCAATTTTTATTAAAAAGACAACGATGGATATTAATAGAATATTTAAATTTCTATTAATAGAACTTCTACTTTCAGAAGCCGATGAATGTTTGATTTTATTGGAGTGAAGGCACCGTTTTCATTGGTCAGTGTTCAAAGCTATAAAGCTCTCGCTGACGCACCGTTGAAGGCCGAAAGTTGGAAAAATGTTCACAGACGGCGTAGAAAAAGAAATTTTGAGGGGAATTGTGCGTAAGAAAATGTGGTTTATTCCTGTCTTCACTGCTGACTAATACAAAAATTGTCAGCGCCGATTAATAACCGCTTGTTTCGGCTCAACCTTAGTGCATTTGCACTTAAGCATGCATTTGCCCAAATCCATATGAAGATCACAGCTGCTGGATAAAATTACCGCTACTGCACCGAATGCAGATCACGCTGCCTGACTAGATGGCTGTATGCAGAGGACAGCTTTTTGATCCCTTGAGCCGCGTGGTCGTTTAGTCGAGTGTGCTTAGTCAGCTGATCCCGCTAAGCTGTTAGCAATAATCTAGCCGCGAGTTAATGTTAAGCTGCATCGTGTAGACTTCTTTATTAACTGGACTAATATTTAAATCTGTACTTACTGTGAACTTTAACCTGAATTATTATTAAATTATAAGAATTATTGAATTACAAACTGTGCGTTTAAATCTCACATTAATGATATATGAATGAATTCCAGGTCTGATTTTCGCCCATGTTCTGCATTTCGAGTGAAATAAAATCAAAAAGAGCTTAAAAAACTCCTTTTGAATTGAATTTTCTTAATAAAGTATTTAAGATTGTAACAAATTCATTCCAGTCAGCTTTGATTTAAATTAATTTTTTCGTTCAAACTAGTTAATATAATTCGATAGAAAAATACAATTGAATATTTTGTAGTAAATATAAATATAACTATTTATTATATATTCATATGTGCCGTTTGCAAGTCCAAAATGTCATAAAGTCATAGTATCGCACATTGCAAATTCTTATTCTTAAAACTTCTGTTTAGCGATGTAAACTCCATTTGTAGTGAGAATTGTGAAGTTATTTTAGATTTAATGCTACTTAGTGGAACTTGATTTAAGCGTGCTGGACACAATTAAAAATAAACGCAATTTATAAATTTTTAATTGTACCCTGCATACTTAAATCGGTAAAGTAGACCCAAAATAAGAAAGAATTTGCAATATGGGATACTAAAAGACTAATTCTCATAATTTTATAAAAAAATTTCTGCCGAAAACTTAGAAATTGTGTGAAATTCAATTATATTTCAAAATGGCCTAATTTCAAAAATGCATTTGACAATAATTCAAACTCACAAAATCCGTTAATAGTGCGAGCAGGAGGGAACGTAATGTGCACCATATTGATATCTGCGTTTTGTATGGGACGAGTGGTCCATTTCTAATGTCAATGGTATGATGTGAATTCGGCATTAACATTTTTGCGAATTGTAAACGCAGTACCTTGAAATTTTCGGTGCATTTGGTTGGCAGCAGTGAGCCTTCTTTTGACAGTTCTTTTGCTAAAGTTGCACGTTTTCAAAACAGGCAGAAAGCGTGAATAAACTTAATTGAACTAATTTACGCCATGGGACGAATGAACAGATCAAGGAAACGCCGCGATGAAATGAACAGGATTAAGCGAGAGCGATATGCGGCCAAAGAACTTGCTCGTCTGAAAAAGACGCTGGGACTCGTCGATCCCGATGGCAACGAAGTGATGAAGGAAGTCGCCGATGTGGTCTCTGTAAAAACCGCGAAGGAGCTAAAAAAGGTTCGCCGGAATTTCAACGAGATCGTGCCGTTTTTAAACTATTTTAATTTACAGGAAAAAATTAAAAAGGAAGAAGAGGAACTTTTAGCGGACGCTTTAGCGAGCCAAGACCCAGGAGAGGAAATTGAAGTAGTGAACGAGAAGACGGGGAAGAAGCACAAATACAACACCAAGACGATGCAAGACGAGCACGGGTCATATCCACCTTGGTTTAAAAGAAAGAAGGCGACCAAGCGAAACCACAAGAAGGAATACGCCAGAAAGCAAAGATTCAACCAGGCTTGGACGACAATTAACATCCCGCTCTAGGTCTCCGGGAAAGGTGGACAATTGGGGCTAGTTTTAAGGTTTACATCGTCGATAGGAAAATTGGTAATTAGTTTGGAAAACGTGTATTTTTACAATAAATACATTAAATACAAAATAGAATATCTTTAACACTTACTGGATGCTAACTATTACGAAGAGCTTAAGCTTAGGAAAAGCAACGACAATGAAGCGCAGAGACCCAAGTGAAATTCACTGGATGATACACAGACGTCATTCCTCCTTCTTTTCCTCAATCCCCGGTGAGATGTCGTTCATTTTCAAGACGCTGCCTCCAGTGAACCCCAAAATTCCACAGCCAACTGCAGCAAGTCCTCCCGCCTTCAATCCTGCAATGAGTCCGATTGGTCCTCCAACGCACGTACCCAGCAGAGCCCCAACCACGGGGTAGAGGGTCTTTTTGTATTTCAGTGCTTGTCGGAGGTTCGCCTCCCCATGAACAACGTTCTCAAGCGCTTCTTCCGCGTGGTCCGCGATTATCTCAACAGTTTCTCCCTGCTCCTGCACCATGCCGCTCACATCGCGGAAGATCTCGTTTAAGTCCTCAACCTCTCTGTGCAAATTCTTCACCTCCTTGAGACATGCCTCCCGCGCCCGAAGCTGCTCTTCTTGAAGGTCAGACTGAACATGAATCTGGGGCAGACCACCGATGACCTCTGAGTCTGTCTCGTAAGCACTTTCGACGCTGGAAGCCGTCGAAGGACTCTTCAGCTGCAAATCTGAAAAAGGAGGGTCAGCCATGGTGGCGCCTCAAATCACGTAACCCACCCATGAACTCCCTGATTCCTTCGAGGGCCTGCTGTCGCCCATTGGACATCATAGCGTCAAACCTGTCCACCTCCTCGTCCCTCACCTTGCTCCGCAGAGCGTCCATTTCGAGCATGAGATTCTTGAGCTGCTTTACCACTCGCAGCGCATTGATTTCCTCCTTTTTGATTTTTGACCAGTCCCCCAGTGCTAAGCATTTTTCTATGTTGCTCCTGTGGTTTTTCAGCAGCCCCAGGTGATGGGGCACGGCTACTTCGTTGAATTTTCGCACTGACAGCTCGGCGCGCTTCAACGGAATTTTCTCGGTCTCACCCATTTTCCAACAATTTCACTAATTGACTAGAAAAGACTACGAAGCCATCAAATCGAACACAAATATTTACTACGGAAAACTATGACAGCTGATCGCTGGTGCGCATAATCAGGCCAACACAAAGAAAATTGTCCCACATTCCTCTGCACTAAGCGCAATTAGAAAAAATAGTGCAGTTGCAGCATTTGGCACGAAAATAAAGCTGAAGTTGGTAACAGTTGAGTGAGGAATTTCGCTTATACACTGTTAACATGTTTACGTTAAATTTGAATTATCTAGCGGGATTCCCCGATGTACACATCTCAAAGGAATAGAAAGCAGAAGCTCTTCAAAGTGCTTTTAATGAATTACTGGAGTGTTTCTTTTTTTTAATTAAAAAAATCGGATTCTACGGGAGAAAATACGAAACTTTTATCCGAAAAATTGTTTCAATTCGTTACAGGCGGTGTGGGGAGGATGTGTTGGGTGTAAAAAAGTTCCGAGACGGTCTAATATCTTGCGAAATATACATCGGAATGAAAAAAAGAAAAATCAGATGTCACTTATTTTTTTTAAAAACTATCCCAAAACTAAACTCGCAAACCACGCATCCCCACAACCCAGCCCCTGTATACCGCAAGGTGGGTGTGTGGGCTTTTAAATATTGTGTCATTGGATAGCTTTTTCAAAAATATTAAATACAAGTTTTTTGTTCTTTCGTTCTGATGTGTATTTCCCGAGATATTCCACTGTTCCGGACTTTTTGTTACACACTATACATATTTCTAGGAAAATCTGCAAGTTCATTTTGCTAATAGAACCAAGATCGAAAACAGGAAAGGGAAAACGTCGCGAGTGCCTCTTCTTAAAAATAGATCGAATAGAATGGAAAATTTGTGACACCTTCCAAAGAAAAGCATATATCCAAAAATCTTTTTGACTTACGATTACCCTGAGAAACTCTTTTTTAAATTTACTTGACTTTTTATTATCTCTTCGAATTCTGAAGAACCGAAAAATTACTGGCTTTTTGTCAGATATATATTTTGGCTTATATATTGATATTCCTAGAAACTTTAAAGAACCCGATTAAATGTAATTTTTCGTGGAGATTTCTTTAGGCTATGAGATTCAATTGGATCCGGTAGATTTGCAATTACTTGCACTCCTAAGATTCACTTCCATTTTTTCACCACTTCATTGAAATTAGTGATGGGAACATTCGAACGAAAATTATCGCATTATTCGATAGTCAAGAAGTGTTCATTTATTCGATAGTCTTGTTAAATTCGTTCAGCAAATGCATGAATTTTTTGTTCGAATAAAAACTATCGCACTGTTTACGTAGTTGTTTCCAAATTTTCGTTTCTATTCATTTACACAATAGAAGAATGAACCAACTGTTCAGTTAATAACATTTTCTTTTTAAATGATGGAATTCACAGTCTAGATTAAAATGATATGATTTTTTAATAACGTGAAAGGTTTATTGGTTCTAGATATATAATACATATGTACATATGCCTCTTAACCCTTGAAAAATAATCATTTACTAGATGGCGTTAAAAATAATTTTACGTTTCAGAGGCACGTATTAGTGTATGTATATTATAAAGTCTAAGTAATTTTTATTTCCTTTTAGGATCTTGGACGTTGATTATTTTTCTAGGGTAAATGAGTCCTAATGTAGTTAAACTATTGCAGGTATACTTTACCAATTCCAGATAAAGAAATTAAACATACAGCTAGAGTAGAAATAGGTACTAAAGCCAACATTATACATCAATTTCTAAAGTGACGCGAATGAAAATGCTAATGCCCAATATAAGGAAAAATAACAAATTCAGGGGATTCTTTCATTAATACAATGACCTCTATGTTTCTAATAGTTTAAAAATGTTTTTGTAAACGTAATTTCAAAGACTGAATTCTCGATCGGAAGCCTCCGATTACGGATTTTAGTACCTAATTATAAAAATCGTTACTCTTTACTCTTATTGTTATAAATACATTATGTTAGATATCTTAGTTCTATAATTTGTTCGGCTCTCACCCGCTCACTTACATATTGCTACACTAGTAATACATATAAAAAAAATCAGGATAATACTACTAAAATTTGCAACAATTTACTTTTATCGTTGTAGTCGGATAACTATTTTACGTTCGTTATATTGATTATTTTGTGTTACCCGAACTGGTCCGCTGAATCCAACAATACCTCATATGTTGAAATCGGTTGAGGTGTTAGAGCTCCAGAGTGCTTTTAATACGAACATGAGTCTCCGCAGATGGGTTAAAATCTATATGCGGTCAACTTGCCAAATATATAGTTGTCCTCCACTAGTTAATCTACAAAGTTTTACTGTGATAATGAAACAAATATCATACAAATCATGCAAATATATTCCCATAGATGAGATATCATTGAAATCGTTAATTAAATAAATATAAAAAAATTACAAAATTACAATTCATTAGCACACTTTCGGTACTTAAAATTGAGAAAATAGGGATTGTAACGTAAACTGAATTTAAACTCATTTCTGCATTTTCGTTACCCGAATTTCTCTGGATGTTGTGTTGCAATCCCAAGCATTTAATTTTTTTCACATTTTATAAAGAAAATTATATTTCTTATTCCTACACTAGTTTATTTCGTAAAAAAGTACAGTACAAAACTAGAAGCTAATTTAACATTGAAATCAAGCTACAGATTCAGAGGAGGATATGGGTCCACGGCAAGAGGGCTCGGCGGCGTGGAGTTCATGGCAATGGGGCCTCCCTCGGGAGCATGTGGGCCTGCTCGACTCCCTCCTGCCTGGCGAACTCTGAACCGATTGGCCTGCACTTCGGCGCTTAAGGATTCTCGGACTAGCACACTTAAGTCAGACGATTCTAACAAACAATAAATATCACAATTTCAGGCGTACTCTACTCGCTACGGACAATATGGCTGTGGGTTGCTCTTGCACTTGAACAGGACGTTGATGAGGTGCTCCAGTTTCTTGGTCTTCGCATCTTGGACGATGAGCTTGTTTTGGAGCGAGCTGATGTCTTGTTGCCGTTGCTCCTGTAAGGATAAATTTTGTTATTTGCATGCCTTCTTTTAGTGTTTCCCAAGGTTTGTATCTTACCAACGTGCTCAACCTTGTTTTGAGCGAACTTATCGTGTGGGATGTCGCCTCCATGGCCTTGTTAAGTTCATGGGTTTCAACCCTGTCGTTCGCCAACATTTTTTCGATCTTTTGCAGCCTTGACCCAAGTTCCTCGGTGGTTTCGATTTCATTTTCAAGATCTCTGGCCTCAAAGGCGTCATCGATTCCTCCTCCTACAGTTTGAATAATAAGTTGGTAATTCGTAATTTTGGCTTTAACATTTTGAAACTTGTTCAACTAAATTTGCTATTGTAAACTTAAAACTTTTTCAGGCCAATTTGTATTGAAATTTTAGATGCGTTTGTAAATTATTTACAACTTTTTCTATTGCATAATTAATCTATTTTCTTGCATTTGCCGTTTAGTACAGGGTTTGAGCAATATTGTACATAACTTACAGATCATTACGTACAACCATTTTCCTTGTAGGTAACAAAATGTACCTACAAATTACTTTGATAGGGCGTCAAATTTTAAAACTAAAAAGGCATTCATAATCTACTCAAAATTACGCTTTTAGTGATTATTTATTTCAGTGCAATTAACTTATAATAGACGCTAATTTGCGAAATAAAGCGCTCGGTGGTAGTGGGTTGCCTGAACAGTAAGAAAGTTCTGCATGGGAAATCGTTTTTTAAGCAAGTGAAATTATAGAAATGCAACATACATAGTTTTTATATTTCATGAAATCTCGCTAAAACGAGTTAAATCAACTTCAGTAAATTGAAAAAATCATCATATGGCATAAATTGAGTTTAAGGTCTCTTCGCGGATTTTGATGAAACTTTGTAGTAATGTAGTAATGTAAATATTTAACTTTAAAACTCTGAAAAGTGATAGTTTTTCGCCGCAATTTGTTGTTGCTCTCACAATCTTTTGGTGAAAATTATGGGAAAGTCTTAAATTAAAAATGTTTCCACCGTATTTCTAAAAAATAAATCTACACGAGTGTTGAAAAAAATAAAAATTTTACTTTACTTCGATTTATATCATTTCATAAGACAAATGCGTGCTCGTCACTGTCAATAAATCGAAAAAGATATTTACTTTTAATTCGTTAAGTTTAAAAATATTCAAGAATTTTTTATAATGAAAAGGTGGAAATGTCCTTAATTTATGGTATTTATATAGTTTGCAACGAAATTTTATGGGAATATGCAAAAAATCGTAGCGGCAAAATTTAAATTTTTGAAATTTCAAAGTTAATTATCTCGAGAAGTACAAGTGACCGACAAATTGTTTTTGTATATTCGTCACTGTTGATTCCAAATGAACACTTCTACAAAGTTTTATCAAAATCTGTGCAGCGACCTCAAACTCAATCTGTTCCCACATTTTCTACGAAATTGTTTTATCTGCCGTCTTTATTTTTCAAATTTTCCATTCCATTCCAGCAAATTCAACCCTAAAAATTTTCTTTTAAATGACCCTTTTATTATTTCTTCATATTTACGCCTGTACTAGCTGACAACTACTACCACAGGGAATTCGAACACATCTAGAAAAAGTGTACGGTTAATTTGTATTAGAGCCATTCCGTGTTTAGTTTATATTTCTATGGATACTCCACAATGGATACCAATATTTTTTTGCATGTATGGCCGTCCGCCTAAAAAAATTTGTTTAATATTTTGTTACTTTCTCCATCTTTGAGCTACGGTAATACATATGTGTGAATTTCAAGGCCCTATCTAATTTTTTTTTTTAGAAGCTAGAGGCCTGTGACACAGAAAGACAGACGAACATCGTTGGCACAACAATTGTATTCCTTTCTGGTACGGAGTCCTAAAAATTGCTACAAGCTCCGTAAATACCCTTATTAGGATTACTGAATTTACAAAAAAAATATTGCACGTTACGAAAAAAGATTATCTTATATATCTTAAAAAAACTATATATTTAAAATGTAGGTATCAAATAAAGGCTCGTACCAAATAAACTATTGAGCTATTGACGAATTTGTTTTTTGGACACCTTTAAATTTTTACGTTTTTAATGAACATTTAAAGTTTGAATTTGAAAATGTTTGCAAATGTTTTCACACCTTTACAACAATACCCCATATAATATTATGCATTGAGAAAATTCTCCACTTTGCATCGGTTTTTTAAAATTGATTAAAAAATTTATAGCGAAAGCAGACAACAGTTAAATGCAAGCTTTTAAAATTGACTAAACTATTGTAGAAATTTGATTAGCTTTATTGTTTGTGAATGAATGTAAATTAAATGAATATATACTAGGCATTGCACAAAATGGTCATATTTCGAAATTGTTATACGAAATAATAGCACATTTGGCTAAATAAAGTCTTAATGACCTGCTCTACTCCATCACCTCCTTAAAAGAAAGCACAAAAATTGCGAATAATAACCCTAACTGGATGGGTGCTTTGCCTTACCGATTTTCTTACAGCTCTGCATGTCGGTGTGCAGGACGAAACCTTCGCGGCATTTGCAGTAGTACGACCCTTCTGTGTTATAGCAGAGCTGGTCGCAGGGTTTCTCCTCCTTGCACTCGTTCACGTCCCGCTCGCAGTTCTTCCCAGTGAAGCCTTTGGGGCAACTGCAGGTTTCCGGTTGGGTGCAGGATCCACCGTTTTGGCACTTACTTTTGCAGACAGCTATTAAGTGATTGTGGGTAATTAAACAGTTGGGTCTTAAGGACAATTCGTGTTTGGGTCACTTACGTCTCATGCAGCTGTTGGAGGTCTTCGTTAGCTGCTCCCAGCCCGGACAGCAGTCGTAGGTGATCTGGCGGGTGGTTTTGTGTCGGATCACATCTCGCATAGCGCGCTCATGGACCAATTGCACTCTCGTGCACATTTGATTTGATTGGCACGGCTCGCTGACGTGCTTCCACGTCGGACGAGTGTACACCTCGGTTGTCTTCACCGGAATGTGAATGGTCTTGTGCTGCATGCAGATGTGCCGCCTGGAAGTAATATTGAAGATGAAATCAGTGAATGCTCTAAATTATTAAAATTGCTGTTATAAAAATTCCTAATGATTCACTACTTACTTCAATTACAATTAGAAGTATAGATTTTCAAATTACATAACGTTTTTGAATTCTGTTGCGGAACATTGCGAAATCAGTGACACATCATTGAAACAACTATATATCACATTTAACCAAGGTACTTAAATTAAAATTCTACAAAGATAATAAATAATATTGTTAAGACATTGTTAACTAAATGACTTAACTCGTGTTGGCGCAGGCATTATTTATTGTATTTAATTATTTATACTCAATTTGATTAGGAAATAGTAGAAATTCAAGATGCATTTTTATTAACATGATTTTGCATCACTTTTTTCGCACACTCGTAATAAAGTTAGTAACAATTTCACCATATAATGTATATAGTATCAAACCAATTATCAAACTGGTATGGAAGTGTTGTTCGCGAACTTTTTCAGCCTGTTTTTGGTGTAGAGAAACTCGCCAATAATGACGAATTAATTCTTCCACTCCCCAAGCCCTTCGAAGATACAAAAACTAGCCTTTGTATGTATGTGTTTTTGGTATGTGGGCATGTGCAAATGACGATATTCCGAAAAAAAATTAGAAAAGGAGGTGAAGAAATGAATTCGACATTATTTTTGTGATTCTCTACACCAAAAACAGACTAAAAGTTCGCAGGCAACACTTCCATTCTACTGAGTCGATATTCATGATGAAAGAGGAGAAAAAACGATGGTTTTTCAAAAAATAATAACTTCCTTCCACTGCATCGATTCGAGACTTGCCTTGGCAAATTCGTTCGTACAGACCTGACCTTTTTGATGCAGGAGGAAGAAAAGACACACCTTGTCGCGTTAGATTAGTAATGGCGAAGTTGGTGATTTTTTTGATTTTTCGTACACAGCTTTCCAGTGGCAGCAAGAGAACTTCCGGTTGGACACGCATCGGATTAAGTACACCTGAAGTCGACACTTCAGCCTTTAATTTGAGATGAACAAGATTGCTAACTACCCATTATTGGCCAAGTTACATGACATTGAAAATCACGTTTTTTTTGTGCTTAGTGTATAAAATGATCTGTAAACATGCTATTTTATTTTAAATAATCGCATTAAATAATTAATTTATATTGAATAAAATGAGAAAAATACATCATGGTCAAAAACCTACTAAATTCAAGTGTTTTCAATTTCATGAAAATATGGATTTATTTTCCAATGTGAGAGTGCCACAGGAAATTAATAAAGCTATTAATGGATCAGATGGTGAAAATAATGCAGCTATTTATATCAATGACGTATATGTTTATCACATATGTATGTATTATAGAACGTTATGCTTCTGTATGTAAAAAATGTGGTCAAATAATTCTAAGACTAAAACAATAGAAGATTGATTCAATAATTAATAAAACCTTTTGTATAGTAAAAAAAAAAAAAAAATTAATGCGACAGTTTCTGCGAGGACTTTGGAATAAAATACAAACATAAAAATCATATACAGTAAAATTGTTATCCGGAACTACATAAATTTTTCTAGTTACAGATATATTCTTAGAAATTAATATTTTAGTTAATCTGTGAGCCTTGGTCTTTAGGTTACAACATTTCCAAAGCAATCATAGTTCAATCAAATACTAAGTAGTTCAACCGATAATTTTAAATAGTCGGCAATTGTTTTTTTGCAATGCGTAAAGAGGTTGGTACTTGGTTAAAATTAATTTTTCGGGGTTGTAATGTTTTCTCCTCTATTCAACCGTCATATTGAAAAGAATGGTGTAGCTAAGTACATTACCGCTCATAATTATTCGAACGATTCATATCAAGCTCTAAGTCCTACAAGTAAAGAAGACCTCTGGACCAAATTTCTTCAATGTTGAAACGAAATGTATTGAATATGGTTATATTGAAAAAAATGTGTAATGACCTTAATTTATGTATTATTTAGCTTACTATTCTTTTTTCAATTAAATACATCTTAAGGAATACAAATGTGTTCCACAACTCGATTACACTGTTTTATTTAAAAAAATATCCATTCATAATTGCAAACATATGAATCGTTCGAACAATTGTGAGCGGTAGTGTATATCTCGTTTTCCGCAAGTTTAACAAATATTGCACAGAGCTGTTTTTTAAATAATTTTCTATCATTTTTATATATAACCTTTTCACGTAGTTCTAATAAAAAAACGTTATAAGCCTGAGAAAACAATACTGGACGGAGTATTACAGCTTTATTTTCAAATTTATGGAAAAAGTACACCATAGCACAACGCTCTATAGTTGTGTAACGAACAGTTGTGGCTATTTACTTTTTTTAAAAGGAGAGAAGTCACAAGTAAGTAATGTATATGAGTATTTTTACAAAGAATGTGAATAGTTTCGATTTAATAAATATTTTAGTTTTTTTATGCTAATATCATAAATTTGTATGTTATGCATAATATTGCATACATAGTACATATGCATACAATGCTGTCAACAATTATAAGAGTACAATTTGATTTTAAACTGCCTTCCTTTCAATCTCCAGAATTTGTTAACAAGGGTAAAAGGGGCGAAAAAAGAGGGTGCACTTGAATATGTCCATATAACTGATTGAAAAACGTTCATTTCAATTCGATCATAAAAAGCGGCAACAAGAAACAGAAAGAGAAACTAACCTCGACGCAAATACATAGCTCACATTGGACTAAACATTTCAACTGGAATAAAATATCCGTGCTCCTAAGCTATGAAATTTTCATTTTAGGTCTGTTCGTTGACTGATCTAGATCAGCAAAGATCGAGATCACTGCTCTTTTCTGATCCAAACTGATCTGATTCGCTTTCGTTAGATCTGATCTAGATTGATAATTGATCCGCAAATTTTTGTAGATCAGGTTAGATCAAGGCTTTCGACAATTTGTGACAGTTGACGGTTACAAAGTGATTTAAAGTGTTTTAGAAAGTTATTTTTCAAGTAGCAAGGTAAACATTATTTACTTTATACAGAACAAATAAATTTACATTTTCTTTTAGATGGAAAATATCAAATTAGTAGAAATAATCAGGTGGCCATGGAATGTTTTAATATAATTTCCTTACTTTCATTTTTAAAATAATTTACTTCAATAATTTCAAATTTCTTCGTCTTCTCGACACTTTTGACAACTGACATTTGATGATCTTAACGGATCGATTTGCATTCGTTGAGATTTCTGATCTTTTTTGATCTAATTTGATCTGACAATTATTTGAAAGCTGATCTAGTTAGATCTGATTTGATCGAGATCAGGGGAAACAATTTTATTTTAGGAGGTTAGATTACATTTATTTATTTTATATTCCATGAAAAAAAAAATTGTTTCTGCTGTGTAATAAAAGTACTATGGATCCATCAACCAATTTGATGTTTCATTTAAATGCGCATAATAAACACTCATTCAGTAGATTGAAGCAAAGTACAGCTTGAATAAAAACATGGCATTAATCTATGCATGTATAAAGTGTAAACCCAAAATGATTACATATTTCGCAAATGTTTTATTTAAATGCAATAAAAAGGCGTAAATCCGAAATAGCAAAAAGGCAGTCGACTTGCGTCTCGCGTTAACACATTCTTACGAATCACGGAAGGAAAGTTTTCCTATGTTTTTGTCCTAAGACGATAGAGAAATTCGGATTTGCATTTAGCATCCTGTTTTACATCATTTATTTTTATTCATGTGTTATATTTGATTTCTTGCCGCAATTATGGGAGCGACCAACCATTTTAACGAGAGACCACAGACCGCCGATGGGAGGTGTTCAACAATTTTCTTATATTGCATGCTGAACAAAACTTGAGTTTGCGAAGTATAATCAAGGAAAATTTTCAAGATGCTTTACCCATCGGAGTCTACCACCTAACCACAGCTTGGAAGTAAACGAAATAAGAAAAGCGCATAAACCTGTTTTGGTATGCTTTGAGAGATCGTGGAAGTTGGCAGCATTCAAATAAGAATTTAGCGAGGGCTCGAACACTGATCGCGATAATTCTAAAGAAGATCGAAACAAGAACAGCATGACTTTTATTGCGGGTTTAAACCAGAACTAAGTTCTGATTACCCCCTCGCTTTTTATTCTACGGAGCTTTAGAACTTATTGAAAAAAAGCTGACTCTCCTACAGAAGAAGCTTCCAGGCAGCCAAATAGAAAGCAAGGTGCCGGTAGCGTAGGGTGCTATATTCCTTACCCCTTGAATTCTTAAAGGTCGCAAATTCGCGGAATAAAACCACTTGAATTTTGTGGAAGGTTTCGTTAACTAATCTAAAAATCCTTTCAGTAAATCCATAGGCTAGAAATTCATCTTTTGCTTGATAAAATCGTTGGAGGCACCTACGCTTACAATTAACCTACTTCTTTTCAAAGCTCAGGTATCGTGCCAGGGTATGTCCTTCGCATGATTCACGTTGTAGGTGCCCTCTGGAAGGTAAGACATAAAAGTCTTTTGTACGCTCGTTACGTAAAGCGTTCGCCCGCAGATGATGAATAGCAATGAATCGGAATTAGCCAAGTCGTGCGAGAGGATGAATGATTCATGGCCAGACAGACGGGCACCTGACGCAGGAGCCTAGTAATAGTTTGATGTGCGTGAAATCTAAAAATAATCGGTGGATGTGAGGTGAAAAACAATTAGAAGAGATGGCGTCTATTCACGAGCGGCTTTAGTGATTTTTAATAGACCCGCTATTACAGATGAGAATAATTTCGTTTTTGTATCAATGCCCTCGAGTTTCAATGTTTTTTGAAATTTCCTTTGATTCATACAGATAAATTGAATGATTGGGCGAAAACTTTTCATTATAATTTTCTTTTATTTTTTTTACCGCAGGGCGTGCATTGTACGTACTCTACTCTGGCATCGCTCAAGGGTAAAGGTTGTTCTTTAGATAAAAAGACGTAGCATCTATCTTGAAGAGGCTTTCATTTTTTACGATTAATTATGTATATGTCTTTGGTTAATTTTACAAAGTATAATTTCATAATTGTTTTTTTTTTTTTTGTTGTTGTGTATGGAAACGGTTACAAACAACATCGTCTTTTTTATTATGGTACGAGTAAATAGCTTAAGTGAAAACAAGTCGCAAAACTCAACTAATAATTCATTAATGAATTTTATGAGATCTTGTCATGCTTAAGGAAAAATAAATTAATTGCCCTTTGTCATAGGTTCTGTATAGGCAAAATAAAGGCGTTTTAGTCATAGTTTTTGTAACTTTGAAACCGATAATACATAAACCGATTACTTCATACGATACAATACATAGATGGCGCAAATGAGAGTTACGAATCACAGTAGAAGCTTTATAAACTTTTATTGTGTTATGATTTTTAAAAAATCGACGAAATACAGTCCTTTGAACTTTTGAAATCTATTGAAAACGAGCCATTTTCATTCCCGAATTCATAGTATACGGAAAAACTGCTTTTTTTCACCAGCGTAATTATTATGCCTTTGGCGTAATTTGGTATAAACTCAGCTTACTTTTGTCAGTATTTTTTGTACTTCTTTTCATTGCGGTATTTTGTCCTAAAAATACTCTGACTGTATAAATACAGGTAAACCTAAAACGTGGTAGATATGTTCATTGAAAATACCGCGTTATGGGAAATCGCGTTATAGCAGACACTATGTAAGTTATTACAAAAACTGGAATTCGGTTCTAAAAAGAGAGAAATTGCTTTTTATGGCGTAACATTTTGATCATTTTTTTTTATTATATATACTTTATGTACACAAAAAATTTCATAACAAACTTAAATAAAATTTAACATAATACAAAAACTATAAAGATCATGACTTCAAGCTAAATAATCAAAAATAACATTAAATTAAAAAGACACATAATGTTATGCTAACAAATTTATTCCTCGTCATCATTTATTTATTTACTTCCGGTAGTTTTAGGTTTTAAAAAATGATTAGAGATTGTTTGCACTTGCTTTGTAAATCTTTATAAACTTTTTGAAAGGCAGGTAAGCAGTTTTGATGATTTGTGGAGAGTGGACTGAGGCTGGTTCTGAATTACTGAGTAATAATACCCAAAACATAAGCGCATGCTGAAACTGCTCACAAAAAGAACTGACTACACTTAAGAATGAATATAGCATATACTGACAATAAGATGAACTTTGATTCATTTGTATCAATCTCAATCTAGTTTTTTCACTATCAAATCACAATGCTCAGTGAATCAAATGCTACTTTTTATCCTCCTTTTATCATTCGAGACTTAAATTCTAAAGAACTTACGTTTTAATTTAATACACTGACCGTTTCCAAGATTTTGATATATTCTCACTTTTAAATAAGTAATTTACATTTGCAATTAAATAAACTATTGCAATGTTTTGGTTAATTGAACTTTGATTTATTGTGAACTTTTATTTTCCCAATTAAATATAAAAACAAAATGTCATTGCCCCTCTTCGCCAAAGAAAGTATGTGAACAATTTTCGGGAAACTGTTATCATTTAGAAGATTAGAAATGTCTCGAGAAAAGGTTTTTCTTATAGACTCATAAGTCTTAGTTTTTTTGCAAGAGATCACAGAGGTTAATCTATATTAATTATTTTAATTAATGACGGCTGAAATTCAAATTTCAGATTTTAAAATACTCTCTTAAAGATTACAGTTTTGTTCTTGCGATTTTAAAATAATATTCGTTACATAATTGTGTTATTATATTGAATTTTATCTTATATGAAATCTAACAGAACGCAGAAAACAATTATGGGATATCTTAATATGTATTTTCATATAATACACCCTAACTAACATGAAAGCAGTTGATGAAACTCAAATAAACTTTCATTTTCTAAATTATGTGGACTAGAGAATTAGTAAGTTTACAAATAAAATCTACATGCTACTAATATTTAAAATAGACTGACGACTAAAGTACTTCCATACAGTTCTAGTACTCACTGATTTTGGAACCACTTTCTAGATCCAGTACGATTATTTTCAGCATGGCCCAACTGTTTTGACATTTTAAATTTTTCGTTCTTAGCATATACATATATGTATGTAGGTATGTATTACATTTTATCAATATTTTTAGAGAGGCTGCTTTCGAAACTGTTTTTGTAGTTGCAAGGCAAAGGTAAAACCGGTTGAATAAATTACAATGCTCTATGTACTGAATATGATCCTACTAACATGAATAAACCCAACGTCCACTAGCATCATAAAATGCCCAAAAGATGTTCACATAATCGAAAATTTTACGATAACCATTCAAATCGGAATGTCGGTCGTCAATTGGCATTAATGAGCAATGAAATGAAATCGTTGAAATACTCATTCAATTTAATGATACGGTCCATTTTGACGACATCTATGAATTTGTAAATGTACAAAAAGATTCATCGCATTGCTGCACCCGGATATCTACACCTGGAGATTCCATCAAAAAGACGGTTTTATTGCACCTAAGCCCACTAAATAGTCCAAGTGTATGGCGGTCAAATGGGACTGTGCGCGATTATACGATAATGGATTCATCTGACATGAATAAGCGGGCCCAGGATGCCGGTGTCTCAGTAATGAACTCTACGATCCATAAATATTGGCAACGGTTGTGTCATTGCACATATGCAAATTAGCCGATGTGAAATATGGCCCGTGCAGAACCGAACCCATAAGAACGGCCTTAAGTGCGGTGCCCAAGCCCTGCCGATAGAACCAGCCAGAGATACTCGTGGAGGCTGTGACAATAGGCACATACTGCACGATCACTATCTCCAGATGGTACCCACCTTGAATTAATTCGAAACGGAAGACTCCGAGCCGAGCACGATCGGGGCGCTCATGTCAGGCCGTAAATCTCGAAATTACCTCTGTGACTGACTTAACAGATAGTCGATGGTTCGGGATCAATGAAAGTGATAAGTGCGGCGCTGGTGGCCAGCTAATTAAATTAAACGAGATAAAATGCCCCCAGCCTCCAGCTGGACCAGTCACTGAGCTCCGGGCAACACAGGCTGCAGCTGCTTATGGTCGATGTTTTCGCGATAATTGACCGATGTAAACGGTTTGCGGACACGCCGCAGCACTTGTAAGAATAATATAATTATTTTAATTTGCACGATAAAGACATTGCCAGCGTGGGCGGCAGTCCAAACAACAGAAGATTAAGCTCGCTGTGATTAATGGAGGTTTACTTGTTTGAGCAGATTTTCGTGAGAGTGTAATCGAATTTCCGTTAGATCATGCAAATTTCCTGATAACGCGGCTGGAATTCCACGTACCTTTTGCTCGAGGAGTGGTCCATACCTTGCGAATTGTCTTGAGAATGTTACCTTGTCACCTGAACCTCACAGCACGGTTCGGACATGGTAAGGTACCAAACCCATTCGGCATATCGCATGTCCACCAAACCTTGTCTCCGGGGCATAGGGTTATGAATTCAGCCCAGCGGAAAATCGAATTATTAAAAATGAGAAGAATTATGTTTTTATTTCCTCTATTTGGCTTTTGTGCGATTTCACTTTCTAGTGGAATCGCCCACGTTCTTGGGATTCGAATTAGCCTCAGGCGATCGTTTATCACAACCGTCCCACTGATCTCGCTCGCCATGTGCATATTAGGCGGACCGAGAAGTTTCGTGGACTTTGAGAGCATGGAAATTTCTGTTTTGCGTTAGTGATTTGCGAAATTTCTGTGGGTAAAGAATAAGATAAAACATGATCAATTTTTCTTGATTAGATATATCGATCGATATCCGTTAATTTGTTTTTTTCTTAACTGGCTCGTTGATAAAATTACCATTTATATCCTTTAGGACGTACGCACATTTAGATTTTTTGACATAATAAAAAATAATTTTACTTACGTCAATGGCATTATATTTACCTAAAAAGACGCAAAATGTTTTTTAAGAACAAGAACGCGCAGAATTGGTAGCTAAATTTGGTTGTAATGTAATAATAATAAATCAAATATATTCGAAATTTTGAATATGCGTATGGCGTCTGTATTACTATGTATTTGCTTTGTTAAGTTATTATAGATTACAATATTTTAAAATATTCGTTGTCTACATATTTTATTATTCTTTTCCACATAAAGAAAGATAACGAAAATAATTACATTTAAAAATTGATTCATTTAACCCAGAGTAACTACATATTTAGGTTATAACCACATGGAAGTTTAGCTTTAAAACACCTCTTTCATTTATCATCAAAAATCCACTTTAAATAATACAAATTAGGTAAATATAAAATGTTGCTTTTCCTATTTTTATTACAATTGAAAAATACCAAACACTTTCATCTCATGATTGAAATTTTTAATCTTTTAGGATGAAATAGGCGAAATGCTCGTTAAATTCTTTAATAGAGCCTATCTTATTTTATTTCATTGGACAAATCATTTTTACTTTAAGGAAAAAGTAAATTTAAAATGTAATTTATAATTTGTTGAGTCTACTAAAAGATTATACATTTTTTAAATATGTATCTATCGTATGTATATAAACGTCTAAAACATGTCTGTGTGTACATTAAAAATTGATATACTGATTTTTGATCAAGGTATTTTATATTCGTATGATAGACTAATATCAACTGCTTCGTATAGAAGAACAGTCTTTATACTGATGACATCATCAGTTACTTAAGTTTAAATCTTTTTGTATCCTTTGAATTAACTAAGATTTTGTTTAGGTTTGAGAAGTGAATCACGATCTTATGTCTTTATATTTTTTATTTATAAGGATAAATAAAGGATAAGCAGGTAAAATATGTACTATGTAAAAGTGATCTAAAAAGTACCTGCTATTTATACATACATATGTATGTACCCTACAAAAGGTACAAACATTTTATTCAAATCAGCTTGCATATTCAAGCCACCTGTTAAAGATAGCATGCAACTTATCTAGGTTACCCATTCATCATTTTAAATGCATATAAAATAAAAGTAAAACCTCGTAAAACAAGATTGACAATGGCTTTGTTCATTCTGCCAGAAGATTCCAAGAATATCTCTGCCAGTGTCAATCCATCATCACAGGAACATTTCTGACTCGCGACAGTTCTTGTGTCGGGTAAAAAGGGTTCCGCGCTCTTTTAAAATGTCAATTTTTTTCGATATCTTTATGATAAATTGTGGCTATTCCAGCCCCTGCAACTTCAGGCATGTTTGTTTCAAATGGACAATGGCGCGACCGTGTGACATCACTCGTTCTCGGAATAATTTTGATTAAAGGAGTGCGATTAGGACGCGGTTAAGATATGTCTTGCACGAACTGCACTTCATTTGTAAGAGCAAACCAGAAATAGCTGCTTCACGACTCCGACATAATCTTGTTCATAAATCTTGCAATTTCAGCGGTTTTCCTCTATCTGCTGACTGCCAGCTCTTTCCTCCTGGAGGTGTTTGCTTGATCCTTGCATCTTTTGCATCTTCCGCATATTATTCTCTGACTGAGTTCTAAATTCTGCAGTATTTTCTTCTGATTTTCATGGAAGTGACGAGCACCATTCGGTGTATTTTGTTCAAGCTGGTGCAAATTGCACATTTGACGCGAGTTTTCAGGGCGCACAAAATACTTTGGGTTCTAATTTTAGGGATATGGTTTTGTCTTATAAATAGGTAGGTGGCTGGTGTTAGTCATACAATAAAGTAAATATATCGTTGCTGCAACAGTCGATTACATGCTAATTTTGCGCTTGGGTCTGCACAGATTTAGCCTTATTGATTTGAATGGTTGTCACTGCTCTCGAGCAAATGTTTAAAGTGGCATGTTGCTATCAACTTATTTGCAAGTAATATTCGCCTTTTATTCCAACAATATTGCAATTGTGTTTTCTAAGGGTTATTTTTGTTCATTAGTTTTTTTATTTTTATATTCTATACAAAATTCTTCAGTTGGGTATTAAATTTACCATTATTTGAAATAATTCAGTACAAAATTTACCATTCTTTGAAATATGAAGACAATGTGGAATTATGAAATATCAATTATCAATTAATTTATTCTTAGCTTTTTAACTAAAAACTGCTTGATTTATAGGATGATTGCATATTTTTCTTATAATCTTTTAGACTGTAACTCATTGGAAAGGTTGAAATGAAGAATTCGAAATTTTTACGGCAATCTCTTACAAAGTTAATGGTTTATCAGACTTTTTTAATTTATATACATATAAATACAACAAAACATTTTAAGAAAAGACTCCATGGAAAAATAAAAGACATTTCCAAATACTTTGTTCGTAACACTAATAACAATTAGTTTGTACATTTACACATATAAAACTAACTACGAAATTTCATGATAATCGTTTATTATTCTATTTGACTTAAAATTATTTTGTAGACTGACTTATTCATACAAAATTTTATATTTCATCAGATATAAAATACTGTTGAGCACAATTTCATTTTTGCGTTTTCTCACGCCTCATAAATTTATCCGATGTCTTAGATAATTAGCTGGATGATTTAACCAGGTAGTAGTTACCCTTGAACGCTACAAGGCAACCATGTAAATTCACATTTAACCTTATAATAGTCCTGCATCGTTAGGCTCTTTTACCTATGCATTGCCGTGCAATGCAGTACCAATTTGTAAGACGTATTTTCTTTTGAAGTCTGTAAATCATTGTTAATCGGTAATTGAGTAAATTACTGTTAATAATACCTGCACTTATGTTTTATGTATTTCTATTTGGAAATTTATTTTAAAATACCATTTGAATTTGATAAGAATAATGCTTTTGCGAGTCCGTTCTTTTGCATTGGGAGTGGTTGATAAAAAGGAGAGTATTTTACGCTTCTTTACTCTGTAACTGAAGTTTAGTACATCTCTAAAAATCAATTTCTTAAGGGACTATTTCGGTCTAGAATTTTGCAGAAATCGATTTTTGTTTACATTTTCTGACTCCTTATAGTCTTAAAGATGACCTCCCAAAATATTTTCTTGAAATTTTAATATTAAACCGGTTTAGAGCGAGTTTTCTGTGAGCTATTTTTTATAAATTACATGAATAATTTGACAACAAAAAAACTTTAAACGCATTTTTCTGGAATTCATTTTTTTTCATACTGCGGACAGTTAATTTCCGGATCTATCCGTCCGATGGTCACTGAATTTAAATTTAAATTTATGAGCAGTTGCCCATATAAAAAAAATTTGTAGTTCTCGAAAATAAAATCAAATTGCTTGGATTTATACCCACTTTGCATCAAAAACTTAATCCAAAAATTTATTTGGTTTATGGTTTGAAGTTTGGATGGGTAAATATAATGGCAATTTATTGGGCCTTTCGTAAATTTAAAAAAACAATTTAAAATACGTGACGGTTTTTAACATTTCAATTCAATGCAAAATTTTCTGCAAAACCTGGAACCAGATCCGATATGAAAAGAACACAGCTAATAAAAATTGCAGTCAGTGCAACTGAACACTCGATTCCGATTAACTCACAAATCAATAATTGCATTTGTTCAGGAGCCGGAGAAAGTTTAAGGTAGGATGGTGTAAGAGTGTGCAAAAGATATGCAATGACATAAAATTTATTTTTATTTCTTTAACTTCGATTATTAGTTAACGAATTCCGACATTTACCAGGGTAAAATGTCGAATTGCTGTCTTAACTTAATTAGTAGATTAAGTTGAGAATTCAATCCGCGGCGTGATGCTTCCTTACTTGATCTGAGGTTACATGAATTTCAAACCTACTTGAAGTCTACTTCATGCGTTGCAAACTTGTTCTGTAAAAGTGCATGATGATAAAAACCCGAAATAAAAGTTTCAGTGGCTTAATAACCCGTAAAGTTTTTATATGCATACATATTTCATAATAAAGTTTTATCTACAAATTTTGGTTTTGGACAAATCTTCGATATTTTACACACCTATCCCCCAATTTACGACCTTAATGTGTTTCTGCGTCGTATAAGTCGAAAAGTCGTATATTATAGTATAAAGGAATGAACGAAAGGGCAAATATTGTGATAGTCAAATTATTACGTGACACCACATGTCTACCACGTATACCTACATTTTAACAAAATAGTCAAAAAATTTCAAACTTATTGTTAGGCTATAGCATCCATAAAGTTCATATATGTACATAGGTAATTGAATATTTGAAGAATATTTGAAACAGGGGCTATTATCAGACTTCCTCGCATGAATTTTCCACAGCTTGGCATACCACTTGCACCCAAAATGCGCTAGTTTAATTTAGGAAATTTGAGGTAAATATTGAAGCCTTTGAATGTGTAGACAAATAGATAAAAGAAGTTCATTATTGAGCTAAATTTACTGTGGAAATTTAATAATCTCTTTAAGGACGATGAGTAGGTGCTGCACGATCAAATAAAGTTGTGGGAAAATGCTATGATAAAGCTACCTTTATTTACTTGTATGTAAGTTTATAGGTGAATTTTACAGAAGTTTAAATTTTTATACTAAAGTGCATTACTCATCACTTGTCACCCACACAAGTATTTGCAATTGATAGCACAAAATGACACCGGTACCGGTATCTTAGATATTGTCATTGAAAAATAAATAGGTATCATATTTAGGTTCAATTTAGTTGCTGTTTTGTTATGCGACCAAATTATTTTTCTGATTTTTGAAATTATATTTATGACATAATAATAATAATAGCCCGACTAGAACTAAACCTCTGGAAAAGCTTTGGAATATATCAGGGCATTTTCAGGAGCAAGTCAGGCCCAGAATATGATAATCTTATCATAGGCATAGCACCATGAGGTGTATGTATATGGACCAAAATAGGATGTCCAGACCGTTAAAAACACTGAGTAGCATCAGGCTTTTCTGATTATCATGTTAGGATCAAAGTAGTATATATTCCGACCGTTTAAAGAACTAAGCAGTATCAAATTGTCCCGACTACAGTCGGGTCAGGACCGTAACAGAATAACCATATCCTACAAAATATTTAATGTAATAGTTAAGGTATTAGTTAACTGTTAAATAAATTTATTTAATATATGTATGTAGCAAAACTCAATCTATTTAAAATTTATTAAAAAAAAAATTTATTTTACATCATAGTAATATTGTAGTATCCCTATTTATAGATACATACATATGTAAAACCAAAAGTTTATTTATTTGTTACTCAATCAAGTTCAAACGGTTGGTGTGATCATTTTAATATTTTTTTGTAAAGTACCTACTATATTTCAACTTAGCATATACATAGATAGGCTACTTTTTATTTGTGGACTTCAAAGTGACAGACCCAATGTGGCAGCCAACAATTGTATTATAAAATGCAACGAATTGCTATAAAATTGGTATCTTGCGGAGTTTTGGAGATCCTGATTGCATATCCAGTTTTAAAAATTAAAAACTCAAAATGGCGGATCTATGGCGAAATTCAATGAATTTAAGTGAAAATTGGTATTAATGGTATTTGGAGGCTAGACTAAATTCGAATCTACTATAAACATTTGTAAATTCAAGACTTTGGATTCAATATAGCAACCATAATTTCCTGAATTTGGCGAAGTTAAGTGAAGTTACGTACTAAGGGTATTTTGTGGAAATTATTCACGAATTTACCATCAACATTTCGAAATTTTAAAATGGTAGATGCAATATGGTGAACCAATTTCCAAAATTTCTACGATTCAAAGTAATTTTATGAGAAAATATTTTAGATGTGTGACAAAATGATTAGGTAGACGATAATTTCTGTCACGAATTAATGTCCTTGCATAATGCAACGATACAATAGCAAATACAAAAAATTGCCTGAATACTGAATACTACTAATTCTGGACTATAGTTAAGTTATATTTCTATATTACATCCAAACCCGAGTAAAAATATCTAAATTCTTTTTGCACGCCCGCAACGCGTCCGATGTATAGGGTACACCCAAACATTTTCTATTTTGCAAGCTCGCAACAGGCACGGTTGTCCCATATCACGTCTACATTGTTTCCTGCATCATTTTCTGAAATACGCCTGCAACAGGCCCGAAATGCTGTAATAGGCCCGAACTTTTATAAATTGCGTCCGCAACTGTCTAGAATTGTTACAAAATGCGCCCGCAACAGGCTCATACATACAACTCAATTATAAATTTTTGTTTTACTAGCGAATACTTGGCATGCGCTGCTACGGCTCAATAAATAAAAATTAAAACTAAGAAGAAGAAGAATACGAAGAAGAAAAAGAATAATAGGAAGAAGAAGAAGAATAATAATAATAAGAAGAAAAAAATGAAGAACTCATTGTATGGGTTTGGGTGAGTAGTGCACTCCTTTTAATTTCAATAATACGTGGTAAAAATTTCAGAATGATCGGTTGAACGGTGTAGGTGTCCATTCGTACCAAACACACAAACATTCGCTTTTATATATGCGTGTATATATGTATATAGATTGTGAAAATAAGTGAAAATATTTATAATGTAGAACCAGATAATATAGAATATTGTGAATAGAAATTGAAAATGAATAAATAAATTATTTTACAAAAATATAATTTGAGTATATATTCTTTAAAGTAATCCTTCCCTAGTTATATTTATCTAAAGAAAGGCAGGTGGAAAGAGTTTACATCTATTGCTTTGATGACATCCGAACTTTAAATTTTTATTTTTATTTTAAACAGGTGTGTTGCGGGCGTGCTACAGGCAGCCCTATGATCTTATTTCTCTTCAAAAATTCGATGGGCCCGATTCGGGCGTATATCGGGTGCTTCTTCAATTCCGGGGGGTGTTGCAGGGCCTATATATTTTTACTCGGGATAGATTTTAGTAACACCCCTAAATTGCGTGAGCATTTGAGAAGTCTTTAACTATAAATAGTAGTTAAGATACACCGGGTAAACCGGGTTACTCAGCTAGTTTTTATATTTGGATAGCTTGGAGCATACCCAACCTGGGGGCCTATTCCTGAAACCATTCGAATAAATCCGTGCACGAAAATTTTCCTGCGCTCCTTTGTGAATGATTAATTTTTGGCGTATTCCTGAATCTAATCGAATTCGTTTAGATATATTTTTAACACATACGGTTGGGGTGTAATAAATATTTGGTAGTACGTACATAGGTATGGGCTGATTTTATACCACTTGCGGCAGTTTCCATTTCCGACCTATATACATAATTCTTTTTATTAAGGCTAAATTTATCAACCAAGATAAGCCAAGCATAAAGTTTATAATTTTATTAAATTAAATAGGTAATTCACAATATATTTATATCATATATTTTTAATATCATTGTAATGAAGTACTAAAAAAATGCTTTGAAATTTTAAAACTACTTTATTTTGGTTAATAAATAATCCATAACTTAACTGGAAGCTTAAAAAGATTACACCACCTATAGTTTTTGACAGTTTTCGACTGATCGGAACCACTCGAAAATTTCCCACTACTTTTCATACGAGAAAACGAGTGAAAGGATTTCGGGAATACGTTCAACGTAAAACCATTCGAATGTAGTGAACTTTCGTACACGGATTTATTCGAATGTTCTCAGGAATAGGCCCCCTGGTCCTGATTATGTTCAGGCAAATTTTTCTAGTTGGTAGTCTAATTTGTTCAGTATTATCAGCCCTTTTTGAAAACTGAATCTTTCATCACACTCTTCCTCTACACGTGTATGTGTCTTTTAATTTGTTTAAGCAAATGAAGTCGATTTCCCGCTGCTTGTACTGGCAAAGGGTCTCCAGTCCCGGTCCCGAAGGTGTCGGCGTGACCGAGGCCGGGGAAACGATTCGATTAAAATGAGTTAATTGACTCCATGTGGAGATGGGAATGCCCTTGTTGGCGCCTTCGAGTGAAATGGGGTATCAGATGTCCCTCGGAACGGTACTCCTCGGGATACCATCAGGAAGTGATGTAATTCGATGATAAATCTGTCTTCGCTGAAAATCGCTGCCATAAATGATATAACGCAGCCTGACGGATTCTGATGGCTGTGCTGCGGTTGCGGCTGCGGCGAGCCCGGCCGATCCATTCACGCATTGCTGGAACTTGTTCGACTCTAAATGCATTAACCCTGCATGGTGTCGGGTTTCGGGGAGTTCATTTGTTTGGGAAACGCCAAGTATCAATTTTTGTCCATGCGATCCGTCCGCTCCGCTACCGAGATTTGTCAACAGACGTGCGCAGCCCATGCCAGCGGGAATCGATATTTCACCTTCCTGGCACCTGCCGCAAATGGGTTTTTTATGTCTGGCCCTCCTCGGCCGACTTTTTTAGATTGAGCTGTTCCCACACGTGAATTATGAAAATCAAGCCCCCTTACAAATTGCAGACCAGCGAAAAAGGTGCAATTTCTCCGGCAGTCGCGAAAATTTATGCAAAATGCCCACGCAGCAAGCAGCTCCCGCTCCCCGATGAGATCGTACGATAATTTGATTCCGCGAGTTGAACGATCAGCGTCAGCGTAAGTTACCGGCTCTATGTTTCAATTTAAATTCATTTGTTATTTGAATAGTTAACATCAGCTCCGGGGAGAAAATTAAAAGAAACAAAACGCCACCGGGCTCCTTGGAGATTTCTCATCCGATGGAGTCGCGTGGGTTCAAGTGCTGGTCGAGGTTGATACTGCCGTTTCGAGAATGCAAAAAACGCGTCTACTAAAAACGATCCCCAGATAATATATTTATGCATAGATAGCATAAAGTGGATCAAATGGTGTCGTCCGAGTTTTTTGAGGACCACTGTGGCACTAGAGTTTTTCTTAATGCTCATAGACCGCTTCAGAGAATTAGATAACAATTATGTATGTTCGAAGCTCTGATGATGATCGCTCCGGTGATTAATTGCCCGGGAAATATCCCGAGGTCAGGGACGTCGTTTGTTGGAGTCCCTTGCGTGAAAACTAACGCAATCAGTCGGTTCTGATTAACTTTCAATTGGTAAACATTTCTATTATCATCGCCTTCGCCGTCTTCCCAGCGATGATGCTCACTCGGTGACACATTCTGCTCGAGGCATTCATAAACTCGAGGGTCAGTGTCATGGGCAATTTATTGCCATTTATTTGGGAAATCTATTTTTGGTTTCTTAGAATTTGTTTCGGGAATAAATGTAAAACAGAAGAAACAAAATATTCTAATATAAGTAAAAATCTACCAGAATGATATAGATCGAACATATGTGAGATTAAGTTAAAAGATCAGATTACTAACACGATCTACCATCGTCCAAAAAGGTGGAAAAGATTAAATATGCAGGATGGTAAGATAAAATAAATCAGGTTTTGAATTTTGATATTAAAAAATAAATGTATGCAGGAAACTCATTCTGAACCAAGTAAAATGACCCAAATTTTTTTTAAAGCTCTGCAATAAAAAGCGTTTGCGCATACGTTATTAAGCATGTGTAGTTCTGCTGATTAGTTGACCAAAATTATGCACTTCTTGCACTAAAATTACGCTTGAGCGTTCTCTAACTGATGCATACTTATAAAATTGGTTACAATTCTAAGAGTAGGATTTATTAAATTTTGCTGATTTTGGAAAGAAAAATTGTTACAATTAATTTAGTTATGATTAATAATAGATTTAATTTACGATAATGAAGAAACCATTAATTTAGTAGTAACCAAGCTGATCTATTTAGACTCTAGAATATAGAGAATTATTTACCTTAAACGTAGATTACCCTGGTCAACAAATTTAATTTTGTTTTTGTTTCCAAATAAATGGGATATTATTTCTATAGGATTTTTTCCGTAGCTTATGAATTCGTAAATGAAAATGCTCAATCAGCTCCCATTTTTGAGAAATATAGAGTCAAAACATACAAAAGACCGTATTTTGGTAATTTTTAAAAAATGATTGAACAATAAAGGTTCATCGTAGAAGGTTTTAACATGGCTTAAATGAAAGCCTGAGTCTTGGTCTAGGAGTATCAAATACAATTTACCTCTATAGCCTTTTTTAAACATCTTGACGAACAAGTTTTTCATGAGTGTGCATTTGCCGTGTTCTTTATTCGTCATCCATTGTATTGAAATAATCACTTTATGGAATAAAGTAAACTTTACTGAATATTTCGAAATGTTTCAAAGCTTTTTGTATTTTTATATAATAGCAGTCATTTGCGTAACATTATAAGTTTCTGGATCAATCCGTTATTTTGTAATGATTTTTCATAAATGGTCAAAATATCGCATTTTGTAGTTTTTAATCCTATTTTTCTCGAATATGGGAGCTGATTGAGCATTTCCATTTATGAATTAGTAATCTACGGAAAAAATCCTACAGAAATGATTTGCCATTTCTTTGGAGAGGATTTCGTGTTGACCAGTGTTATGATTACTAAGGTTTTTGCCTTTATAGTGCGATCCACATAAACTTTTAATACATTGGTAGTCGCAGGTTGGTCTTCTCATTATTTTCGATAAATTAGATAAGGATTGAGGGATATAGAAACAAAGGTGGTAGTCTCCCCTTTTTAAAACTGATAATAGTTACTCAACCATGAGTAATTTTATCATGACAGAAAAAATGAAACTTGAGCACTAATATGTTTAGAAACAAAACAAAGACCCATAAACAGAAGTTTTCATTTATTATTTTTTTGTTTATTTATCAAATTAAAAATCAGTATACGCATTGAGAATTAAGGACAATCACTAACTATTATCTATGTCTTTCTCTGTTATGTTTAAGGTATTGAATGGGTTTGTTCCTAATATTCATGATAATCGTTATTTTATTACAATATGTATATGTAATAAAAAATAAAGTATGCAGAGTATAACATTTATAGAATCGAGTCTCTACTAAAATTGAAGTCTTAAATTATAGACAGAATTCCTTGAACATATGGCAAACAAAAGTTCAATCTTTATTCTTTACACCTTAATTAGTTATTTCATGATCGGAAGGTAAAAACTTTAAGACGTGATATTTTGGTTTCTGTTGTATTTCAATTCCGATATGCTATGAAATTCGTTATCATAGCACTAAAACTAGATAATTTAAACTGTGATGGTTTATTTAAAACGCGCTTTAAAAGTATTTAACATGGGGTGTTTTTATTTTTCTTTTGTTACCGTACTATAATGTCATCGGACTGAATTAAATTCATTTACACTATACTCGTATACAGTGAGGAGCAAATCTGTAACAGAATATGGTAAAAAAATTCTTATATATTTTCAAAATAAATAAACTTTTCTCGTATTTTTTCACTTATTCACATCATTACACTTCAAGAAACTAAAATAATATGAGTTAATTGAATATGCGATATTCGAATTAAAAACATTAATACTCTTCTAGAGAGTGCATTATTACAAATTTGCAGCTCGAATTTTTGGTTAAAAATATAGTAATAAATCCAAACTTCTTTGTCTCTCTTTAATTTTGATTACTTTGTGGGAATACCGTGAAATAAATTCTCCACAATTTGTGGAGTAATACTATATGATACATCCTATGTCCTTTCCATTTTTTATAGAATTTATATCCGAGCTTTGAGCTGGCTATATTAGTGTAGAAAGTTGATGAATTAAGTTTTGCTTGGTGGAGAGCATCCGGGAGATTGTTCTTGAGAATATTTTAATATTGTTCTTGTTTCATTATCTTCTCAATTTTGACCAACGAACGGTGTGATTCCACTTCGTGTAATACGGCCCCATACATATGATGCTACTGTCACTATGCTTGGTTTCTTGTATTTTATTCGGGTGATATTTTTCAAGATTTTTAGTCCAATTAATATTTTTAGCCCTTTCTATCGGATTCAAATCTGTTAACTTTAGTCTCGTTAGACTGATATACATATATACATAGAAGTAACTAAAAATATTACCATATTTAGTAATTTTACCTGCTTCTTGTCCAGTGCTCAAATCCTTATTTTTTATATTATGCCAATGGGGTGCGTATACATACATATATTCAAAAAATGTGGTCATTCTCATCTAAAAACAATTTCGGGGGATCAAACCCTAACGCTGGCTACGGCCTTGATTCCAATACTTTCAGCAGGTAATTTTTGGATGTTTTGGATCCTGAAACATAAAAGTCGAGCAATTGAACGAGTTTCTTGATCTAAGAGCATGTGTAGATTGTGTAGTCTTCTGGATGTATGTATGTACATTGGGGTGGAGTGAAATTTTTTTTTTATATATTTACTATGGCATACTCGCAAAAAACTGTGTGATAGGCACAATAAGCAAAAGCGAAAATATTTTTTGTCTAGGTTTATATTTAGAGGTGCCCCCGTTGGGACAAAGTTTTGAAAAAAAATCAGAAACTTGTCAATGTTCGATAGTGCAAAACCAAATGCTAAACTTCATAAAATTATGGTTTTATCAGAGTCAGACTGTCATCATGGCAGATGATGCCTTTTTATAATACTAAACGCGAATTTTCTACTTAATTGGCTATTTTGTAACATTTTTTCTCATAAATGTTTCATAACTATGAATCGCAGTTTTATTGCAAAATTCTTGATTTATGTTTGTTTTAAGAGGTTTTGGGGCACCATAAATTCCAAACTTCTATATATATTTTTATTATTACATAAAAATATAGGTTTTAAAGAGCATGAAAAATACTATTCCGATACATTATTAAGGTTTATATACATCTGAATGAGGCTGTCAAAAATGAATGAAATTATACTTTTTTTCAAAATTCTTTCGTTTTGGGGCACCTCAAACCATTATAATACATAAATGATATTTAATATACTTCATTTGCTCATCCATAGGCAGCTTTTTACCACTATCCTATTACAAAATAACAAAAAATATAATTCTCCATACACTTTCACTCCACCCTAATGTACATGTAATTGCTGGATACAATCCGCATGAAAATCTTTAATTCTTTTAACGGCTTGGTAGCTAATTGCAAAGTTAATTCCATTTTTTCTGAATGATTTTTCGTATTTTAAACTGCATATTGTGTTCGCTTATAACTGTTGCACTTATATTTTTTGTTCTTAACTTTTTTAATATTCAAAGACTTATTACTAACCCGGAAAGTATTCAATGAAGTTAAATTATTTTAGTTTTAGTAACAAAGCGAATGAGTGAAAAAAATAAGATATTTATTTATTTTTAAAAAATTTAAAATTTTTTTATTCAACTATGTGACATTCTGTTAAATTTTGCTCCACACTGTAAACACTAAAAATTTTTTCTAGTGAATTTTAATTAGACGGACCCTAGTAAATTATTTTAATTATTTTTAAATAAATGCTATATTTGAAAACACTTGAAAGTTATATCATTAAAACTGAATTTCTAGCCCATTTTCAAAAACCTCGGTATATAAGTAGTTTCTAATTAAAGTTCTAGTGAAATTCGCTGTATGACCTGGAGGTTGTTTTGTGGGTCGCAAATATTTACTGTTTCCTTTAACTTAACTGAAATTCTAGTGATATCTGTATACCATCGCATTTCTTACTTGTATACCGCTGGATTTTTAGGAGATTACACAATTTTTTCGGTGTTGTTTAGCTCATTTCGTATTCGATAGTTTGTTATTTAAGTTTGATCTCTTGAAAAGGTGAGCTGTGATGTCCTGCGCTCTATAATAAATTGTTGCGATTGAAGAAAATTGCAGTAGGGTTAAATTAAGTGCATAAGTGGTATTTTAAATACAGCGGCGTTTACATGGGTACATTAAGTTGGACAATTAAATGTGATGGAAACGCCCCATTATATGTATGTATTTAGTTGACCCACTTAGTTTTGTTGCATTCTCAGCATTCACTTAAAAGTTACTGCAATATCAGTTATATGTATTTCGGGAAATTTACTGAGTTTATAGCAAAATCAACAAGAACTTAACACTGGATATTTCAGTAAATGTTCCTAGATTACAGATGAACTTTACTAGTGAAGTAGGCAACAATCCCTCTCTTTCTAGTTATATTTCTTTGAAAACCACTTAACTCTGAGCTAAAGACAGACAGGAAATTATTTCAATAGAATTCTAGTGATTCGCTTTTAACTAGATTTTGAACTGCATATCCAGGAAACAAACTTTAATTGAAATTCACTGTATTCTAGTGAGAAAAAATTTGGAATGGTATATTGGTAGGAAAAGAAATTCAATTTTTCGATTTGTTTTGTTTCAGTACTAAAATGTTGAATTGAAATTTAAGGTTCAAAGGTGATTTTAACCCAGTAGATAAGTAGGTACCGTAGTACAACAAGATAAGATAACGAGAGGGATTCATCATTTGATCCATATGTAACTACCGCGATGAAAAGTGAGTACTCCAAGATATGCTTGTAGACAAAGTCGAATATGAGGCTATAGTGAGATCATAATTACCGTGATAACTCCAACTACATAGCAGTAAATGGAGGACTATGGCCATTGAAATGGATAACGGTATTTGGAAACGGTGGCCACTTAAAAGTTGGTTACTGATAACAGCGATAACCTCTTCGATAGATTGCAGGTAATTCGCGCCCACCTTCGAATGCCGTTCTCACTGGCAAATCAAACAATGGGCCGCAATTGAGATAGAGCCGAAGCCGCCGCTGCTACTTGGAATTCTTCCATCATCTTGGGTAAAACTTTTCAGCAAACACTTCGAGGTTCAGGAGGGTACGCCTGGGTCCAGGCCAAGGGAAATTCGCTGCAATTCTGCTCATTCTGCAGCCGTACCTGCATCGTACCATTCGCGCTTGATGGCAGAATTAGATAGCGCAAAATGCTTCAATTACTCAGTCCAGGCCGAGGCGATTACTTGTCAATTGAATGCAGCGGTACCCGCGCGATACCCGGGCAAATCGTGGAGTATCTCCGCGATCCGGGCTCCGGGAATAATTACACGAGTTGGGACGCGGCGGCTCGATAAGAATTTATTTGCGGCTCGGATGCTGCGGCGTAGTAAAGGCGAATTTCTCATAACATTTTTTATCTTTTTATAAAGAGAAAGGAAAGGATTTGTACTCTACTCACCCGTCGTGATTCTTGTGGTGATTTCGTCCCCGCGTGGTTATGACCAATGGGGCCTCGGTTGTAGTGGACTCCGGGTTGAAGCTCTTCCCGTCCCAGCCGCCGAATTCCTCGACGTCCCGCAGTATGTGGTTTCTTCCATTGGGAGCCGGTGCTCCGTAGTTGCGGTCGCTGTGGTACCTGGGCACGGGCCGCTCCGGGCCGCTCGATGGTCCAGCGGCGCCCGATCTGCCCAGACCCTGGCCTAGGGAGCTCGTTGTTCTCCAGGTGTTGTGGTTCCGGTTTTGATTCCCATTAAAACTTAATCGAGCCGACTGTTCGACGGTTTTGTTTCTGGCCTCGTTACTTGATTTTCTCCGCACAGGTCCAGAGCTTGAGGAGGCGTCCAGGTCTGTCCTGTCGTTCGTTGTATAATCTTTAAATCGCGACTCTGTAGAAATTTCCTGGTGCTGACGACCCGTTCGTGCTTCAACGGCGGTGCAGGCGAGCGCAAACAGTATTAAGACGATCGCTGCGAATAGCTTCATCCTGGAATTCTTAATAACTCCGAGATTGCGAAAATTCCAACACATTCCATCAATTTGAACGATGCTCTAAACTGGACCAACTTTGCTCCCGCTTTTGGGGCGATTGGCTCGGGTCCCGGGATTGGGTGGGCTGGCAACTCAGACAGATAGCTCCTAATTAATCTCCGTCGGGGAATCACCGACCACTGAAATTTTTTGCAATTATTGACGTGATCCTGGGGAATTGCAGTGGTGCTGTGCTGCTGCCGGCGCAATTGAGTTATCTTCCGAATGCAGCCCCAAAGTGGCCCCACTCGTGGCGTGCTAAGCGAGAGTAATTAGGGTCGCTTGGAGATGCGCTTGTAGGATCGACCTCGAGGTGTCAATTATTGGCAAATAATTGGGCTTTGATTGCCCACCACTACCCTCCCCTTCACTTTAGTGACTTTTCGAGAGGCTGCTGGACCAGAAATTTTGCCGCCACGGCTTATTTTATTTCAAGGGTTCGTCGAACGTCTCTGTGCGATTGAAAATTAACCAGCTGCAGCTGCTGGCCAAGGTGGTCGATTAAATTGAGATTCTTATAATGCTTTAGATTGAAAGGTCTTTCAATTGCTTTCGCAGATCGTAATAAGTCTTAATGGATTTTAGCCGTGGGAACAGGTGAACGGTGACCAGAGGTTTGATTGATTAAGAAAAGTCCGACAAATAAATACGTCACACGGTTTCTTGTGGTAAATAAATCAAAATTGCTACAATAACCAGCAGGCCAAGCATTTTCTATGTTGTTATGGTAATTTACATTGTTGTCATAGCTTATATCAGAATGATTCTTTCTCTCTTTTTAAATTCTTTTATTTAACTTACACTACGTGTCGTCAAATCTTGCAATGCAAAATTTTTATACTTAGACTTTATCAATCTTAATGAAAATTGGAACACATGTTCAGCTCCGGTGACAATACAAGTTAGTGGTGTCGCCCGAGCGAATCCACCCCCGCATAAAGAATTTTTTTAAAAAATTTTTTTTTATATTTTATCTTGTTATAAATAACATTTTATAATAAATGAGCAGCGTTTACTCAAAAGGGATTAAACTGTTCATATTCAAAATAAGTCTAAAGAAATTTGTGTAGTATTACTTTACAGTTGAAGATAAGCCCAAGATATAATAATGCATATTTTGGTTTTTCAAGATATCAGATAGGTACAAGGAATTAAACGGCAAAAGTAAAACTTTTTGTTATAGCGGTGTCAAAACATACATATGCTGCAACTGTTATCTAATTTTAAATTATATACATATATTTTTTATTATTTATTATTTATATTTATATTTATTCATTTTTACAAGTTTTGCGGGCATGTTCTCATTTAAAACTTGTTTTTATTTTTTTTTAAATATTTCTGATGATATATGTACATATATGTATTATATATAACTTGTATACAATGTAAAACAAGTGGCTTCTTAATTAACTTTTTTGAAGGCGTCACTAGGATATCTTGAAAGATACTTAACCTATCGACTTAAATCTTGTTTCATTTCATTCGTTAATATATTACCCAGTTGTCTTAGTAGAATCTTGGTTTAATATGCACTTGTTCAATTCTTATACCGCTATTTTTTCTTAAATGCGCTCTTTTTTGGAATTTTTGGAATTTTGAATGTATGTTGTTAACTTTTTGAAAAACTCCCTTAAATTTTTTTATTTCAGACATCCTATATAGGAGTTATCCCAGTAACAGTTTGGTACCTCTATTTTGAGGCCTCTGTTTCGATCCCATGTCTAATAATAATAATAATTTATGAAAAAACACAAATGTTATCTTGAATGTTTGCTTAATACTAGAAAAAAAAATTGTACCTCTAACTAATAAAATTGCTGAGAAAAAATTCTTGAAAATTTTCGATTTTTCGCTCAAAAAATGAAAACATTGCCTTAAGTATTTAATCCCAGATCTGAGCATATCTCCTTAATTCGTGTTTAATACCGACTTCAGTCTTCTACAAGTTGCACTTTGGCATACTTCCTCAAAAATATATGTACAATAAGAGTTTTTGCAATCATTAAATTTTTCCTTCAGTTGTAAAATTATTTTAATTATCTCTTTCTCATTGTCCACTATCACATCTTAGTTTCCCGCATAAAATTTGTCAGTATGACTTGACTTTTCAAAGGAATACTATAGTAATTTAGAGGAATAATTTAGTCTACTATAGAAATACTCCAATCTGCCGAATTTCGTCGACTTAGAAAATTTCACATTGCCCGTCAAAAATGTCTTATGGGGAGATTCAAATCTTCCGTAGAGATAATGGGATCTCCGAAATCTTTTCTGATTAAAATACTTTTTCAAACTTCTATTCTTTTTTTAGTTTAAATTTGGGAATATTACTAAATTATTTTATAGTAGTATTCATTTACGTTATCTAATTTTATGACGTCATATTTTTTCTGAGACACGAGTAGTTCATACAGAGACTCGTTCCATAAATCTAAATCTCTGTTTAGGATATTAGCTTCTTCCGCACAGAGTCTATCGTCTCTCATATGCAGAGGTGCTCTAGCGAACTTTCAAGCGTCTCTCATCACGTCTTTCTGACTGACATGCGGAATACTTCTTGAGAGACGGAGACACACGTCTCTTGTTGGAATATTCTGGGATTCTGAAAATTTTTATCTCGCGTTGTAAAGAAAATAGCTTTCTAATCTCTGCATATGCATAACATAGGTATGGATATCTATGAATTCTCGTTACTTACTTTATTGTACATATATTATTTTAATAAATTCTTAATCTTTTATATTTTCCAGCCTCAAGTTGAAAATTTACCACTAAATATAATTTTTTAACTAACTATAATATGTACCTTTTATTTTTCATTTCTTGAATTTACTATGAAAATCATTTAAACCCCATTATACTATCATGGGCATAAGTCACTTTCATGAATGTGACGTTACAATTTATGGGAGAAACGGAAAGGGATGCAGGTGACGAGGTGATGAGCCAAATATATGTAGATTCTGAGGCTGTTTGATGTATGGCCGTGAGCAAAAATTGAGTAGAGGTTCACATACAAACAATGTTCATGTCTCGCATTTGGGTCGAGCGTCGAGTAAAAAATGTCTAAATATCGCTTATATTTTGAAAATCCGGTCACAACAGTGTCATTTTCATAATAGAAAATGCTTACGAACTTGACTCATGCTGATGACAGTGTAAATGCAACGTTAATTTTCATGAAACTGACTCATACCTATATGGTAGTGCAAATGGGGTCTAAATTTATTCAATAATTAAGAATATGTTAAAGTAATTAAATAATTGTTAGCAATTAGCAAGTTTCATGCAAATCCATTTTCTATAGATTAGATTTCTTTAGAAGTAGAAACAAAATTGTACTGGAGTGAATAGCAAATACAGCATATCGTGAGTACCCTTATTAGTTAATTAATTTAGTTAAAATTTAATTAATTGTATGTACTTTTGGAAGTCTGAAGATAATAACTGATGAAGATGTAATACATAAAAAATGTTTAAAGTCCTACATTGGGATCTTTGCTAAATTTGTCTTAAAGAGCACAGTTCGTCTTGTTTTTTAATTGTTAAGACCCGATGTAAATACAAACTATACTCGAGGGTTTTATGTGATTTCCTTTCGTTCATGTGCATTAAAAACACTGACTTTGTCGAAATAGTATCCGATCAATCAGACACAATTGATTAAATCATGAAAGGTTTAAAAGAGCCGATAAATCGACTGGGACTTGTAATGGCCATGAGGCTACCCATGTACATAACATATGTATGTTCATGTGCGTTGTAATGAATTGCATTTAATAAAATTTCCTCTTTACTTGATTCGAAACTCAATTCAAATAAGCCAATTGGTAGAATTACATCAACCTTCGTCTGGCCATTAGCTGGCTTTGCCCAGCATCTTCAAGTCATCCCACGAATTACACAAGTTCATATCAATGCAATTTAATTACGCGCTCTAAAATTTCATGTCAAATAAATATGTTAAGTCCGGGCACAGAATAATTCCGTCGCTTTTCTCGGCCGTGATCTGCCTGTTAGCAATTAATTGACCCGGCTCGTCTGCATGGCCATCAATAAAATGCCCGCTCTGCAAAGCGCCCCCGAGCTACCCCCGAGTGATAATATTTAGTCATCAAAAGTAATTGCATTTACTGCAGTTCACGTTTTAGTCATATCCGTGTGTCGCCTTGTCGACGGTTACACATTCCCGGCCCTTCAGGAAAAATCGATAAATAATTCATTTAGTGGGAGTCACTCTTCAGATGCGACAGAATTAATCTGCCTATGCATCGCATCCAGCCTAGGAGCAACTTTTCACGCTCAGTTGGCAAAACAAGTGAACTTTCCCAGGCTAGTGCGCATTGTTTTCATAAAATTTTCATAATTTTCTAGGTATTTACTGTTTGCAGTTGCACTGGAAAGCAATCCCCTTAAGGATTGCGTAGTACTCCGGAAAATTATGTAATTAAAATAACCGCAAATGCGGGTTAAGCTCGTATGAACCTTAGTCTAAAAGGGTTGAGACAGCTGAGAAAGTGGAATTTTCTACTTCATCTTTTATTCATTTTCTTGCTTAACTATTTGTACTTTTTAATTAGTTGAAGTAATCGGAAAATTTTTAAGGCTATTTCATGTCTCGTGATTACTTTTGCATTCTTACCTATTGCTTGGCAATTTTCTGATGCAATTTTTATAGTGAAATCAACTCAATCCGCCGTCAGTTATGTGAGGTGAATAAATTTTTTATGAATTTTCATATTTTCAAATTTTATAGAATTGTGACAAGTTAAGAGTTTTGGTGAAGATGTAAAGTTATTAAATATGCTTTTGTAAAATGCCTTTCGATAGACTTGTTTGAAATTTAGGCAGTTTACCTAATAATTGGATAAAAATGTTAAATAAAGGAGCCTACTTGGGGTCAAACTGAATTTTAATTTCGATGAAATAAAATAAATTTACCTGGATTTATACCCACTTTACGTCAAAAAATTAATACTAAAATTTGTCCTCAAGGCTCAAGGTTTGAAGTTTGGATGAGTAAGTTCGAGTATCATAGCAGTTTGATGCACTTTTCTCAAATATTAAAATCATGATATATGTACGTGACGGTTTTTAAAATTCAATTCAATGAAAAATTTGTTATCTAACCTTAACCAGATAGGAAAGAGAAAAAACACAGCTATATTAGCTTCCAAGAATATTCTCTGTAAATACATATGAGATTTATCCGACAATCTATTATGAAATTAAAAATTATAACGACATCATGTGCGTCAAGTTTTGTGTAAATAAGTCTTAAATCTTTAAGCCTTGTATGAACTGGCAAAAACGCTGCAGATTTTATAATTTTAAATATTACACTATGCAATTTAAAGTGCAACTCAATGAAATATAGTTGACAAAGTTTGGACAAATCTAAACAACAACGTTTCAAATTAAAATTGCAAGTGAAAAAAGTTGCGCACTTTATTAAATTTTGTAATTGTTCATATAATCAGATAATAAATATATCTTACATATCTTACATACGAGTACATATGTATGTCTTTTCAGGAACATAAAAGTTATATTTATTTTGGACGTTTTATTCATTAAAAAACGTGATGATTAACACGAAATTTAATGTAAGAAAAAAATATTTTTTTAGCCAATATGTCATTAGTAATCTGATGATATAGATACTACATTAAAAATCATTTAACTCAGCTGGATATAATCAATACGTGTGTATTTTAAAACACAGAGAAGAGTTCGATAACCTGAAATGCTATCCACACCAGGTGTCAAGATCAAAAGGAATCGACTGTGTGATCTGGTTAGACGCACTTAATTAAAAACTCATTTAAAGGCAGGTTGAGGAAAAAATGCATATTTTATTCAACCTGCTGCCGGTACACATTTACTTTTATTGTCTCACGTCGCATTATTAGCATATTCAATTTAGCAGCTATTGTCTTTGTTTTTTCTTAAGATGCGAATACCAGAAAGCGAAACCTTCCTTGATCTTGAAACATTTATTTACGCAGACAGTTAGTAAATTAATGTTTTAGAATTGAGTTGCAGTTTCGTTATCGCGTAGGCTTGTAAAACTTATTTTTTAGAAAAAGGCTTTTTAATACCTACATACAATATAATATTATTTTTTTATCAATTATGGGTACATATTTGTTCTTCGTTTAATGAGGAACATTATACTAGACGTTAGTATAGAATTAAATTGCATGACAGAAAACAAATTTTATTAGTCGGAATTTTGGACTGGCCTAAAGGAAAAGCGGAAGGAAAGTTATTTTCCTATTAAAATGATGATCAAAATATGTTGAAACTTTGAAACTAATTGTTCCTCTTACATCTTCAGAAGCTCTAGGTTCTATGCATTCGGTGAGGTCGTTTTTTATGTTAGATTAATATTTTTATATTTATATGTTTTATTAACAGTATCAACAGTTCATAAGGCTCTACTAAATGTGATACGATTTTATGGAACTATGCGAATTTTTCTGCTAGATTGCGAATGTTTTTTTTTGTAGGAGTTTGCAATAATATAGATACCATTGACTATAAACAGTGTTTTGGGCGAACAGATATTTTCTTTCTAATCATACTGGGCTTTAATGTATATAAAAATGGTGAAATATAATAAAATTGATATTTTTAGAATCTTATTTCGGTTATTTTCAAGATACATAAGTGAACAGTTTTTCAAATTTGTATAACTCTATTGATTTATGGGACAATATATACCATTTTCACAAAAGTTTTCATATTTTTCAACACAACAGTATAATTTTTTTTATATCTTGTGTCAATTTTCATTTGAATATCAGTGTCTAATTTCATTTTATGTATCAGATTTCATTTCATTTGTAACGTGAAGTTTACTTTATTGAATTTTAATATTGTTACGAATGCAATGGAATTTAATACCAACTTCGTATTAAATACTGGTGAAATGAAATTTAGCTTATGCCAGAAATTAGGCTAATATGTTGAAGAAAAGGTCCAAACTAATCTATGAGTATGAAGAATTTAATACAAATGTTCAAAGCTGAGAAGGCTCAAAAATATGTATGTTTATTTCAATTACAATTTCACAGGCATTGTAATATTTTATATTATGCTATTCGATTCAAGTGTTTACAATTCGAAGAGCATAGGAAATCTTATCAAGCAACTTCTAAAATTACCCAAGACTCTCATCGCTTAGCACTGATACTTATTTTCTTGAAGTGTCTAATTAAAGAAACCAAACGTAGAAAGACTTTAGCCGCTGGTGCATACAGCTAATGGAAATCGCAGCATTGCACATCAATGTTTGGTCTCCAAAATAATCTAATTGGATTAGTTACAAGAGACTTATCAATGCTATTATAATATAAGAAAATTAATTTAACTTTTTAAAATATTCAACGTTGCCATCATTGCAGTACCATATCTAATTTTAGATACTTTAGTTTTATTAAGTAAATTTATATCACTTATCTGTATTTCTTGAAAATTTTGAATTTTTATGTCGGCAACTAACCGTCAACTTTTAAATCTAACTTGGTAAATTGATTATATTCGGTAGTATTTTGGAAAACATTTCAAAGAGCGACATAATCATGCTGTTTATCCCCGTCGTTTCATTTCGTATTAAAAGAACACAGCATAAAATCTGCTTTAATTACATCTTCTCAAAACGTTCACAGCTCAGCCACTAACCGTCCACGATGTGGCTTATTGGACTGCTTATTCGACTTGTTTCGAAAGCCCTCAATTACTAACTAATTTGCCTTCATTGAGCGCCATGACTTAAAGATTTCATTAACTAAGATGTGGACAGAGCGTGGGTTTCTCGCGTTCTAAATAAAGTCAACGACAAACGGCCGGCAGTAGTGCACCTCATTCCAGCATAATTAAAAACTGACAAAATACCGCGCCGAGAAAAATCACTTACCACATCACGAGTTTCCAATAAAATTAATTTTAACCAAAACAAAGTATAGGACGGGCTGAAGGGGCCCCAGAGAAGTACCCGGGCTCCGTCGACACAGGGAACTTAAGAGGCCCCGTATGCAGCTAGAGCCGTGGGCAGCTGAAAAAGTTAATTACGCATGCGCAGAATTTGATTCGAATGAATCTGGCGGGTAGGCGGATGGATGGCAGCATACTTCCTATGTTAAGATGAAAGTAATTACGACTCCGGCGGGGCCTCAAAAAGACGAAGACTCGTTAACTGTCCCGCTGATGTTCCGCGGATCAGTCGGTGGTTCAGCCTGCGACAACAGCGGATTTACAAAATTACTCCCCCCGTGGGTGCATACGGCAATCCTCAATTTTTCAGGTAAATGACCCATGAACATTAACGGAACAGAGAATTTAGCGATAATTTAATTGATTTGTTACACGGCGACTAATGACTGTATCGACTATCGAATCGACTATAAGCGACTTAATCAAGAGTCTTTGTTTACCCAGGGGTTTCCAGACAATGACTGCGATTAATCGTGCGTCAAGAAACATTTCTTAGGAAATGCATTTTCTTGAACTGATTGCACTTCTCCTATCGTGAGTGAAGCGACTCAGATCGGTTTAAATTATTTTGGAGGCCATGCGTTGAGGTGCAATGCTGCGATTTTCATAAATTGTGTGTAGCAGCAGGAGCAGCTGAGGTCTTGGTAGGTTTCTTAAATTAAACTGGACTTCTCAGGAAAGGAAGTGCTAGTGTTAAGTGATGCGGGTCTGGGCTAAGTTTTGAGGTTGCTTGTAAGATTTCCTGTGTTCTTCCAACTGTAAACACTTTTGCTTCGAATAGCATGACTCACTTTCAAATATTACGCTTACACTTCGTAAGCATTTTAAGGCATATGCCCTGCTGTCTGTGAAATCGTAGCTTCAGTATTTGTTTTTTTAATGTAAATTGAAATAAAGATACTCGTATTGTACGTATGAGTTGTCCCAGCCGATGCGAATTTGCTTTCATACTATCATATACATATATACAAGATTCCTCACATTACATGGTTCGAAAAAATTCTTGACTAACTTTAGGTACGTTTTTATATAATAAATCATCATGTACTGTAGACGTTTTATTCACATACAATTCAATTCATTTATTTAGTCTGTATAAATTTAAGTTGGTGTCGCTGTCCTAATCTTGTACTTAAAGAGGGAAAGTGAAATATGGTACATTTCGTACCACTTATTTAGTTTTCGTAGCAGAATTGTTGGTATATAATTAAACAAATTTATGGACGAAACATTTAAAAATCTTGTAAAGGGATTAAGAAGAAGTAAACCTATCAGAGCAAATATCTATGCTATAGAAGACTTTGTGCTATGTTTAATAATTGTGTAATCTTTGTAATTGTTTATGGTACATATTTCCTTAACTAGCTTTGTGTTAGTATGACCGTGAAGTAATTTTGTCGAGCAATATCAGATTTGTAATTATTTTTAATATTTTATTCAGTTGTACTTGCAGTTTCTTTTTATGTGTTTTTACACAGTTTGACCACCTTTTATTCATTTACACTCCCGAATTTCTCTTGATTGCTTAAGCGGCGCTCTATGACTTCCTAGAAAAATGCTAACTTTTCAAATTTGAAAACTGGATTTGTAGTGTATCTTTTACTGAAAATAACGATTCTTTTCAAGAAGAATCACTATTAAGGGGTTATAATTTATGACTATAATATGACCACTTAGGCTCATTACCATTTTTAAGGTAATTGAAGAATCAATTCAAATAATCTACTCAAATATATGAATTCTCTTCTCGTTGCCTAATTTTTTCTACACATTCTATTCGAACCATCCCATCAGAAGTTAAATACAATGTAATTATAATATATTTCAACGTAAAATTAATTTGATCATTGGTCAAATCAAGCAAACCGCATTTATGACATACGTTAATAAAGTAATAATTAGCTAAGAACTGAAATGAAAAAAGAAATTACTTAAATCACCTCAAATCATAATAATAAAATAGCAATAGGGTAAAAGCAGCTAATATACATATGTATCTCTATCTACATAATATTATTACTTATAATGTGGCTTTTATTCAAATGTATGAAATTTAAAACTTTTCAAGATTTTATGGGTCATTGCACTGCAAGCAATTTTTGGAAATTTATTTTTTATAAATCATTAGGCAACTTCAACGAAAATCATAAATTCGTTAAATTAAAAATGTATAAGTAGCGAGAATTTCAAATTTATAATTACAGGAAAATATAGTGTATCCAATACCTTTAACTGGAATTTCTGAAATAGTTGTTATAAGAGTTTACATTTTTAAATTACATTCTTTTGGAGCAAATTGAAAATTACTAAATTTGTCTTAAATCAGTTAATTGCGGAATTCATTATAAAAGTCCTTCACGGTATGCATATTTAAAATCAAAGAAAAATCAAGAAGAATAAAATTGAGTATAAGCCAGCACATTTATTAAGGCTCATTGTAAAAGACATGTTTGAAAGAATCCCTTTTCTCACTACTTGCAAAGCTACAACATTTATGTAGAAATTGTCTAAATAAAAATAATTTTTAAATTGAATTATATATGCACATATATGCCAGGATCGCTGAAAAAACGAAAGAATGATCCTTAAAGCAATTAGATAATGAGTAGTATAGTATATACCAATTTAATTATATCATATACGTAAAACGTAGAACTTCAGAATATTTTAAAGGCAGTAGTAATAATTTAAAATTTATCTCTTTCCTTTATGATATTAAAAATGTTTGCAGCATCGTCTGCAATAAACATCTGGATCTCGCGCTTGTATGAAGTGGTCGATCATTTATTTAGATAAGAAAAAATGACTAGTTATGTAGTCTTTTAAAACATATGTTTCCACTCCATTCATATAATCGCTCATTAGGGAAATTTGAGAAAAGTGAATACTTATTTCAAATTTAGATATGTAGACTCATAACTCTAGAATTAAAAGTGGCCTTCTAAGACAAGATTCAGAATTAAATATCACTAATATGTATTTGGAATAAATTTTATTGATCGTAAATTATTTGCTCAACAAAATACCACGAAATTATTTTTTGTATTTAACTTGCAAAGCAATTTATGTATTAACACAAAAGAGTGGACTTAAAATATGTTGCTGACAAAGGCTTGCATATGATAAAAATATTAGCAACAAAGACTTTATATCAATACCAATTAGGTCATTAAGTAATACAGTACACGTAAAATTATTTAACGCAATTTTATGCGTGAAAGTGATGAGGGTTTATAAAATATTTATAGTATTAAGAGCAGAATGTACAAAATGAAACAAAATGGAATTAACATTATATTTCTCGCATGCTGCTATAGAAATGGTAGGTAATATTTCTATGTTTTCATACCTTAACTTTAAGAATTTAATCAAGCGATCGTACAAGGTACCTATTTATTATACTACAGAAGTCAAAACAATACAATGTTTATTATATGTACTACATATATGTACATATATACAAGTAAATAGGAAGTTCTTATGATTTAAGCAATTTAAGAATTTCGTTTATTCGTCTGTTGCTAACACAAATATGCATTAGCAAAAAGTATAATACCTACTTTGGAAACAGGTTTTCCGCATTTTAGCTTTTATTTAAATTGTCTATGCGGAACAGAAGTATTCTGAAGTTAACATTACCAACATCTTTTTTATTGGTTTAGCTATATTGTTTTAATATTTTTATGTTAAAATCTCATAAAAGATTTTTAAAATGGAATTTAAATAATAAAATGACACATCTTCGGATTTATAATTCTCCGTAGATGGTATGAAAATCATAATATTCTAGCAAAAGTGTCCAGGCAATCACTGCCTTCAGCAGAACTAACGCATCTTGAAAATAAAACGATTTTATTGGGAATTTTATTGTGTCAATTTACGTAATTTATTTTCATATTGAATCTGAGTCACAGCACTATCCAGACGGGCACCCGTCACAAAGACGAGAATCAAAAATCTTTAAACGGCACGGCCATTTAAATTGGCAGAATAAAACCTCGTGGAACCAGTCCACAAATCGGAAGATATTGGGTACTTATACTAAAAAATTTAGTTCTTAATAACGCCTTTTCTAAGAATAATTTATTTGCAGTTCATCTAGACTAGACCGTGCTAGGAAGCACAAGTCCAGATGCTTTGTCCAGGGATTACATTGAATTATGGCAAACCTTTAGGGAGACTTTTGTCAGTATATTTTACGATGTAATAAAACCGTCGTCTTGAGCCCACCTCCAAGGAACTCTGTCGTATAAATCAAAAAGCGCAAAAAGTCGAGCCACAGCAGCACTGCATTGATGGATAATAATTTCAGGAAACACTGAGTGCACCAAACTCGTGGCGAGGTTGATGAACAAATCGGTCGATGGACCGATTTAGCAGATTTTTTGCGTCTCTACAACTATACCTGAATTTATGAGATAATTACCACCACGCAAATATTTGACCGAAGAATTTCTTCGCACCGAACAAAACAATTTGCGACAAAAGGCGCGATCGCGATGCACACACTCGACTTATGCTGTGACGACGCACGATCGAAAAAAAACTTAAGAATTTCGCGCGCTGCTACGCCGACGACAACGTCCTGTTCGCTACTTTGTCCGGCGCTTACTAACCCTGCAGTTCAGCACCTCGGAAACCGAAAGTCAATTAAATCCGCGAATCGAGTGCAAGACAAACGAACAGATGCGAGCCGTGCTGGCTGCTGCGATTTCAAGCTTTCTTGGCCGTGCCCGTTTCTCTTAAGAAGTTATTCATGAGGTACTTCTTAAGACGATCAGCCGACTACTGCACGGGGCCAAGCTTGAACCAGCAGTCTCGCTGGTATTTCTCTTGAACGAGACTCGAAACGATCCCAGAATCTCTGGTACAGCGATCTTTTGGGTGCTATCTGTCCACTCATTCGCCTTATCAATTAAGAATTCCTAAATTTCTTTTCGATTTGGCTCTCATGCGAGTAGTGCCGCCCGGTCAGATAATTTGGGCGAAGATCGTTCGCCGGTCACCAATCTTTTGGTGAGGCTTCCGTTAAACCCAAACAGATGTTGATCATCTTCTTTCATCTTATTTTTTCTTCAACAAATATTTTTATGCGACATTAATTAGGTAAATGTAGTCGATCAGTGCCTCGTGTGGGTGGCTTAACTCTATTAACGCATTTCGAAAAAATTGTGTATCTAATGGTCGTTTTCGGCCGAAAATGGGATTATCGCATCACCTTAAATTTCAGCAGCCCAATCAGATGCGCAACTCCCATGGACCCCGCGGTGATTTATCGCCGGCTCTTTGCATTGGCGACAGCAGCGCCTAAGTGCGTTCAAGCCCATGGGTGAAGCGCGCATCTAAGGACCAATTAAGTTGATGATTCGTTGTAAACTTCGGGAAGTGCTTTCTCAACTGATCAATATTCATTAGGCCGAGATTAGTTGAAGCTATTTGACAGGTAAATTGGTGGGTACCTGCTTGTTTTCGATTAGATCACAAATTTTTGCTTAATTGGCATGGAACGCTCTAATCGCTTCCGATTAATTGAGCTGATTTCAAAGTCTACTCAATAGCCAATTGCACGGAATTAGACCTTTGAAGAGGAAACTACCTACATATAATTGCAATTAATCTTTTTTTTTTGTTTTTTATCAATATGTGTCTTTACTTGATGGCTGTAACCCGCTTCAACAGATCTTTTTTACTCTACTACTCTCAAACGTTTTACTCACGATTTCTTAGAACTTGGTCTTGAAAGTTATAATAGGAAAGTTTGCGATACTTACGCGGATCTTAAATCTATCCGTAACAATAAATTGGCTTTAATATTCTTAGAACAAAAGTATGACATTGGAGTTATACAACACATATATTTACATATCTTATTTACTGAAACTAGTAAACATTTTTTGATAATATATGTATTATATAATATGTATATATGACGCTATCCTTAGGGTTTTGAAAACGTTGTTGTAAATTATAATTAAGATATAATTTATTTCTTTAATTTCATTGTTTTTGGAAACTTTATTGTTTGACTGGAATTTCTTAACTTAAAATAAAGAAAACAAAACAAAAAATCCAAATTCAAGACGTATAAAGGTGTCCATCCATCGTTTAGGTTGATAATGATTCGAAATGTTTTTGTCGCTGATATATGTATGTAAACAAAGAACTTAAGCTTGCTAAATGGTTTTTTTTTTTTATAGATTTGTCCAATTTGAGAATTAAATGTATTCTGAAAACAATTAATTTCAATGTCAGCAGAAAAAAGAAATCGTTGATCATATAAATCCACGTTAATAGCTGCAGATTAAGGAAATAAATAGACAGAAGTGGTAGAAAACACTAATTAATTCTAGTATCTCATTTAACTTTAAAGTTGAAGCTTTGTATATTATATGTAAAATTTGTTTACTTCCACACTCTAAAGAAAAAAGAAATATTGTATTATTGTAAAAATATCGTAAATTAAATAGTAAATTCTGATTGTTGTATTATGTACCTTGAAAACTCGAACAAAAGGACTTTCGCACACGGCGTTGGTCTGTAGAATTTTCTTTCGTTGATAAAAGCTTCTCTAACAATGCACCGACTTTGATTTTCTTTTTCTTAAAAAGTAATTTCAATGATGATTGTTGAATCTGGATCTATTAGTTGTGATGCTAAGCGTATGAGTAGTTCTCATAATCGTGCAATTCTAAAATTAAGTGCATACATGGGTTTGTCGGAGTGGGTAATTTTGATCAATCAAAATTAATTAACTCAGATTCAAGTGATTTTTGTAAAAATGGGTACTTAAATAGGTCACTATAGAACATAGACGTCAGGCATAGTCCAAAACGCTATTTTTATTTATTATTTTTGTTGTTGTGAAACTTAAATTGTACTCACAGAAATGATGTTAAAGTGCAAGCTGTGAAGTGTGTAGAGTTTAGCAAATTAGCAATTTTAAATTGAAAGAATTTCTAACATGCCAAAGGTCAAAGTTAGTTTTGTTAGAATTTTTGCAACTATGCACTGAAAGTCTTACTCGGATGACCTTAAACTGCAGATTATTTATATTATACCATATTTATATGTATATTTATAAAATGATACGTGACAGAGCGAATTTAGTGCAATGTTTGGTTTTGATTGAAAGACAGTTATTTCGCTAATTGCATATTAAACTTTTTAACTGTTGAGGGTTTTTTAAAACGCGAATATGAAGTGAGTGATTTCGGAAGAAGATTCGGGAACACAAACTAATTTCAGCGGGTATTAAGAAGAACACATCTGTTGCAACTTTAGCTAAATTAGCATTATTTAGTTCCCCAGTTATTTATAGCGCCATATAATGTTTTGAAAAACATTCTGTTTTTTTAACTAACCACCGAACGGATCATCAAATCGGGGCAGAAACCGTAGTGTCTATTTTCCAAAACGATATCATTCTGCGATGTTCTTGAAAAAGATTGCAACAATTTTTATAAGTGCGACTATACATATTCAGCGACGTAACATATTCAATTATAATTTTGAGGGTCAACGTGAAGGTTGAAAAGGGATTTTTTCACAAATGGTTATCGCATATTTTAAAAAATCGACTAGAATATGTGTGCTGTAAAGTTATAAAATGCCTTGAATGAATGTAAAAATAAATTAGAAATTATAATAATATAGTGACCTAATTATATAATGTTGGGTTGGGATCCTTGGAAAATTTTTGGATTGCGACCTCCAGAGGTTTAAGGTCATTGTTGTTTTAAGATACTTGTAGTGTCTCGAAAAACCTCAGTTAGCTTAAGGGCGAACATACCGCCAGATTTAAAATAAAAGAGCAGATGTTTCATTATTCATTATTATTCTATATGCTTTTAAGAATATTTAAAAAAAAAACATATTTTTGAAATTTTCATTTAGAAACGAAGTTATAAAGGTTAAATGTGACCTTAAAGGGGTTGGATAATACAATTTTTAAGCTTCTAACGCTTTTTTTCTCGAGACTAATGTGTTCCGATACGGTCTATAAGATAATTCGAATAGTTTTCAATACTTTTTATATTTCATGTTGACCGTGAAGTGGAAAGCCTATTTAAATTCAATTTTTATAAATAATTTAATGTGAAAATATTAATAAAACATACTTTGTTTGAAGTTGATAGACTAATTAATCATATAGAATTTGATTTTGATTTTAATTTCAATTTTAACAATATACATATGTATGTATATACCCGAAAAAAAATCCATAAAACATGAAAATTCGTTCTGGTTGGATATGTATCCCTTAAACTGTCGTTGCAATTCAGCATAGGCTAAAATTTTGTATAAGTATTATATTAGGGCATTTTAAAGAGCAGAATGAGTCTTAAAGCAGATCTTTTAATTGAGCTTAAAATAACTACATAAGTATTATACATATTTGGAAGAATTGGATGCTTAATGCTTATTTACTAATTTATTTTAAAATTCTATAGTTACCAACCACGGGTGGAGGTCCCTCTACAAGTACTGAACTTATAACTTTGTAGGCTTTTTTATGATCTAAGTACATTGCTATTTTAGGTTTTGCATATTTTTTATTCCATTTTCATACCATAACTAATGTCTGGGGGAACTAAATCAGGCTCTAAGTATTAAACTTTTAAGAACTTTTAAGAAGTTATTTGGGGAATAGTTTGCACTCCAGAGCGGCAGTTAAGTTAATGTGCTCCTCCAGACCATACATCTCACATTTCCCTGTTCAGCTCCAGCAAAATTCCTTCTGCAAATCCTCCTCCGTGTATAGTCTTCACGCGAAATTGGTCAGCAATCAACTGGCTTAGTGCACATTATGCCGTTCATGCCAATTTTCCTCCGGGTAAAAAATCCATCAAATTCATAATTCGCCTCATTTATGAGGGGCAAACTCCTATGGCTCCACGGGGACTGATGAAAGCTGATATACCGGATAATTTCGCGCCACCGGAATCTTGTCGATGGGTATTTTCTCAATGATTGCAGATTGCATCATATCGCACCCGACAGCACTTTTCCTGCAAGTGCACTGCCCCGTGATGCTGCGGCTCTGGGGCTCTCCGGCTCCACTCACTTTGGCGTCGTCTTATGTTCGTCGCATAACAGGGAAGCATTAGGCGTGCCGCGAGAGACACGCGTGTCTTTTTACCCGGTTTTCTTCTCGAGCACGGTCCACTTACGACGCGGGGCACGTACTTGTTTCCCTAACTAGTCATTTTGTTGGGACAAGCTGAATCCGTGTTTTGGCATCACTGCTCCAACCGGTTCTAAATTAGATGAAAACCCTTCGGAGACATGTTTTGATCTATTCGGTCGCGGGATGCTGTAAATCTCTTCGCGGGCACCTTGGCTATGAAAAACGCGAAAAACGCGCCGATCGCGTTGGCCGACAGTGCAGATTTACGGCTTCCCCCACTGACCCTGCCGGGAAGGAGCGCGGATCAGCAATTGATTTCGTACTTATCTCGCTGTCACTACTGAAAATGTTTAACGAGCATTTCGCTTTGATTGAGGGTCCAACTGGATTCTGTGGGTCGTCGTGATTCTTCGCGTGTAGGGTTACCATTTAGATTTTAGGATATTCCATAACCTATCTCAGGACAGTGTGGGATTACCATTTAAATTTTAGGATATTCCATAACCTATATCAGGATAAGTTGTTTCTGCTAGAAAGTAAAATTTTCGTTCAGTTTTTGTACTACCATTGACGTTTAATATAATGGACCGCTCACGTACACGATTTCCTATATAAGCAGACGGCCGGATTTTTGTTCCCTCTCTTTCAGGCTGTGGCACTGTCAAATCGTGAAATGACGTAAAATTAACGGTCTATGCTGTCAGATATTTGTTAGCGGGCTGAATTGCCGTTAAAGATTTTCTCTGACAATTCTCTGGAGAACTGTCAAATGACTGCTAATTTGGTTAATGCAAGAACTTTAATTGAAATATCAGAGCGAAACAGCGTGATTATATGTTAATAGATCAATTTGTTTTATTCCAGGCATTTCAGAGAAACTACTGGAATTAATTCCAGAGTTAATTTTCGCCCAAGTCCTCATTCCGAGTGAAATTAAATCAAGACGAGCTTATAAAACTCCTTTTGTGTAATAAAATTCTTATGATTTTAACAAATTCATTTCACTTATCTTTGATTTCAATTACTTTTTTCGTTCAAAGTAGTTAAAATAATTCGATAGAAAAATCCAATCGAAATATTTTGTAGTTTTTGTAAAAAAGTAATTGAAATCAGAGGTAACTGAAATGAATTTGTTACAGCTTGAAGAACTTTATTAAGGAAATTCAATTCAAAAGGAGTGTTGTGAGGTTTTTTCGATTTTATTTCACTCGGAATGCAGAACATGGGCATGGCTTTTATTTCCAAATTCTTTAATTAAAACACAGTATATGTTCAATTGTTTATGTTTATTAACAAATATATGGTACATCCTTTTTATAACTTAAAATTTATCAATCACAAATCTTTGAAAATATTGGTAATCTGGCAGGGAAAAAAATTTATTTATTTATTTGTGGCATTAATAATGATTTTTATTTCCATTAATTCAATTTAAAGTACATATTTTTAAAACTTTTGTTCAACAAATATTTAAATTCAAATATTTTCAGCAATTCCGCACTCAAAACATCCGCGGAATCGGCCTATCCTTGTAATGTGATAAAAATAGACAGCGCTATATAAATTTTTATATATCTCATCTCGTCCGGCTGTGGCACTCGGTTGTCAAATTGGCGGCCACGTGAGACAGGAGATCGAGCAGTCCATTTCTATGTATGTCTGTGTGTACTACACAAAAAAATTAAAGCTTTCAGTCAAGAATACCTAAACTAACAGATATCTTACTGCGTATACTCATACATATGTACATATTATACGTATGTATGTATGCAGGCAGGCCCGGACTGGCTACGGATGATTTTGTTTCTTGGAGCAATGCAGTTTAATAAATCTGAAGATTTTGGTACAGAAGTCCAATCAAAATTTTCTGCAAAAATACTTATGAATAAGTTAAAATAGTTTAAAAAACTAAAAAACACGCTTTTAGCACGCACTAAAAATTACACCTTGGAACGGCCGCCATGTTGGATTTAGGTCACGTGATTATTTTTTCGTATCCCATTCAGCAAACCCTTTCATTTAATACCCATATCATGGGGGTGCATTTCAAATAGTCAATCCGCCATCTTGGGGAGGCCGCCATATTGGATTTGTAATGACGTTTCTTAGCTAGTCATGTATTGTCATCAGAACTCAGAGCGTGTGCAAAATTTCATCCTAATCGAAGACCGGGAAGTGGGTCAAATTAACATTCCAAGATTTTCTTACATACATAGTTAGTTACAAGTGAAGCTAATATAAGCGTGTTAATAAAAAGAAATTGTGATGCCAGGTGAAATGAAGTTAAGTAGGCGAGATATGTATGATACAGTTTTACTTATTGATTTATTTTTTTGTTATTGATCAACTGAGCTTTTTAAGAGACAGTGACAGTTTTTGTTGTTTTCAAAAAAATTGTTGTTGTACTTAAGTTTTGTTCATAAAAATCGGTTTAATTAGTAAATTTAGAAGTTCAAAATTGTTTCAATGTTTATTATGGACTACAAAATTGATGACTCCGACAACCGTTTTTCAAAATGGCAGATATTACTTTTCAATTTGGAGGAATTGCAAAAATAATAGTTTTTATTATATAATAGCCATCTCGTGGTTTCATACAGTTTTATTATTATTATTATATTTTTTTTTTTGTTTATCAATTGAGCTTTTCAAAAAATTAGCGACAGTTTTTGTTTTTTTCAAAAACGAGTTGTTCTGCTCGCTTAAGTTCTGTTCCTAAAAATCTGTTTAATGCTGTTATGACACTTACTTTTTTTTAGCGTCTAGGTTTTAAGTGCGAAAAAACAAGGGTGCAAACGAGATGAAGGCTTTGCCTCCTCGTGTAGGTTCATTTGTTTATCTACATTTGAAGAAATTAAATGTCCCCTCATATTTAATAAGTGCTTTTTCACAGCTAACAATGATATAGTTCACATATATTTTCAATTTTTCTTCACTGAACGTACACAATAATTAACCACGAATTTTCTATGATATCAGCAATGATGGCTAAAATGTCAAAAAATAAGATGGTGATCCCGAAAAGTGTCAGAAAAAGTATGGAAAGTTCATACTTTGCTGGTACTTTCCGATTTTGCTGAACTTTTTCGCGCAAATTAGCTTCTAGTTTAGTATACTGTCTATTCATACTAAATCTAAGTGAACAATTTTTGTCTTTTTAAAGTTCTTAAAAAGTGTAAAATTTGTTTTCAAATGAAATACATAAATGTCATATCAGCATAATTAATAAATTTAGAAGTTCAAAGTTGTTTCTGTAGTTTCTGTGGGCATGGATCGCGGTTTTCTCGCAAATGGACAATTGTACGCTGATTTTCCGTGTCTAGATCTGAAACGTTTCCCTGACATACGCAAGAGTTAACTAGTTAAGCAGACGCTTATTGAAATTGGATAAAACAGCTACAGGTGAAAATTTGCGGACTGAATTGAAAAATTGAGCATTGCATTGGGACAAACTTAAAATTTGTGAATTATTAGCCAAAAACAATTATTTAATATTTGCATTTTAGAATAATTTTGTTGTGGGGAGTGCAGGGTCGACCGCTTCTAACATGCGCGGGCCGGTTTCAGGTCCCAGTCGAGGCCTGTATGTATGTAGGTATTTAAAATAAATAAGATACGAGAACTAGGGTCGTGTTTATATATGGGAGTTTTTAGGATCGCGATTCTAAGAATTCAAAATAGCAATCTTTTAATACATACTTAATTTTGAAAATTTGAAAATGGCAGATTTAAAATTAGTTTTTGTTACTAATTTTCGTAAAACCTTGCATAAATCAATACATTTTTGGGATTGCTGATTTAATATTAAACTGAATTTTAAAAATTAAATGTGTAGGAGGTAAAATGCTGCTATTTTAACCATTTTATATACATATGTATATAAGATAAGTGTAATTGTGAAATAAAAACTTTTTTAACAAGAATATAAACAGAAGAGAAAATTAAAGAATCTTTGTTATTTTGCGATAAAGGTACTCATGGTAACCCTATTCGCAAGCCAAATAAAATTCGCGGTACCTTCCGCGTGTGGGCGTCTTTAACAATCTTGCAAGCCCACTTTTACTATCTTCTGACGCATATGACATGCAGTCTATGCAAATATCTAAGGTGGTTTTGCAGAAATTGCCCGCAATCGCCTGTTTCGGTGCAGTGGTAAAGCAACTTTTCAAAGCTGCCATTGCTCCGGTGCACGACCTTCGGCGGTACCGACCAGTTGAATAAATTTGTTGACACTCCTGTTTCGGATCAACACAAAAGAAATGCACTTTTCGTTTTCATGGGATTTTTGAGGCATGATTTACGGAGTCTCGGTTCGGGCAGGTTTCTTGGATGGCAATGCGAAATGGCATAGTCCGGGGCCCATTAGAGCCGAGTCAGAGCTCACCAAATTGTCCCGCATCGACTCAATGGACCTCAAATTAATTTTTCCCGGGTCCAATAAATTATGCATACAAGCGTATCTCTCCCGGCCCTAACATGCCGGTCGTGTCCACCCGTCCAGACATGCAAATACCAGGACAGGTCTAATGATTAATACGACAATCTCCACGCTTTTGTTCCCTTTGATGAATGGGCCCTGAAACATATCCGATTATTGAATTTCGACGGTTGCGGAGCTGTTTCCTCGGGAACCAGCTGGACGGGGGCCCCATCGTATCTTGCAGCACAACTGTGGACTGTGGGAAATACTGACTAAGTGGAGGCCAGTTGGATTTGTCTGATTTGATCGGCTAATTTCGTAATTAAGTGGTATGCTGATTTGAACAGCATGCTATGTATATGCAATCACATGTCAAATGCGCTGATTGACCGCCGAATGTTGAACTACGGGTCACTTGTTTGAGCCTCTAGCGCATGTCAGATAAATTTTCTATTACAAGAGCCTTCACCCGTGATTACCATATAAAATAGGTGACGACGTTATCGATATTCGAATTATATAACTTGGTGTCAGATTCTTCTTATCCGGCTCTATTTAGTTTCAAAAGTCTTAGGTCTGTACATTTTCTTTGTCGGATCGATGGCTTAATTGACTTTCTCACGGCTTAACAAGGCTTCGTTCCACTGTCTCTTTTTACATGCAGCAGAGAAATGCAGTGAAAATTAAATAAATAATGTATAAGTAGGTATAGGCATATGGAGCACACATTTTCAAAACATGTTATTCTAAACATGATTTTCTAGATCAAAGTTTAAATAAGCCGGCAGATGAGAATTCGATTCCAGATTTGGTGGATATTTACACATATTTTCTAAAGGTTTTATAGATATCACAGATTTTGAAAGCTTGTTCATATTTTCGTTTTAAGAAAATAAAAAATTTTTAAAGCCTACACACATGAAACAACTATTGTTAATTGACTGTTCCAGTCTTTGAAATGTTTTATTTGATATTTTATTAGAAGAGTATTTCAATTAATGATTTCAGTATGAGTGAACTAACGTCTGAAAGACAAGGGCAGGCTTTAATATCCAATCAACATTCTAGGCTAATAAATAAATTTTCATGAGAGAGAATCACATAAGTATAACATTTATTTATTCATTAGACTTTTTGACAATGTTTATTCGACTGACTAATGTTTGGTAGGTATGTCGTAACTTGAGAACCAGTGGATAGGATTTTGATGCAATTTTCACAACGATAATATATTAATGAAATCCCAATTTTATTGAACAAATGAAATCTAGTAACTATGTATACTAAAACTGCTGCGTTCAACATAGCAGCCTTTAGTGATATGTGAAGATATTCAGAGCGGCTGTCCGCCAGATTATATTAAAATTAAGTGGTGAGTTTCTTTCAATTCATTATCATTTCGTGAAAGGTCATACCGAAACGTTCCAGGATATGATGACACGTTCCCGAAATGTTTGTGGCGTTCCCGAGATAGGCAACTGCTTTGTGGTGCACTTTTCAAAGATTTAGGTAATATTTTACAAGTTTTTTTTATTTCATATATCATACTAACTATATATATGTACTTACGTTATGTATAAATGTTCAGCTCTACTCATATTCTGATGATGGCAATGATTGCTACCCGATTTAAAATTTTTTGGGAGGATCAATTGGATTACCTATACTATTAATAGGAAAAAGAAAAATTTAATTGAATTAGAAATATATTTTACTAATGATATAATTTTATTAAGATAAAGATTCGTATAATAATAAACTTAATTTTGTAGTTTTCTTTAATTTTTAATAAAAATTGCCAATGAAATAGTATATAATTATTAATAGTTACATTGTTAAGTTAGTGCTAAATTATAGAACTTTTAAAATAAAATATAATACACATAATAAACTACAAACCACTTACGTATAAGGAGTAATAAAATATAAAAAGTAAAAAAAAACGGTTAATCAAAAAAGAAACACATTCAAACTTGTAGTACCTACTATTCTGACTGCTCGTCGTGTACTCCACAATCGGCTTATTCAATTGGCAATTAAACAATAATTAAGTGAAAGTTATTAAGATGTTTACAATATAATATTAGAATTTACATTTGTACTGGATGAATATTTGTCACTGCTCATGAAAATATGTATACTATATACATCTACGGTTGCGCAAAATGATGTGCATTATGGATATATACTTCATGCAATAGGTTCTAAAGTATGAGGTTTTAGAAAAGAAAACCCGATAAGATAGCTATTTGTGCTATAATCGAGCATAGCTGATAATTTTCAAATATGGCCCACTAGCAGATAATCAAGTTTGCCTAAGAAGAGTATATTTGATGTTTGCCTAATCGAGCCCCCATGAGGCAGTTGTTGGGATTGCCCATTTCATTATACTGCTGCCAAAAAAACAATTCAAGGAAAATAAATTCATATCCCAAGGAATTTTGATAGTAGGTGAAGAAATTTTGACAATTCGTCATTCTTCATAGAATTAATTAAATGTACGAAGATATCGAAATCCACGTATTCTCCACCTTCCATTCCGTAAATTTCTATATATCCTCCAGACGAACTGTCAATTTTACCTCAAGAAATATGTGCTCGGACACTTATTCCTTGAAGGAAATTTGACTTTTGGGTATACAGGCGTCCCTGTATACCCAAAAATCAAGCTTGTGAAATTAGAACTAAGTTTTCCGTGGCCGATTACTTGCGAACAGCATAACACTTTGACAACTGGAACGAAAAAATTTCCCTGAGCATTTATTGAGCGGTTTTTTTACATATGTCTTGTATGGGCCAAGAAATTTCTTGTCAAGAGCATACCGGGCTTAAGACACTTATGAAAAACTCATAAGGCATACCCCGCTTCATTATCGCTGATTATTATTTTTTTTTGTGGTGTCCTCATGAGGAATCTAAGGGGAAATCCCTCTATCGGCATGCACCTCATTTGCCACATGAGGCTAACTCGCTACATGAGGCATGCCCCCTATAAATTTAGGTTGGGTTGTTAATATCATTAGTGCTTTTATCGCCTAGCTCATAATGTTTTATAAATGTTGGCTTCTAATCTGCAGAGAAAATATGATTATTGGTTAGAAAGTCACTATATATGTATGTAGTATATGTTTCTAGTTTCTCTTTTTGTGACACTCACTTTCTGAACGTCAGGGGGCTGAGTTCTAAGACGTTGTCAAGTCAAAACAAATTAATTCTAATCTTGCTCCATTTATAAAACGAAACTTGGAATTCGCCACCTTGTTGATTTTGAGTCATCATTCATTGTTTTAGTTATATTTTTATATCATGTATTAAGCGAAAAAAAATAAACTAATAAACGATTTGTTATATTCAAGATTTTTCTCAGAAACCAAAACTATTTCCTTATATTATTTGTATGTATATGTGTGTATAGTAATACATAATTATAAGCATAAGAATTAATAATAGTTGTAGTTATAAGTTAAAAGGTTTTGTAGTTTTTTGTATAATAAAGTTAATAGTTTTATTAAAAATTTCATGATATTCGTTTATATAGCTAGAAAATTCATTTTATATGGTAAACTAAAACAAATTTGAAATTCTGTACAATACTAATTATCAATTAATAATTAATTTTATTATACAAATTTACATATCTTGGTAATTTTGAAATAATGTTAATCCCAGTTAGTAATACTAAAATTAATATTTCCATGAGCCAGACGTTTTATATTTAAAAATCAGTGGTTGTTAATAAAGAGAAAAGTAATATGTACAACAGCAACATAGCTGTCTAATGTGCTTGCTAATTCTGCACGTCTTTAAAATTTATTTTATTTTTTGGAGAATTTATTCATTTCAATGGCTTAATTAAATGAAATTTTGTTATTTCTACCCAACCCGCCGTTCATCTGCCAAGCAAATTCAAGTCTGGACGAAAGCCGAACAAAAAGCTTGAGTTGCGCGGTATTCAACTTGCCACTTCCGTAAAGCTTCCATTCAACGAGTTAAGTTGCGAAGCTCTGTTATTTTAAACACAACTGGAAAGCATCTGACCTATTTTTGCTTTCTCTTGAAATTTCGTTTCAAGCTATGGTGCCTCCGTCCTCAGGTAGCCGTGATCGTCTAGTGGTTAGGACCCTACGTTGTGGCCGTAGTAACCCAGGTTCGAATCCTGGTCACGGCAATGTGTCGAACATTGTCACGGTTGAGGCGGATTTTTTTCTTGTATATTTTTTGTTTTTGTGTTTTTATTTAAAAAATGCAGTGCGATAACAAGAAAATTAAAATGTCTGTGTTTTATATTGATTAAATTAAAGTAGTTGATCCAAGTCATGGTATTATTTTAAAGGAGCAAAGTATGACTAGGTACATCCCTATCCCTATATATGTATGTATATATAAAATCGAAAGTTTTTTTGTTGCTCAATCACGTCTAAACGCTGGGTCCGATTATTTTCATTTTTTGAGTGAAGATACTACGTATCCCGGCCTAACATATAGGCTACTTATTATTCGCAGATTTCAAAATGGCGGACCCAACATAGCGGCCAAAAAATTGTAAATTTCAAGGGATTGCCATGAAAAGTGGTATTTAGGGGTTTTTGGAGGTCCTGATTGCGAATCTGCGCTCAAAATTTGGAAATTCGGAATGGCGGATCCAATATGGCGACCAAAAATTTTCGAACTTCAACGAATTCAATTGAAAATTAGTATTATGGGTACTTTGAGGCCACTAATTTTGAATCTACTATCAAAATTTCCAAATTAAAAATGGCGGACCCTATATGTTTGTTCCTTAATCACGCCTTAACACTTGGTCCAATCATTTTCATTTCTTGAGTGAGGGCACTGCATATCCCGATTTAACACATGGGCTACTTTTTATTCACGGATTTCAAAATGGCCGACCCAAGATGGCGGCCAAAAATTGTAAAATTTAAGGGATTGCCATAAAAATTCGTATTCGAGAGTTCTTGGAGGTCCTGATTGCGAATCTCCGTTGGAAATTTGGAAATTCAAGATGGCGGATCCAATATGGCGACCAAACATTTTTGAACTTCAATAAATTCAATTGAAAATTAGTATTATGAGTATTTCGAGGCCACTAATTTCGAATCTACTATCAGAATTTGGAAAGTCAAAATGGTCGACCCAATATGTGTGTTTGTTTTTTGCTTAATCACGTTTTAACGCTTGGTCTGATCATTTTCATGTTTTGAGCGAAGGCTCTACAAATTTCGGCTTAACATATAGGCTACTTTTTACTCACGGGTTTCAAAATGGCGGACCCAAGATGACGGCCCAAAATTGTAACTTTCAAGGGATTGCCGTGAAAGTTGCTATTTAGGGGTTTTTGGAGGTCCTGGTTGCGAAGCTACGCTCGAAATTTAGAAATTCAATTTTGAGGCCACTTATTTCGAATCTGCTATCAAAATTTTGGAAATTCAAAATAGTGAAACCAATATGACGAGAACAATTTTTGGAATTCTACGAATTTAAGTCAGGTAACGATGAAAGAGTAAAAAAATAATAATACCTTTATTTATTTATTTAACACCTAGCAGTGAAAACATATAAGTACAGAATAGATTATTAGCCCCTCTGATATAGACGGTGGTAGCAAAATGAATTTTGGACGCTTCTATAGCACATTTACAGATTTTAGTAATACTTCTAAACTTCCTAATCTGGCTGTAGTACCAACATTTCAGAAGTATTTAACTAATTAGTATTTTTGATACACCGGGTGAAACCGGGTTACTCAGCTAGTAAATAATAAATTCAAATGGCGTAGTTTTTCATGAATAATTGCCAACTACGCACCAGTACCTATTATAATTAAAAATTTTAATTTAATAAAAGAATTCAGATGCGTATCTTCTTTAAAAATCATTGGGGAACATTTTAACTCAACTGTAGGATTTTAAAGTTTGTCAAAAAATAAAATGCATTTAGTTTACGTTAATTTATACACAACAATTTAAAATTATTATTTTTTTTTTTAAGTTGTTAGTTTTTTAATTATAAACTAATTGAATTTTAGTATGATTTCAAATCTAATAATTAGCCAGGGTATGGTATCTTTTGAAACAATTACTCGGTTGAGCCCCAAGCTTTTTTACGAAAGTTTCACGAAAGTAAGTATTAGCTGGCTTCTTTCCTCCGCCGGGAATAAAATAAGAATAAATAAAATACCGTATAAAATTATGCCGAGCTGTCTTCGACATAGGAGTTAAAAGGTATTGATCGTAGATATGTATGTCAAACTGTGTTTGACATAGTGGCCTAAAGGGTTAAATTATTTAGGCTGCGTGCGAAATGCGGCTGAAGCCAGCTAACTGGCTAATTTCCATTTAGAAAGATAATGTCAAATTTAAATTGATCGAAAATTTCCTAAAACTAAGTATGTATATTTTCGACACCTAAATGGAAATTTAGTCAGTTAGCCGCATTTTGCACACAGCCTTACTTCTATATTACAAATCTTTAATTTTATCGAGGAATATAATAGAACAATTAATTAAAAGATGAATATTTTTTGTTCCTGAGAAATTTTAGTTGTATTGGGATTATTATTACACTGATAAGTAAAAGCAGTCTCCTTTTTACCAGTTAAATATTTTATTTATTTAACCGTTTAATTTCTTAAATTTTTTGCAAGATTGAAAAAATTCAGTTTCAGTTTTTAATTCGTTTCTTGTTGTTTTGTTTTACTTATATCTTGACTAGACGCAGAATATTCAATTTTAAAGAAAAACATTTAACATCGTTGAATAAAATTTTTGTAAAAAACAAAAAACAGAAAAATTATTTTATTGAGGCAATTACAACCCGAGATGTAACCTTTTGAAAATCATTGAGTGTCGCACACCCATCATAAACTTTTTGCAAATCCGCGCACTTTGACTTTAGGATTAAATTAAATATTATTAAAATATACTAAATTACATATTATTAAAATATAATAGGAAGTAAGAAATCCACGATGTAGTGAAAACAAACATTTTAAGGACACTTTTGGGATTGTGCTCTTCAAAGAAAAACATAGTTCTGCTCAGGTTGCCATCCTCGATTGTATTTTAGGATTAGATAGTACGTTTTTTCCAAATGCCTCGTAATCTATTTATTGTATGACAAAATTAAATGGGTGCTTCCATGAAAATTCAGTAAATTTGAAAAAATATTGTTCTTGCTATAAATTAAGTCCAAATTTGTGTATAATATAATTAATTATTATACCTACTGTTCTAGAAAAGGTAAGTTTATTGAAATAGTATTTTTGAAGATATTTAGATTTTTTTTGAAAATTATCATACTTCCAGAGTAACGACATGATATCAGAGACTGACGAAAAAAATTCACGCAAAATGTAAACAACAATGACGACAGGGGACCGACAAATTTAAGAAAAAAAGTTATCTCTTTTCAACATTTGGGAGTATGTATCCAACTGTTTTTGGTCACATTAAATATGTAAGTCTCAAAAATATCAAATAAGGACAAAGACATTTAAGAAATTAGTTGAATTACTTTTACAGGAGCTCAGAATTTTTTGCATACAAAAATGAGATCAGTCTTGAAAATATTGAGTTCTTAGACTGAGATGACTTTTCGCATACTCATTGTAACAATAATTTGTTTGATTTTTATCTTTGGAACCCCGAGTTACTCCATTTCCGAGGAATCACCCAAATATATAAAAAAGGTTCATATGTATAATAGTATTGTATTTTGTTCGTAAAAATGTTTTAAGATATTACTCTAAATTCCTTTTTAGTTTAAGGTCTAAGGTTAACCCAGTACGAAACTCTAATAATAATAATAATAATATGTTATTTTTCGAATTGTCGATTTTTGGTACATTCGGTCAACTGCAGAGTGCAGATACAATGTAAGTTCGTGCTATCAATACGTTTATTGCCATAGTTTAGTAAATGAAATGCATTCGCAATAAATTACAGAACAATATTGTTAAAGAAGTTAAAAAATACTGAATGTGGTTTTTTAATTTTACTATGCATGTAATAGGAAGTTTGTCTGTAAGAAATAAATTATTTTTCAATATAACAAGTTTAAAAGTCTCAAACATAGCTTATAGTATTAGTCGTACCCATACTTTTTTCAACGAGCCGCCACTGAAAATATGATTTCCAGAATCTGAGATCTAGTGAGGCGCCGAAAATTATGAATGTTTTTGTTCTTTTAAAATTTCCTTCTTGCAACATAATTCTCTTTAAAGTTAAACGACTAAACAGTTGATTTGAATAACTCGCCGGGGTTAATTTGTAAACAGCAAACGTAGCGAAGTACCTATTCCCGGTTCATTTGCCCCGGAGCTGGGTGGGTAACTTATGGGATTTCTTAAAATACACAAAAAAAATTCCGTTGACATCACGAAAGCGAATAATCGATCCAAGTTCGATTTGAATAAAGTCTTTCGGCGGAAAGTTAATATCGTCCCTAATCGCGTTCAACTAACCTTAGCTAGTGCGACTGGTGCAATCACCTCAGGTTCCACATCCTTTCAACTTAACTTTGTTTACATTTGGCAAGCGATCTCCGTGCATTTGCCAGCGGCGCGGCGCGGCATTCCGTAGGCTTCTTCTTTGGATTCAGAGTCTGCACGCGTTCGCAGCCAGAAAATAGAAACTACGTCTCCACGACCATTTATTTTAATAACAGCGCGATTGAAGAAACTGAGGCGGATTAAGAATGCAAACAGATCGCCCACTTTGTTCTTGGTCCATTTGCGCCTGCGGAGTCCGTCGAGGGGCTCTCAGGCGGAAGATTCGCTTCGGCGGCTGATTCTTAGCTGCGCTAGCCTCCTTAGCTCTTCTGATTCTCGGGCGATCGCAATGACCAAGACCAATGTCTTGGTCAATTCCGAAGATAAATACCTTCCTCTCCTCAAAACGTCCGGGCGAATTTCAACGATGGTTCGCCTGTGGAAATTATGATGGAAATGATCGAATCAATTTTGATTTTGATCTGTTCGCCCGGCAAATACCTTGTGACCTCCGGGCAACGCGGCTCGTAAATTGGTCAATTAAGCGTGCATTAGCCAAAATTCATTTGAAGACTACGAAGGCCGCCGAGGCCGTGGCTAATGTCCGTTGAAATTGAAAAACGATTTGTTTGCGATATATTTCAATTTCTGGCAAACGGTTTGATTGAACCTATTAGTCCTCCGGGGTTGGGTGCCAGCTGCAGTTTTCTGCTACCATTTTGAGGGCTTAATAACTGAGTGCACTTAATCAGCATTTTTTACAATCATTCTCCAATCTCTTCTGTTTGCATATACAAAAGAGGATAACTGCAAAAATTGAATGCATTTTTAATCAGAGATCACGAGATGACATCAATTCTAATTGAAAGTTCTTTTACAACTCAATATTGTATGTATGATACTATAATATACATATATATACACACATATAATATATATATTTTAATATGTACCAAAATAGTAGAGAATATGACGCAATTTGTTAATTTCAAGTATAAAAAGGAGATATACGTCGAGAGAATGGGTATACTTCTAAAGTCAAGAATTATACGATTAAATTGAAATTGAGAATTATTAGTAGGTAGATGAAGTTGTAATTTTTTTACAACTAGCGAAAACTAGTGAAAACACCAATTTTAAGTTCATCAATACTTACCAGAGATTATTATTGTTTGCCATGAGGATGTAACTCAACATGTTCTTATAAAGTATGTAGGTAGTTATATTAAACAACGCTCTATATTAATTCAACTAGGTTTTCTTCTCAGTGTGTATCTTCGCTAATATCTAACCTATGTACTGTGCATACATATGTATATGTACATATATAAACTACAAGGTATAAATTAAAACAAGCTTCAAGTCTCTAGCTCATCGGGAAGTCCGTTTAAAATCGATTGCAAATTATTCTGAGTCTTGGTCTTCTTTAACTTTTTGGTATGAAACCCTAAAAACGTACAAAGTAAAAGAGATATTAAATGGGTTTTATTGTAAAAGCTAAAATTCGTATTGCTGTGAGAAAAAGTTGTAGCAAAAATTATAATAAGCCTCTTTATTTACATATATCCTTATGCCAAGCATTATATATAATGAGAAGAGGAAGAAAGGCAGTGGCTTTAATTTAATAAAATTAAAGTTTTTACAAATCGTACGAGAGCAATAATAGTAATTTATGAAATTAAATAAAGGTCGTTGCGAAAAGATGTGATTTTCGCTTTTTTATGAATTTGTTAAGCAAATAGCAGTTTTGCACATATGCACTACATACATTTCATAGATCAAAACTGTTATTTTTATCCAACAAATAAATTAATATAAATTGGAAAAAAAAACAGCCCGGGAGGATATTTGAAAACGAATATTTGGAACTAATCTTAGTTCAGTCAGACAATTACCATTTTGAGTAATTGGGACAGATTCTCATTACCACAAATTGCAATTAATTTATAATGTAGGTTTCATTATCATTAACCATTGGAATTAAAATTTTAAATGTAATGAAATTTAAACTATCATGTCATGACACCTTTTTCAATGAAAGATAGATAGGACGATTTAAAAAATAACAAGAAATTTATATGTTTCTTTCCGTTGGGTTAAATTCTTTCTCATAAAGATAAAACATATTACAAATAATAGTAATGGCAGCGTTTATCACTTCAAAATTAATTAATTATTTTCCATGTATGGTGGCTTAATACATAAAGCCTATTTTTATTATTGCAAGCTTTTATTTAACTTCACCTGTTAGTATGTTTGGGTCAAATCTTGCAACTGAACTTTAAACCAGTTCCTTCCAACCGATTGAGCTAAAACTTTATACATACGTTTAGTTTTGTTGACAATGCACGATTAGCTAAGTGACGTCATTCTAAATCCAACATGGTAGATGCAACAAAATGGTGATTTATTATTTCCATAACCACCCCTTGACATGGGTATCATATGAAGTAGAATACGATAAAAGCTTGTTTTTAAAAATTTAATTTTTAAATTAAGAACTTATTTTTACATTGTCGTTAAGAATTTCCCGAGTGAAAAAACAGGCCGAAAAATTGTCTAAAATTCAATTTTAGGCCGAATATACATCGAACTTTATCAGAGGCCGAGAAGACGGCTAAAACACGCCGAAAAGAGATTGGAATACCATGTCAGGCCGAATTTAGGCCGATTTTAGACCGACAAAACACCCAACATTTATCAGAAGCCGAGAAAAAGCCGAAAAGAGGCCGGGTAAAAATGTAGACAGGAAAGGCACCGATTTTAGGCTGACTAAACTTAGGCTAAACGTTATCTTGGGCAAATTTTATCAGAGGTCAACAAGAAGAATTCAAGATACATTAATAAAGGGCAATAAAGCACGTCCAAGCGTCGGTGCCAATTTCTTATCTCGTTGGGTTCCTTGGGGATTCACAGGAATTGCACCGCAATAAAAGTAGGTAGGTGCCTAAGCAAAACAAGCAAGGCCCAGTGAAAGAAGCTCAGTAGAAAAGTACCTCAGTTTTACATAAGTTGAACTTCAAACTGAAGTGACGTGAAGTGAAATAGTGACAAAATTAATGAAAATATTAAGAGAATAAGTGAGAGTCACGCCAAGGGAAATCAACAGTTCGAATATTATCAACCACTACCTGCTTCAACACAACAGCCAGCACCATATTTTCTCCTGCAATATCATCCACCTCACCTTCAACTGCACCACCTGCTCCAACGTCTGCTCCAAATCTGCATTACCAGTCACCGCCACCAACAGTAACCTTAGTGTTTATCAAAATTTATAACTGATTCTTTATATTAATTCTATTTTTTTGATATTATTTTATATGTAGAATTAGTTCGTAGTTATTTATATATTTAATAATAATGTTTTTTGAAAAAAATTTATGATTGTTTATTTTTAACATAAAAACCTAATGTTCGGGTGTATTTTAGCCAGGCTAAAATACGTTTTTCGGCCTATTTCCGGCCTTTTCTCGGCTTCCTTTCGACGTATTTTCGACTCTTTTTACCATTCAAAATACAAAGGCATAAAAAGCAGGGAAATTGGCTTATTTTTCGTTGGTCTGTTATTTTCACCCCCATTGTCCCTTTTATATATGTAGGTATGGATGTTCTTAACCTGTTAATTGACTCTTAAAGGTTTATTGCGTATTTCGCAATTTCCTTACTACAATTAACCCAACATTTTGTACTTGAACTTTGATTTAAAATTTTACTCACGTTTATATTTACAAAACTATAATCTTTTAGAAGAAATGCAGAAGCATATAGATATGCACCTATAGTTTTGTTTTCAACCCAACCAAGTACATATTTTGTATGTTATACAGTTTTTCTTAAAATCGTTGCTTAAAACTCATGAAAAACTAAACAGTAGTAATAGTTGCATTATATTTATGAATTTATGTAAAACTAATACTGTAGTTTATTTTTAGGGTTCCGTACTTCAAAATGAAGAGGTTGAATAGAACCTCTTCAAAAAAATTGTTTGTATAATGTGGGGTATCGTTAGAATTTTCCAAAATGTTTGGTGAATATATAGTCCAAAATTTGCAAAAAAGAACCGTTCCCCTTCCTGATCTTCTATATGTAGGTTCCCAAAGCTAAAATGTTGATATTATTACTATTATTAGGTATTAAGTTATAGATAATAGAAAATTGCCACAATTTTGTCAGTCTGATTGCTGAAAAAATACATTTTTGTATTAAATTACCAATAAGACAATACTTACTAATAATTCCAACACTTATAAGCTCATTTTTGCATCCGTCTGTTTGAATATTATTGAAATTTAATAATATAGTGGACACTCGTTAACTGTTCGCATTCAGGGCTATAATAACAAATTCTAGAAAGCGAAAACAAAACAAAATTCTGTGATCTGTATTTTTGGGCAATTTAAAGGGAAACATAATATTTCAATTTATAATCCTTCAAATTAATTAATTTTTGATATCGAGCCCGACTCGCTTCTGAGCGGTTTTTGTTCTACGAGAATGTGTTAGATCATCCTACTCCTTAATTGATTGCCCTCAGCTAAACTGAAGTAACTTTAAATTGGAGAAAAAGACCCATTTGATGTAGCCAAAATGTCTACCTTCTTTCCATTTTCTTTACAATAAGCCTACCCAAATAAGAAAGCCAAAGTGCCCATAAACCAACGTTGTTTCTACTAGCGTCCGACTATCGATCCAATGTAAATTCTTGAAAAAAAAAACGCCCGTCTGACCCTGGGAGCGTAAAAACAAACAGCCGCCCAATATCGATGTAAATAACGAGGCACGTACGACACATTTGGAAGGTTTGCTCGTTTCAGGACTGCTGTCACACTGGATGGTGTCTTGTTTTGTCCATGGGGAGAGCTCCAGAGTCTCTGAAGTAGGTCAATGTCAGGAGCCCGACCGAAACCACATCCAGCTGAGCCTGGCAAACTTGATGGAACCAAATGCAAAGATCTTCAAGCCTCGTGGGCGTTATGCAACTGCAGTTGGCACCAGTCCAACACAGTCGACGTGACAGTCTAAAATCGCCTTACAACTTGGACTTAAAGTTGCCTAAAACCGATAAATAGGTGGTCGTAGTATTTTTAGGGGCCTAATGGGAATGGGTACAAAGTGGATATTTTCGTTCAGTTCACTTCCTTAGAAGGGATGAATATTTTAACACAATTCTAAAGGATTCCGAAGGAGCTGGAACATTTCTTAGAGTTATCACTGAAAAGTTTCCGAAAGTGTGTGTTTTCCGCTGTTCTGCGGGCTATGCACTGCTCTGCAGCAAACTTTGTAAGAGCTTGGATATTTATGGCCGCATAAATTTATCACAAACTTCCGGCATTTATATCTCACCAAAGCCGGTCCCGGCCCGGGCATCTTTGTAATTTCAATTTATGCACCCGACATGGAGCACGAGGGCGAAACTTTTTCGTGGAAAATGGGCGACGACATTTTTCAACAAGCTTTCTGCAACCACCACAAAAATACCACAAACAGAGAAGATACAGTTTTTCCTGTAGAACATGTTTATTTACAAATGTCAGCTATTATTCAGGATTCGGCCAAGGCATTACTTTCTTTTTATGGTATGATTTCCTTTTTTCGATTTATGTATGGCTTCTTGTTTATTATATCCTGAATAAAATAAAATTCCAGTAATGAGTGTACGAATTTTCAAAATAAAGTCTCCAAAATCACACATTTTCTTGGGGCTATTATTTCCCTTTCAAACTTATTTCTAACAGATTCGATAAGAAATATAATAATTTTCGATTTCCAATTTTAAATTGGAAAAATGTTCTTTGATGGATTCAGTGATGCTGAAAGGGGTAAAAAGGGGTTTAGAAACAGACAGGTCTCAATATTAAATAATAAAACAGGCCAACAACAGTTAACTCCTGGACCAGTGATATACATATGTGTAAGGTTTACATATATTTTGCGTAAATTGAGGAACTGAAATTGAAAATATTCTATCACATCACGTTTTTGAGAAAAATAGGATCTATAAGTGAGAAAATGCATATTTTGACGAAGTTTGAAAATTTGTTCAAAAATCTTGCAGCGTCGAAAAAACTCAAAACGAAATTCAAATGAAAGCTTACACCTTCAGCTATAGTTATGAAATATCATTAGTTTTGTGGGAAGCACGTAGTTGAAGAAACTGTTTCTACACTGGTATTCATTCACTATTTATGGTATGAACTCAATTCGTTTAAGAAAAAAGTTAATTTAAATAAATGATCGAATTTTTATTGAGCAATGTAAAAGGCTTCTATTACGTTCCGATATTTTTTAAAGAGCTTTTCAAAAATTTACAAAAATGACATTTATTATTTTTTTTAAACTTTTTTACGATTTTTTTTTTCCCGAAAATATAATGTGATAGAACATTATTGATTTAAGATTCATATTAAGCACCCCAAAAATTGCATAAAACAATTGTTTAAATTAAAAAGAATTTCGATCAGCCATATTTTGCCGGTCTGTGTAATCGGCAATAAAATAACAATAAAATTAAGTATAAGTAGGTGAGTGAAGTTTATATTTTAATAAACCCTTTAACACCTATGAAGAATTCAGCGGATAAAAAATTTTTTTAAAATATTTTCAATTTGGGAAGAATATATGAAAAACAAAAATGTGTTTCGTGTTAAATTTAAATTTTTCAAGTAAACAATAGAAATATTTGTATTCATAATTATAATGATATTTTGATTCCGCCATTCTATATGAAAAACTACAATAAATTATTATTATTATTATACAGGGTGAATCCGAAAGACGTGTTTCGACAGCATAGCATTAGACAATAGTTATAATGCTCTACTATGTAATAGAAACTTACCTTGATAACAAAAAATTTAAATTTTTAACGCTTTACAGATCACCGACTCAAAATGTCAAAGAATTTATTGATTTTCTTGATAATGAGCTAAACAAACATAAAAACCTCACATTTATAACAGACACCAATATTGACCTCTTACAAAACAATAGCACAACTGAAACCTATTCGAACATGATAACAGCAAATGGACTTGACAGTTGACATAATGAACAAACTCGACAAGAGGAACGCAACTCGTGAAACAGACCAAACCGCTACTATTATTGACCATGTAATAACTAACATAAACCCGAAATCTACCAAAATACAGCTACACCTGATTGACAACCCTAACTCGGACCATAAATTGATACATGTAAAAATAAAAGCTAACATAAAACCTAAGCAAAAAATGGAATATAGGACGGTTAATAAAACGGATAAAGATATATTCAAAAACAAGGTCAAGGAGGCCCTAAATTTACTTAATTGTAAAACCGTCAATAGAAGAACTCACATCAATTATAGTTAGGGCTAAAATGAACAGTATACTACTATAAAGAAGATTAGGACAAGAAATAATACGTGGATAACGAATGAAATCATTACAGCTATAAAAGAAAGGGAGAAGTTATACAAAAGGATGAAGAAACATCCTGCAGATAATTCTTGCAAAAAGTCCTACACAATAACAAAAAACAGGGTTACACGATTAATACGGGAAGCAAAAAATAGAGAAATAAGGGTGAAGTTGGAGAGAAATGCTAATGACGGAAGAAAGCTGTGGAATGTTATAAAGGAGAACATATTATGCAAATCATCAAGAGAGGATACAGTGATAAAAAAATTGGACTATAGAGGATCAATATACGAATCCAATAAGGACATTGCCAACTCGCTTAATATGCATTTCAACGAAATCAGTATGAAGCTAAGGGAACTCATCAGATCAGCTACTCCGATTGCGAACAAAACAAGGAATAAATCTATTTTCCTACACCCCACGGACGATGATGAAGTGGTGAGGATAATCCGGACACTCAAAAAGAAAACAGCAACCGGGCTTGATGGTATTACATCAGAGGACTTATTGACTATAATGGAGGTTATAAAAAGGCCGCTCACGGAAATAATAAATAAACACCTAGAAGAGGGCAGTTTTCCGGACTGTCTAAAGGAAACGGTAATTCTGCCGATTCATAAAGGAGGAAGTAAGACAAATCCAAATAATTATCGGCCCATTGCGTTACTAAACACCACTAGCAAAGTATTTGAGAAAATAATACACAATTCAACGAAAGAGCGGAACTGAATCGGCAATAACTGACATGACCAGTGCAATCAGAGGCGTACGCAGAAATAAGTTCCGGGGGGGTTATAGAAAAATATTTGTATGAAACACGTGTCAATGATATTTGCACATAAAATATTAATTTAGAATAATTTATAAGTTAAGCAATACTGATATATTAATAATTATCCATTATATAAATTTTTCAATTGGAATAAAAACATGGGAAAAATATTAATAGGAAAAGTTTTAATTTTTGGAAATTTTTCATCCCCCCTGCGTACGCCCCTGAGTGCAATCAATGAATATCTTGATGATGGGTACTATGTGGCGATCATATTTGTTGATCTGCGAAAAGCTTTTGACACAGTGGACCATGATCTTCTCCTAGAATTTATCGACCAGCTAGGACTAAGAGGGAACGCAAATGACCTGCTGCGCAGCTATTTGACCGGTAGAAAGGTACAAACTAAACTCAAAAATGAACTAAGTGAGCCACTCGTGATGCAAATGGGCGTACCGCAAGAATCAATTTTGGGTCCCCTCCTGTATTTGCTCTACATAAACAACCTGACAAATGCGAAACTCACAGCTGAATATAAAGTATTTGCGGACGACACTATACTTATGTACAAGGCTAAATCATGCAATGAATTGGAACGTGATACAAATGAGGACCTAAAACGTTTTGATAACTGGGTAAATGGAAACCGACTAACTTTAAATAAAGAGAAAACCAACCTCATGGTATTCGCAAATAAAAACAAGGGCGATATAAATCCAAACATCAAAATAGGAAACGTTAGTATAAGTAGAACGGATTCAACGAAGTATTTAGGAATGCACTTACATAGACGAAAAATTAACCTGGACTTCACACTTTGAACATATAAGAAAAAAAATTATTCCCTTGCTTGGTGCATTAAAGCGGTCAAACATAAAACTGGACTGGAGAGTCGCGTCAGCGATCTACAACTCTCAAATATTATCGCGCATTAGATACAACCTAATAACATGGTCACAGACAACAAAATATAACTTAGAAAAAGCAAATAGTCTAATGAGAAGAGCAATAAGAGTTCTATATCCTATCGATGATGCTACTCCTAGTTCTGAAATCTACTCAGCTACAAACAACTTCAGCATGGAAGACATGATCTACATTGAGAAGGCAAGGTTTATCTTTAAAATTAATAATCAGGGAATGAAAACAAATATAAAACTAACAAAAAACTCGGATATTCACTATCACAACACCAGAAATAAAGATAATATCAGAACAAAGAAGGCAAGAACGACACGAATCAGTAAAGGTTTAATAAAGAGTGCAAGTGAAGTATTCAATAAGCTGCCGGGAAAACTAAAGAAAGAACGAAGCCTCCGAAGATTTACAACAGAGATTAGAAAACATATTAGGAATGTCAAGCTACTCACAATTGATGCCAATACCCACTTTTAATAGTTAGAAAGTAGCATAAGATAATGCGGATATGTACTCATAAATCATAATGGATTCATACCTATATATTACTATAATTATATTATCTGTTCTAACACCAGCCATTGAGTCTGATTGAACAGATTAATTGTTACACAATTATTATTAAAGTTTATGTATTCACATACTGAATTGTTGAAGATTGTTAAGAGAATGGTTATAAATGAAATAAATAAATATGATTTTAATATAACTTCACGCTACCTACAATTGGGGCATGTTATGTAGGCAACTTTGGTTGTTTAAAATAAAGTTAATGTTGGCAAATTCTTTACATTCAATCAACTTCAATCGAATTGTATTCATGAGTATGAATTCTGCTATTATAGAAATTATTATAGAGGCACATAAATAAATGTCTAATGTGTTCCAGTAAATATCAGTCGATTTTATGAAGTGACCTGATAATCCTTTGTTATCTCCTTTTGATTTGTAAGTTGAAAAATTCCAAAATAATTAATATTAATGCGAGGTTACATTGCAGCGATTTCTCAGCATTCGCGTAATCGGTTGATTGGGTTTTAAAGTTATTAAGAAGCAGGCAGACAAAGCGTAATTTTCATAATTGATTTAAAGAATATATTATTACTGAGGTAGTTTATTATAATTTCACATTTTTATTAGATTATAAGTTTAATTTAATAAAACAAAATCTACCTTTAATTCATTTTCGCGCTAAATTTAGTATTTAAATGCCTCTTTTACAGTTTTATGCATCAGTAAACAAATTTTTTTTTTTAACTGACCTTAAAGGGCCTGTGCCAATCGGAAACTTTTTACTCGGCAGAAATGTTTGACAATTCGAAGTGAAATTTTTACACTATCGTGATGAGTATAGCTCAAGGGAGCTAGGTAAAAATTTTGAGGGCTATACCTAATACATGGTGCAAAAAGGTTCCAATTGGCACAGGCTCTGGGAAATTCACTAGAGAAACTTTTTCAAACTCAACTAGCCAGGTGTAAAAAATTTCCGATTGGCACAAGCCCAAAGTAGCCAATGATTCTATGAATATGTCACTCTGAACGCGGAGAAATCCCGAATGTGCTGTGTTATTATCATCAAAATTATCAGTCAAATTTTGATTTTTTCATACCCATCTTCACTATACCTACACAATTGGTAACATCTTCTAACACTTCAGGCGGTAAAAATGTTGAAATGGTTTGTAAACGAGTCCAAAAAGGTGGTTGAAGAACCTCCAAGCACAGTGAAATTCTTCAATAATACTTTCATAACGTAAGTATTCTCAGTACTTTGAAAAAGTAACCAGCTAATAATTATAAATTAAAGATTCATGGCTGCGGGCAGTTGGTTTATTTACTTTATGGCCCTTTTATTAATCGGGATCAGTGTCTACTTTTTTCGTGTCGATCAGCAGCGAAGAAAAGCTCTTTTGCAGCGAAGGCGCGAAATTCGCCGGGCCAACGAAAAGTAAGTTTATAGCTCGCTTTTTTAGCATAATTTGAGGCAAAATTATGAGGTTTTTGCAATAGACCGCCGCAAAAACGACGTCCAGGTGTGGCTACCAGAAATCACGAAATTTTTAGAAACATTATGAGAAAAGTGCTACCATATGTACAATCGGCCGACTATGAGCAGTATGTTCTACAGTTTGCAGATAATGGAACTATTTATGCAACTACAGCTAAGGATAAATGGGTAAATAATAATGTTGTAACGACTAAGGAAGATAAATCACCAGAAGCCCCTTGTAATGAGATTCTTAATGAAGATATTCTAGAAACTTAATTGTTGGCGTCTTATGTATAATTGCTTTAAAAGCAGACTTATCTGAATTTTGGCTTAATTTTGTCTAACATTTTTGCCTTTGCAGCAATAAACCATTTTACTGCAAATACATTTGAAGTCCCAACATAAAAAATTGTTTTTTTTTTTTATATTCTACATTTCTCAAAGATTTTATTATTGTTATAAACGTCTCAACTAGTGATGAGTAGAATCGGTCCTGGTCTCGCAGTCTTGGTCTCGGTCTTGCAGAAAGTTCAATACCAAGTCCAATACTATATCTGCCGTAGTAAGACCAAGGCCATGGCTCGATTACAAAACCGAGACTAAGATCAAGACCATGCTAGACTTGACCAAAAACAAAATGGCCATTTAGACCAAGCTTTCAAAATAATATTACAGGTGTGCATTGAAAATTGAAAATACAAACATTTTCACATTTTTAACCACGTCTTACATTTGAATGAAATCATACAGTAAAGTTAATTTGTTGTCAATTACTTAAATGGTATAAGTAGCTGAACGTCATTTACTTATTATTACTTATAGTCAGAGACCGAAAATCACTTCTATTTTTCAATTTTTAAACTACAAATGCTGAGGGAAGTTGTCATAGTAGAATAAAATAAAAAACACCAAAGTTGTTCGGTTCTAGTGAAGCTCTTCAAAATTTATAATAGTTTTTTTTTTTTTAAACGGTTTATTTATACTGTTATTTTTAACGAATTTTAATCTGAAGCAAACAAAAACAAATTCAGAAGCTTAATATATATTTCGGGCTAAAATAAAAAGCTAGTTCTACTCGTTCTACGACAAACGTAACCATCCTCTCTTGCACCGGATAGTTATTAGTTTTTATTTAATTTAAGATGTTTTCTATATGTAAATTAAGTCAAACAACTGTTCAGTTGTAGGGGAAGCGATCGCATCAAACAAAATTCGACACACAACATTACTATCCCTTTCAGAAATAGAAATTCTTCACTTCAAACGTACATAATTCGTGTTAAAAAAAATTTTTATTTTTTTTACTTAAAAGAGAAAAGCCCTTTGTAGAATGACGGCATAAAAAATCTTACATTACTATGTGGCAAAAAAATGGAGGGGGGGACCTAGGCCCTCCCCCGTCCATTTTGGGGGGTGCATTTGGCCCTACCTGCCCACCACTTCTGCGGCCGCTGCTACTCATCCTTCTTCATAATAGTTGTTATTACCAAACTCGTAAACTACTAATAAAAGCCTACGTTTTCTTCGAAATTGACTTTAAATTACATTGTACTCGTAGTGCGCATTTAATAATAAAATTTCATATCATGTTTTATTACTTACATATTTTTAAACTATTATGACTTACTATTGACGAATGAATTAATCATGACGATTCAAAAATAAAGGTTAAATACAAACCTTTTGTACATTTAAAATAAATTCAATATTTCCGTTGGATTAAAGATTTTGTTAAATGCTATAACTAACATGAGTTGTGTTTCGCATTAAACTAAGATGTAAGCATTCGTTTTTGTACCGAAATATTCAAAAATATTAAAAAATTTTAAAGTCTTAAAATTTATATATATTTGGAACATTTCGGTACAAATAAGAATAATTAAATCTTACTTTATTGTGTAAAATGAAAAAATTGATAAAAATTTTATTACAAAATGTATGTATACATAAATATACATATATTAAGTTAATAATTTGGATATATTTATCTATGTATATACGTACATATGTTATTCTTACATCACTATACCTAAAGTTTTAGATTTAACCTAGAATTTGATTTCAATATGAAAATTCAAAAAGTGATAAAATGAAGGAGCTTAGTATGGCGGACTCTGAAAAATATTAAAGACAGAAGTAGTCGAAGAGGAACCATCATTAACTTCTTATTTCTAATATGTAGATAGTTCATATGTCCAAAGCAAATTGTTCGTGTGGAAGTATGTAGAAAATTTTATTATTTACGGTTCCTAGATATGATATGCTGTACCTATGCCACGTTGTTTTTTTATAATTTTAAATGAAATATCTAATTGAAATTGTACACATTCGTTCAAAATTAGCTGTACAAATAAGCAGATCCTTGTAAGGTACTAATGAAGACAGAAATAGGGTGTATAGAGTACTACATGCGTTTTGAAATTCCTATTGTATTTAAATAACCTTGTATATCCTCTGTTTCAAAGCTACACACACTAGGTAATTTGTCTGGTTTGTAAATTAAATTTTAAAAAACTGGCAAAAAACTTTCACTATTATGAACGAATATAGATTTCTTTCTAAAAAACAATATAAAAGATTAAGACTAATATTCCGTATTGAATAGGCCCAATATTCGTACCACCTTGCGTAACATTTATACTGGCGAACAAACCATTCCCAAGATGATCTTTATCGATTAAGGTCAGAAGAACATCCTTCATTTATTTCAGCATGATAAGGTTTTGAGTCAAACTATGGCAGAATACTTAACCTAAACCTTGTGGTTAAGAAGTAGGTTCAATCTTAATTTGGTTTATCAGTTAAACCTTTTTCAGACTGGACTTGTATACAACCGAAAATAATTTTAAAGTTTAACCAATTATTCCTAATCGTGTAATTTGTATGTATACTAATAACAAAAGGGTTCAAGACTGAAGTCTGTATTTTGAAATTTTATTTAAAAAATTGATTTTTTCCCATTATTTAAAAGTTCATTGCTCTGGACACAAGAACACCATACCTATTGATCTTTAGAGTCTAAACTTTCAAGTGAAAGGATTTTTAAGGGGCACTTTAGTTAGCTTAATCTTTTAGTGCAAAAGTTGAATTTTGAAATCGAGCACTGGCTGAAGTTTACTCAAAAATACACAAAGACTCTATTTAACCCCAGTGTGAAGTTCGGTGAAAATCAAAAGACAGAATTTATTAAAGTAGATAAAGAAAAAGTTAGAGCCCTCAAATACCTCCTCATTTTACCTTTCCTCCAATTTACCCAGTCACAGGGACGCGTAGTCGAATCTCGAACGATATGCACGAGTATGAGGACTTTTACGACAAAAGGCACAGGACGTGCACGCCGGGATGCCGAGCGTTTTGTCTCTTGGCACACAAAGTTTGCAAATTTATCAGCGCAAATTTTTCCCCCCCATTGAGTCGCATACAAGTTTAGCGTTTTAAGTCCCACAAAGGGAAGGAAGGCCCAGCTAAAAAATAGCTCCTCCACGACGAGAACTAAAATGGAAATCCTCGTAGGCGACTTTAGTGAACGCCGAGGGCGAGATAAGCGGAATTCTCACTTTGCTCTGAATGGTGGTCTTATCAGGCGGGTTCTGCATGGCTGAGCAGTGATGGGTTTTCACAGGGAGACGAAAATTGCTAGCGCGAACGTGTGTACGGCTGCAAATCAGGGCGACACTATTAAGCATAAACACCTGGTGTGTGAACGATACGCGCTGGGACAATGGAGCAGGAAAATGAAGTTTTTGTGATAAAATCAATTCCGGTGTAGGCCTACCCTAGATACCGGAACAATCGTCCGTCGTCCTTGCCGGTGGCTGACAGAACAGAACCAACTATTTTATTAGAAGAACTATTATTTCGGGCGAAAAATATGACGAAAGATTGTCATCAAGTCATGCTACACTTTAGCGATTTTTCGAAAACACAAATGATATGTTATAGAAGCTTGTTACTTGACTCAAATGAAGTGTGAACCTTAAAATAGTATAAATATGCATAAATATTAAAATTTTAAAAACATTTTCAAGACATTCCGATTGACTTTTATTTTTATAAACGAAAATTATCAGTATCTATGTATGTATTACAGATAAATATCATTTTGAGACCAAAACGCAGTCTATGGGGTGAATAACAAAAAAGCAAAATGGTAGTTTACAAAAAATGTCCCTAAATATCTTAAAGTGTAGTGATTTCAAATAGGTGATAGGTCTTTCAAAACTTATTGCATGAGAATATGTGGTATGAAGCAAATCTGCCTTAGGTGGAACATTCTGCATGTCTATATACTCATATAATCTAAAAAATCATTAAACTTTATTAAATTCCCAGTATATAGGGAAGTTATTATAATGGATCCGAAAATCGAAATCAAATTTTTTAATATGTACATATATATTTTTATGCTTCAAGATTATTACTGTATTTTTGCATTATTTTCAAAAAGATGGATGTGTATGTGGTCATTTTTATTCCCGCACAAAATCTCACGAATGAAAAATGATATTACTCTTTGTTGAGGTGCCAATCGAAACATATTGACCTTAATATGATGTAATGAAAATTTCATCAAATTAGGTCTAATATGGCGGTGGTCTCTAAGATGATATGACACTGATCACTTTCGTTCACAAACCTTTTGATGAATGAAAACGATTTGACAAGCAGAATACGAATGACAAGTAAAAAATCTTGCAATAATCAGGCACTGCAGAGACTATAAGGATTATAGTGCTGAAATTTGGTACACGTATAGATAAACCGCTACAGAAACATAAATTATAATAACATATTGGAAAACAAAATGTAAGGCTACCTCTCCACGTGCGATGAAAAAACAAATGTTTACTTACCCCATAAAGTGGTGCATCGTTGAAAAGGGAGTTTAAAATCTATGAGGTTTCTTAAACCGTTTTTCAAAATTATGCCCCGTTTTTGAAATATTCGACTCCAAAGTAAATAATACTAGCACATAGACTGAAATTACTTTTAAAAATAACACGACTTACAAGGGTCAAATAGTTTATGAGATATAGCCGACCAAGTTATGCTTTTACATATATGGACCCAAATAACTGTTCAGAAAAACCCGTGCGTGAATTTGTATGTGTGTGTATGCAGAAATATGCATATGTACATGTATGTATTTATATATACATTATTATTTTATTTAGCATTGTAAATATTAATCGTATTTTATCGTTTGTAGTCAGCTACGGAACCCTACATTAAGCATGGTCCGACATGAGCTTGACTGCTTTTTGCAATCACGGTTTTAGTGGTTTTGAGATCATCACAGTTTAAGTTTCCACTAGAACCCAATTCTTACGGAAAACTCGTCCCTGTGACCTTCACAACGCTGGGCGCATCGGAGCCTGATTTTATTGTCACGTGACTCTAATGAAACCAATTACTAGGGGAGCAATTAATGTTTCTAATTACGACACCTTGTTGTGATCAGTCCCCGAGAGCGATGTCGTCCTGCCCCAGCACTCCGGAATTTAAAATTTGGCAACTTTCCAGTGGTACCGGGGTTCCGGGCGCCCTCACGTCGACTGGGGCGGGGCGCAAGCTGAGGGGGGCGCCCACCCCTGGCGGTCCCCATGAAGCTGTACATATTTGGGGCGGAATTGGGTCATGAAAGCGGTTGTTTGGCACCCGCTACGCTGATGAAGAAAAAGCACAACCAGTCAACCGCCATTGTGGCGGTCGGCGGAAGGAAGGGTCTGCAACAGCGGCCTGGCCGGCGCCCCACCCCCTGCCTCCCGAACCCCAGAAAATTCAAAGAAAACTTTGCACAGGATATAGGCGATTTGCCAAGATAAAAAGCTCTTGTCTGGCCGGGCTCATTCCGAGATGAAGGCGCTGCAGACCCGAGAAAAATAAGTAGCCATTCTGCAGCCTCTGTAGAAAATTGCTCGCACAAGCATTGGACCTTGCCCTGGTTAAGGGGTGGAGGGTGCTCCCTCCAGGCTATTGAGTATGACGTCACTCAAACTCGCCAAAGTTCAACTGTTGTACAGGAAGAGGGTGAAAAAAAAATATATAAATAAAATTCTGTTGAACTTTAAACCCGACCGGATTGGATCAACCCAGCGGGAGCAATCAGAAGCACAGCTGGCGGCGAGTTATGAAGACATTTTGAATTTCGGGACTGAGGTCAGCCTGGACAGATGGCGGCCGATACAATTTCGCTTATAAGGGCGAGAAAATTGGCCGGACCGGGTGCCCTGAGGGGTGGAATATGAAGGGCACTCATTACTCCATCTGCATCCCGTTTGGGCGATGGAATCGCTTCATGAGACAATACCCCCGATAATAATGCTGCTTATGAGACGAAGATGAAAGTAAATAAAATACACGCACTGTTTTTCGTAGTGAGCGCGCACTTATGATAAAATTCTGGCACAGCGCCATCATTTGCAGGATGCAGGGAAGCGGAAAGGGACAGTACTTTCTTCTATTCAGCGTAATATGCACCTTTGTTTCATAATTTGGCTACGTCGATGTTAGTAGTTGATGTGGCGATTTAATCAATATCGTGGCAGACGGCGCACTATCGAACGAATCGCAATTTCAAGTTTAATATATCGCAACAAAACAAAACTGACCCCGAACATATCTAGATCTGTATGTAACTATCAGATAAATTTATCGACTAGTATACCTACTTTAAAATCCATATAATAATATTGTAATAATACTTTATACATCTATATGCAGGATTGTTCTCACTTGTTATCACAACTCAGCACTTTTCTCCAAGGCACCTGCAACTGACCAAAGTGTCTCACTTGATTACAATATCAAAGCGGAAATTCGAAGGTCACAGGTTTGATTCACTGTTTATGTCCAAGTTCTGTACGCAAATTCTCACATTTATTTATATGCACATATGTATAGTATAATATATAAGGAGCAAAGGTACTTAATTGTCGAACGCTTAACCCAAGATCCGTCTCTCGAATTTGAAAGAAGTGAAAAGGTCCAGTCGTTTTAAAATCGTTTTAATGGAACGTTCTTTCAATATTGATATTTATTTTTGCAATTCGACGTCTTAGTAGTTAGTATTTTTGTCGTTAACCGTGCATTATATCAACAAGATGTCTTTTATGATTTTAATTTAACTTATATCGAGAATGAGAGAATTATCGTTCGAGAATTAGCAATTTGCCGGAAAATCTTACAAAAGAACTAATAAATTAACTGCAGAACACTAACGAAAATTTTGTTCCTGAAGGTAATTAAGCAGTGTATCGTATTTATGTATGTATATATAAGGATTGATTCATTTGAGCAACTTCAAAAGATCCGTTGTGTTTTAATGATTTTGTTAGAAGTTAGAAGTCCATTATATGGTTTGGTATACTTTTTAACTTTATTTTCCTTGCAATACGTGAGCTGATGGAAAATTGTTGTTTACCAATTTGTAATCTGTGCACAAAATTATATGTAAAAATGTGATTTTATATTCTCAGGCAATAAGTCGAAAAAATCGACAAATTTTAGAAATGTTTCAAACAAAACTTACTTCTGTCGAATCTTTGTTCATAGAGCGCACACTTTATGAGGAGATTAATTAACTATTATATATTTTTTTAAATCTACCTCAAATTATTTTTTTTTATTCATGTACGTATTCCTGACACAGTTCAGTAAGTCAACTTTCATTGCAATGTTAACGCATTTCTAATAAATAAATTGAAAAATTTAAAAAAATTATCCTAATGGTCCTGTCTGCTCGTCTGTCGTTAGTTATGGAAATTGGAATTAGGAATATTTATAAAAATTTATCCCTCGCAAATACTTTTTTATTGATGCCATGGTAGGTTCGGGTTATAGGGAACCTTTGACTATTAACCATATATATTAGAAATTTTATATAATATTAAGTGCGAAACATTTAGCGGGACTACGCCGACCATTTTTTTAATAGATGTTTATATTTTTATTTTATTCAGGGCCTCAATTTTAATAGTTGTGTACTGAATAAATAATTTATTAATTTCTCAACATGCTTATTACATGTTGTACTTTGATTTGTTTTGGTTATTCTTATCAAGTGGAGAATTGTAAAAGATCGGAATAAGATTTGGATATAATTGAATTGGTTTTCTCTTTTTTTCAAGAAGACTGCTCTTAACATAAAATAATATTTGAAATAAATTAATTTTAAATTTATAGAAAAAATAAACGAAACAACATTAATTAATATCTTCTCTTATTTACTCATAATTGGATAAACTTATTTGTCAAATAAAATACCTAAGGTACATTGCACAATAACCAATGAATTTTGGTCTTAACCTTTTCAGAGACGAATTTTTTAAAGGTGGAAAAAGTGTTTTCATGTTTTATTAGATCACTTATTTACTTATTTTTTACCGACAGCTACCCAGTAAGTAAGAAAAATGTGGAAAAACAATTAGTATAAAAAATAAAACTGAGTTCAAATATTTGACAGTAAAGTGCTATTAGTAATAAAATAAAAACGTAATTCTACAGATTAATCTTTCAAAATAAAGCACTTATTTAAATGTTATATATTGGATAGTATATTTATCAGAGATTTAGGATGATTTTCCAATAAACTAAAAAGAAACCATGCGGTAATCAGAGACAAATTTGAAATATTTTGAAAGCAGTTAATTTCAAGTAGAATAAAATGCTATCCATGCTGCCATACTACAAATTGTTTCGTTTTATTGTTGAAATATAATCTAATGAGTAGTTTTTTAGCAGATTTTAATTTGTTTTTCAGTTAAAATAATTTTAATTTATAAAAAACTAAACGTACATATATGTGGCCAAGGGCGTCAAGAGGATAATGAGTATTTCATTCAGTACTGAGATAAATAAAGTTCTATAAGCTAATTTTTTTTTGAAAATACACGGCAATAGAATACCTATACTAAATTAAAGCTTTTAGTCGAAGTGTTTTAGTCTGGCAATACTTTACGAGAAAGTCCTACTTTTCACCTGAAACTTTTCACCGAAAGCAAACAGCAAGTTGTCACATATTCTCTACAGAAAGCAAAATAAGAAGAAAACGCCACATCAATTGCTTCTATAGTAAGTTCGATAAACCTTCGTTGAAAAATAGCGAGTTGGGAGCAGGCGCATTATCGTGCTGATAGAAAAGCTTTTATCCCCAGACTACGGAACCGAGACCCTATAGCACGGTTCAGTTCAGTCGATGCCGAGAATTAAAGCGAGTGTCCCCAAAGAGTAGCACATCCAAAGTGCAAGGAAACTAGCAAAATCATAAAACTAATCCTCAAGAAAATATAAAATTGCTAATGGTAAATTGAAATTGGTATCCATTACGCAAACTATAGCACCGTCAGCTAGATGCTGATGTATACCGACAGGAATCTGTGCAGTTCGTAAGAGAGAATTCTTGAGGAAAAGCAGCTAAGTGGTGTGAATGTGAATTTTCCTCAACTCTCGGACTTGTCTTTGTTTTTCCTGTCGATCTTGGAATTTCCATTTTTCCCCTTCGCGAAAATCGTCCCTTATCAAGTAAACTTTCCTGACTGTCCCTAATTTTGGTTGTGCGGTTTTTGGAAACTCAGTTCAATCCCATCGCACTGTTGTCTATCTCTGGACTTTCACTAGTGCTTAAGTAAAGTAGTAGACGGGCGAGCGGCCAACTTGCTAGAGCTAATTCCATAATATCAGCTAGTTTTGTGTTCGCGTATTGCGGATCTTTTGTCGTGTTGTTTTTGGTCGACAGAGAGATTCTTCCGGTATAGTGAAGAATTCGGATAATCTCCCTTTTTACGCATTTACTAAATGTTCCCCCGCCACACACTCTGAGGTTAGAACGGTGCTCCTGGTGAAACAGTGTCTACTTTCGTGTGTCTGGAGCAGTGCCGTGATTGGAGGAGCTTAAGAAGCAACAGATCTTACGAAATTGCGAAAACTTAATAAGTTGCTTTGGTGCAGAGATATAATTTTTTACGTAACCTGACCTGGTCCTGCCGAACAGGAATACGGAGGCACCTGTGTGCTGGTCACGAATAGTCGCCTCAGTCATTGCCAGGCAACAAGAAGACCTGTGGCTCCTCGGTGCAGCGTAAGTACCTCCAAAATTACTTTGTTTATATTTTTTGTTTTAATCCTGGAATGGAGGTATGCTATTCCAGCAGAACATAGTCGCAATGCAAGGTATTTAGTCCTACACACACACTGCCAAAGCGACTAGGCATCTGTTCTTATTGCTTGCGTCCCAAAAAAGCTCAAAAGGTCGAAAAAAAAGCCCGCAAAGCTTACGGTGCCGTAATTCCCTATTCCTTCGACATACCAACCACCGTCCGACTAATGCGCATACTTCCAATGATGCTGGGAATATTGATTTAGCTTTGATCTTTTTTTCGCAACATTCTTGGGCCAAATGTTGTTTTTCTCATCGCTTCTGTCGTTCTCTTTTTAGACCTCGACCAGCCTATACCTATATTAAAGACCCTTTTCGTCATTGTAACCGTTTTGAACCGCCTTGAAAAATGTACCCGAAATTCTGCAGAATCCTACCGAAATCCTTGCATGTCTATTTGGGGCCATTACAATCCACCACCCTTTAGACTCTGTGTATATGGGGGCTTCTGCGGCTGTAGACAAATTCGCAGCACAATGATACTCTTTAAAAGCAGAGCTCTCCTACTTTTAAGGACGATGTTGACGTTCTCAAAACGAAAGCTGTTTTGACTATTTTCCCCACTCCGGTTCTATTTTTAGCTCCCGGAGTGGAGGGTCTTCTCGCATAGTTTTATGGTCCTTTACTTCTCCCCACTGCTGCACACGTTCCTCCTCCCCCGACGTGCCTTAGCCCTGATATTAAGCTTAAGAAACATCTTAAATTATTCAGCGTTGAAGCGCTCCCCGTGTGTGCTTAACCTTCACCAATAAAACATCTCTCTATTGACTTTGAAAAAAAAGAAAGATGCAGGACTTCTCCCAGCACGTTGCGATTAATAACCCTTCTGACGCGCTCGGCAGCTCGGGCGAGCTATTATATAATTTTTACATGGCATTAGCTGCTATTACTTCCACCTTATGTAATTTGTATGTGCGTCTTTAGCTCAGCTGTAAATTTTATGAACCCAAGACATTTTGGTCCGCCAGATAGGTCCCCAAAGTTGCTTTTGTTTATTGCCTACCGGAACGAGGGGGCGGGTGGTGGTATGTTTACATCAGTTAAGATGATCTACTTTTGGACTGTGTGTGCCTACACTTTTATTTGAAGGGAGCTACTTCTCCTGAGGATTAGGGGATTTCAGTCGTGTCTAAGAATAAAAGATTTCCTCTTTTAGGGAGCATTAGGTGTTTGTAAAAACAAAAAAAACTGAAAAAAATATATTACTTGCCAATATCAATGAAATAGACTTGTTTTTACCAAATAAAGCCCCTCATACATTAGGAGGCCGAATTGGTTAGACTAAAATGAAGCAGTGCTGCCTGCCGTCCTTCGTTCAGGACGACCAAAGGTGACATCGTTAAGTTGTCTATCACTCGATCAGCGAGTCGGACGACGGATTAACTACTTTTTTGCCCTAGCGCAGCGCGGTTGATTTATCGCGACAATTAGAGTAAATGAGTAATTTGGCGAACGAGTCGGGTGAAAGGGGCCCATAAATATGGTGCAAATAGTAATTTTTGGTGGCGGCATTCACCCGCTAATTTCGAATCAAAGGTAATAGTTTTGCATTCAATGAGGTCTTGGAAGTTTTCACCCACATAAAGCCTACATTGATTGACCAGCACACGTTTTCAGCCCGACTCCTCACACATGATCAATGCTTAGTTGCACTAATTAATCCCTCACACTCCCATAATCCAATTTTGTTTTGTGCTTTTTAAGCATTTACATATTTGGTTTATTTATTCTTGACAATGGTTAAAGTTCAAACCGATAAGATAAGGCAACATTAATACATAAATTGCAAACTTGAATTTTTACTGGATTAGTGAATAAAAATACAATATTTTAATCTGCAGTATAACGACTCGGTTCCGGATTTTCAAAATCCCAGAATTAAATAGTACGTAAAAGTTCTGACTAAAAGTTTTTACCAACATAAAAACGGGCTCTAATCCATTTCGTGAACTGCTTCATTTCAGTCGAACGTTAAATCGCACAATTTAGTGAGGTGTTGTTGGCAGTGAAGGAAGTCTAAGCGAAGTTTGTAAGAGGCTTTTCTTGTTCTAAAGAAATCTTTTTGAAAGTAAGTACATATGTATATCTGTTCTACAAGATGATTGATTATATATACACATAGTACTGTGAAATTTGTGAAGTTTTCAAAAGCACGCTTTTCCTATGTTGGACAGAGGGGGAATTAATGCAGAATACAGATAATCCCTCAAGGTATTCTTTTCCATTTTAATTAGATTAAGTTTTAATAATGTATTATAAAAGTATAATAAGCAATGCCGCAACTGCAGTGAAAAGTTATAGGACCCTCTTAAAAATATCCTTTAGGTTTTTATTATTATACTTGATATTCATGGTGTAGAGTTTAATAAATACTTGGTAAAATTTAGAAACATTCCCTTTCTCTGGACAGAAATGATTAATTTTAATTAATTTTGGTAGAAATGAATAGAATAGTAAATCATTAATTTAAAACAAACTTCCAAATTTGTTTAGCAAACAGAGCTTTAATATTTACGATACATTAAACAAATTGCTTAAGGGGACATTCCACCTTCAAATTTTCAAAGATTCAAATTTTTTTTTATTGTTGGAATATGTTCTAATAACCTTTAAGAACATGATTTTAATAATATAAAACTCAAAATCTAAAAAAAAAAATTTTTGTGAGCATATATTTGTTGACACGCGGCTCTGGATACGTACGCTTCAGTATATAATTTAAACTTTAAACGCGTTTTTCTCGAAACAACGTTTTTCAAGTTGGCGTGCATGATTACAAAAAAAGTTTTCATCCGATCGTTCTGAAATTTTAATATGTTATTCTATACGTGTTAATGCTCAGAATGAACTACCGATGAAAAAATCGGCATTAAATTTTTTGAGTTATGACCGATTTTTGGGGTCAAAAAATCTAAATTTTTGAAAAAACGTCGCCATTTTTTTATTTTTCGGTCAAATTTTTTTTTTTTAGTTCATTCCAAGGGGGTTTTGATGCTGAATATAACCCCGTTTTTTTTCAGATTTTTTTGTGAGCAGTTAGGATGCACGCCTTGATTTTTTATGGTTTTTTTAAAAAGCATGTAGCAGACGACATTTGGCAAAAAAAAAAAAAAAAAAAAAAAAATTTTTTTGTGCACTTCAAAGTAAATAAAGTATATGTACAAAGTTTCATTACGATATCTATTTTTCTTCCATTAAAAAAACCCCTTTTAAAAAAAAATTTTTCTTTAAATTTGAAGGTGGAATGTCCCCTTAAATTTTTCATGTTTGAATTTCGAGTTCTAAATTTGGCAAGTTTTTTTCTCTGTTAAATTACTACTACAGCGTTCACTTAAAAGCTGCGTTTTATCGCGTATGTATTAGTATGTAGCAGAAAAGATTAGAATTTTCTGAAAATTTAATGGTCATTACCTACGAATAAAGATTTTAGTAAAGTACCAAATTGTTTTTTTAATTGTCTGTTTTTGCGTGTTTCTGAAAAGAGCTACTCCTCCTGATTAAGGGATTTCAGTCGTGTGTAAGGTGTTTGTAAAAAAAAAAAAAACCGAACATAATATATTACTTGCCAACACCAATGAAATAGACTTGTTTTTATAGGCCCCATACATTAGGAGACCGAATTGGTCAGACTAAAATGAAGCAGCTCTGCCTGAACGGATTGTGTGGCTGAAGAAGAACTGAAGCTGTCTCGTCAGTTCTACTGAGTGAGACGCCGTCGAATAAAGACGTGCAAAATGGTCGAAACGGAGCTGCTCTGCTGCAAGGTGATAGTGCTATTCCTTAAGCGTTTGGGCTGATTGTATCCACATACTATCCGGTCAGTCCATCCGGCTAGGCGAAACTGATTCAATTGCTTCAGTCCATTTGGCCGCCTGAGCTAAAGACCACTATTGGTTTCCATCTTATACCCTGGACACACATCAAGTCATTAATGCTAATTCTCCATTATGACAGCAGTGTGTCAGACAATTTTGAACATTTTGTCGTCATAATACTCTAAAAACACATTACAATGATTTCGCTTAATTCTTGTCATTTGAGATCGATTTATCATCTCAGTAGAGAATGTGATTTTTGTACTAGTTTATTACATTTTTACCCAAATATTAATCAGAGTTGACTCGAATGTCAGATTCTTTCAATTGTACTTTGAATAATGTTCAGCATATAGCATATTTGAAGAGTTTGCGAGTTCTACTGTCCCTATAAATTGTTCTTGTCCTTATAAATCGGCAATAATAAATTGTAAAAAACTGATAAAATTTGCTGGTTGTTAACCATAGATTTTAGGTTATTTGGATACACTGCCTGTACGTAAATACTTAATGATTTATTTAGGGACTATGTTCAACATAATCTCTTAGCAATTAGGGCACAGTGTGTCCAGAGTATTATCTTCCTTACATAGCTCATCTATTTAAGGAAAAATGTCCCATAAAAGACCACTTTGTAGAAAGGCAGGTTATTAAAAAATTTCTTTTTTAGTATTCCATACAAGAGATGGTAAAAGCCGAATAATTATAGAATCATCTCAGTGATTATCTATCAAGCATTTCTCTCAGAGACTAGTTGATGTAAAGAGGTAACTTACATTTTGCTATACCAGCATTTATAAAAAAATCACAATTTAAAGCCTAAATGTTAAAGATAGTTTTAAAAAGTCAAACATTCTAAAATAAAGTTAATAGTAATAAATTTTGTTTATTTATTTAGGTATTTTTTGACAAAAAAAGTTTCATGTGGGACTTTAAAACTAAATACAGGACATAACGATATGTATGTAACTGCATGAAAACAGTTTGTCTTTTTTCGCAAGAAAGACTTTTTACTCTCTCAATCTCGCGATATAATAATATGGCAGAACTGCTAACAACAATATGTATCTTAACACACCAGAAACTCAAAACCAGCAAAATATTAACTACGATTAAGTGTGCATATAATTTTGAATATATCTGTATGTCACATTGGTATGCTCCTTGAAACACGTGCATATATCACTTTTATTACTTAAATTCTACCTCATAATAAAACTGCATTTTTTTTCTGTTACGCTTTAACTTCTAAGCCCCTCAACCGATTTCAATGAACTTTTATAAACATTCATATATGTATAGGGCCTACTAGTCAAAATTTAGCTATGGATATGCATTATTCGGTTGAACCCAGACTTCAGCTAGGCTTAGAAAAAGCTTGAGCTAGTCTGTTTGTTCCACCCTAACTTCTAAATTAATCATCCGATTTTAAGCCAATTTTTGTCTAGATGTATAGCGGACTCCTAATAAAAAGATTTTGTAACATATTAACATGATAAATTGTCTACACTTTACTTTCACAAGTTGGCAAAACTGTTCTGTTACAGATATCTAAAGATAAGAGGCAGTACCTAATTTAAAAAAATTATTTTTTTTTTACATATGGCATGCTAAAAATGAGGTTTACTTACTATTTCTTTTTATTTTCATATATGTATTTAGTTCTTGCAGTTTTCACGTTGAATTTTAAAATCGGAGTCATCATATTATACATAATGTATCAAAGTAAAGTGAAAGAATTTGAAAATTTGTTAAACAATTAAAGACAGACATAGATTTCAGGTGCAGCTTCTATCATCATTCTTTCTTTCTCTATGGTTGTGAACAAATATAGGAATTAGAAATAAAAGTTATGCTGAAAATTAACTCGTGATCATATGATTTTTAAGCTTTAAGCTTTTAAGCTTTAAAACGCTGTAAAACCCATCAAAAAGGAGAAAATAAAAAAAATTAATAAGCCGAATCTGTTCTTTACACAACATTCCATAAATTTGTAAATAAAGCAGCAACAGTCCGCCAAGGATTTTTTCCAAAATACTTTTTTATTATTAAAGCTACATACATCAAAAAGGTATTAATAAAAGTTGTAGAGAATTTACTTCTCTGAAGAAGCGCTTTTTACAACATTTTTAGAAAAATTGCAACTTCTTCAAATGTCGCTAAGATTTTTGTTGCAAATATCGATTAAATACATGGCTATAATCCAAATTAGCAGAGTAAGCCCAAATGTCTGTTTTAGATGAAGTTTTGTTTTAAGTTTTAAAGTTTACGTCTCCAGATTTATTTCTAAATTACAATACTTTAGGTTTTTCATTCCTAAATTTTTATCTTTGAGAGCATAGGTTTCTATCTATGAGACTTTTTCAATTTTAATATATAAAAGTATACCTTCTGAACGAAATTTCGTGTCGAATTACACTTATAAAAATCTTTTTATTTAAAATTTTAAACTAAATTTTTGACAATGTATGTGAATTCTATTCTTGGGCATGGTTATATTAATAATAAAGGAGAATGTTTATTTTTATGTAAAATGATAATTGAAGTCTAGACATTTGAAAATATATCATTTTTTTTTCAACTCTAGGCTCTTCAACATATGTGCGGAAAAGAAACATTAAAATTTTCAAAACTTCCAAACTTGAATACGACAGAATTACTGATCTCTATTCCACTTTAAACCACGCGATTTTCTCGGAAATAGTATTATATTATATTTTTCGAGGGTATGCAGGTGATTTAAAAAAACAACCACTGAACTGATTAGGCTCAAATTCTAATATGTTATTCTATAAACCTATGGCTATTGTGCGATTTTGAAAATTTCATATTTTTTTAAATAAAAAAACTATTAAATAAAAGCAACAATTTGGTTATTTCGAATTCAGAGCCTTGCCATTTTATTTAGTACTGGAAAAAAAATCCATGCTCCCATTTTACATCCAGTATTGTTGGAATACCACATTAAAAAACTTGTATAGAATTGTACAGAGAAAAGGAAGAAATCTACTCATAATCTTGAATGATGTGTTCTTCAATTTCGAGCTATATGTACATAAAACCTGGCTTTTTAAAGATATTTTCTAATGGTAAATCAAAAATCAATTATCAAAATACATTTTCATATATCACACTATGTAGCTTTCTGCCCGCGACTTCGCATGAAAATCCGTTATTTTAAAAGTTAGAGACTTATAATTTGGTATTAAGACTGCTGGTTTGAACATGTTTCAGGGTTTTAGAAAAATCAATCCTTAACAAATACCAATTTTCATGGTTTTATCTTTAGAAATGACGGTACTCCCATACAAACTTTTCATGGTTTTAACTACAAAAATAACAAACAAAGGGATATACATATTTCGAAATATCCTGAAATACGTTTTTCTTAATTTCTAACTTAGGCTAAATACCAATTTTGCATGGATTTGACTTCAAAAGTTAGGGATTTACAAATTTACATTCCTTATTTTGCCCCCTTAGGGAAGAAGTTTGTAATATCTTTTCTTAGTTGTTGCTTACGTCACAAAAGATACCTGCTGTCAACATTTCAGCCCTATAGGTCCAGCGATTTGGTCTATACCTTGTCTGTCAGTTAGTCATGGAACAGTTTTATATACACAATATAGATGAGAAAATAAACCAGCTTCTGTATCGAAATATTTTCTAAAAGTCTTCATAATTTTGAAAATATAAATATGCTTTCAAAGTGAAATTGGTATGTAATTTGAAATTAAAGGTCACTCAAGGTTATGAACTGAGTTTTATATTAAATGGTCCTTTCTTAACATAGAGATAGAGTGCAGAGTAACTTCGTAATTGCAAGCTCAAAACTTGCAATCCACACTATACCCTAATTTAGCGGTATTGGTCAAATGCATCATTAAATCTGTTTGCTAAAATAGGTACTTGAGGATACTTCAATCCATGAAGACATCCACTTATTGGAAGTTAAACTGGAACTGGTCAATTACGCGCGTGCTGCTGGAAGTTGTGGCTCCCATTAGGCTCATCTTTCAACCGCAGGGTTAATCTTTGATGCCTTAAGCCTTAGCTATCCAGATGAAGGGAGAGGGTAAGTAACGTAAAATCGTGAGTGGCGACATTGAGCTATTATCGAGCCGTATTACTTTTAATTGTGGCCGAAGGAATGCCAATTAGTGGCGGGCTCCATTAAATATAAATAATCGCCCGCAAGAGGTAAACACCGGCGCCGTCCTTCAATCAGGACGACCAAAGGTGACATCGTTAAGTTGTCTATCACTCCGATCAGCGAGTCGGACGGCGGATTAGCCACTTTTGCCCTAGCGCAGCGCGGTTGATTTATCGCGTCAATTAGAGAAAATGAGTAATTTGGCGAACGAATCGGGTGAGAAGAGCCATAAATATCGTGCAAATAAAAAAAAATTTTGGTGGTGGCATTCACCCGCTAATTCCGAATTAAAGGGAGTAGTTTTGCACTCAATGAATTACACCGGGTCTTGGAAGTTTTCACTCACATAAAGCCTCCGGTGACAGACCAGCACACGTTTTGAACCCGACTCCTCATACAGGATCATTGCTTAGTTGCACTAATTAATCCCTTACATTCCTATAATCCAATTTTGTTTTGTGCTTTTTAAGCATTTACATATTTGATTTATTTCTGCTTAAAATGGCTAAAGTTCAAACCGATAAGATAAGGCAACATTAATACATATGTTGCAAACTTGAATTTTTGCTGGATTAGCGAATAAAAATAGAACATTTTAATCTGTAGTATAACGACGCGGTTCCGGATTTTCAAAATCTCAAAATTAAATAGAACGTAAAAGTTCTGATTAAAAGTTTTTACCAACATAAAAACTGGCTCTAATCCGTTTTGTGGACTGCTTCTTTTCAGTCGAACGTTAAATCGCACAATTTAGTGAAGTGTTGTTGGCAGTAAAAGGGAGTATAAGCGAAGTTTGTAAGAGACTTTCCTTGTTCTAAAGAATTCTTTTTGAAAGTAAGTACATATGTACATATACATATCTGTTCTACAAGGTGATTGATTATATATACATATAGTACTGTGAAATTTGTGAAGTTTTCAAAGGCACCCTTTTGCTATGTTGGACAAAGGGGGAACTAATGCAGGATACAGATAATCCGCCGAGGTATTCTTTTCCATGAAACATCGTTTTTTTAAGAACCACTCTAATATCCACTTACGTACCTATAAGCTAAACCTTTCCAGCTTTTATTTTAGTTTTGCCTTGGATGGGTAAAAACAGTACAATTAAATTTGAAAGTGAAGAAATTAGAAAAATCTTTTTTTACTTTTTTATTGAATTAAAAAACAAGAAACCAACAAAGAACCATAGAAAGCATTCATGAAGACGTATGATGCTAAATAAAAGTGGTAAAAATGAACACTATATCAAAAATTTAAAATCTATAATTTTCTATTATTGTGGAAAAAACCCAGTTAAAGATGTTTTAACTGGGAGTTTATATATAATCTCGCGTTTTTTCCAGTAATATTTCAAATTAAGGAAAGATAACCCAACAAAACCCATCTATGTAGTTGTGATCCTCAAAAAGTAAAAGGATAATGATATCAAAAATCTCTAAGTTTATTTGAATCATTTCTATTTGCTATAAAAAAAAATATAAGTAGGTTTGCCCCATTTTAAATATTTCTACTTTATTTAGTAGGTACGCACATAAAAATTATGCTTTGGGCCTTTTAAGGAAATTTATATCTTTATAAGGCCTACTCTTTATGTTGGACCAACAATTTATTATACACTAACTGTATTTCGTTTATTGAAACAAAACAAATTACTTTATTTTTGCCAATTATAATATACATTAAATAAAGGTAGCAAAATTTCTTTTTTACTCGTAAATATACTATGTTCATCAATTATTAAACTAAGATCAGTCAAAAGCTGATATATTTTGATTAAGTTTTTATTTTATGATGTACATATTAAAACAAAATGTAAAACTATTATGCATAATAATTTTTTTATTTATATGTAAAACTCAAATCAATTAGGTAGAAATGCGTTAGATTTACATAGTTTATTTTCGATGCAGTTGACTTGACCCCGCAAGACGCAGAGTTCGAAACGATCTTTTTGTTTCTATTCATAAATGCTTTAAAAACAGCTCTTACTTAAAAAACTTACAATTTTTCTGGATTTAACAATAAACGTAATCCCAGGACGGTATTTGTTAAAAAGTTTTCTTTGTTTGCTTTGTAATGACTTCTTTTCAAATTCCATGAATATTTGCAAATCAAAGGTCGGATAAAAATGTAATGAGAAATGCTTTGAAATTCAAATATAGTATGTACATGCAAAATAATCGTAGTGTAATATGTGCAGTGCTTTAAAGTTGGAAATTTTTAATCTAAAGCATATTACGAAAAAAAATCCGAGATTACTACTCCTCCGTACTCCGCTTCGCTGTTGCCATTGATTTTTCAAGGACCACATCTGCATGAAGCTGTAGTTTGAATATATAAAGAGGAAAATATTCGTTAGATCTAACACGTGTCTCTGCAATATTCTGCTCCTTGAAAGTTTTCCATAGAGAAATTTCAATTTTCTCTACTGCGCCAGGTGAATTATTTGCACTGTCATATTCCAACAGAGTCGAAAACAAATCCGTTTGAATTTATATGCAAAATTCCGATCAATACCGCCAAGACGGCAAGGATAGTTGCCGACAAGATTTATTGCACGGGAAAAGTTTGCATGGAAGTCCATTAAAAGTTTTCGTGAGCTGCCCGGTACCGCCCACCACCCTCACCTCATTAGGTACAACAAAAAGTGGTAAACAAGGTTCTGTAAACAGTTATTTTTCTTGGTGTCATCAGAGGTAAAATGTCTCTGGGGAACACGGAAAAACTTTTAGATTCGATTTGGAAATGGGAAAAAATAACATCGGTGTGCGGAACGCGCCGGTAGACGGAACGGGGGTTGTACACAAAAGGAGTGAAAATGGCAAAAATGAGAATTGTAAAGAAGGCAATCTTGGGAAAATAAACAGCCACGCAAATTGATGTCCTCGTGCAGGGGGTGCCTGTCACCGCAAAAATGTTTTCTTTGTGGCTTGTTAGTCACACAAGTGGCACGAACGAATTTCACAAGTCAAAAGGTTTAATTAAATATATTCTGAATATAGAGGGAATATTTTGCAAGCAAGCAAATCAAACGTACAAAAATACATAGTAAAAGCAAGTTTCCTAAATATTGACCAAGCAAATGTCTCCCACATAACCTTTCGTCAAAAGTTGAGTTTTGATAAGATACTATCCTTTTAATGGAACAAAACGACCGACCACAATCAAAAACCGATAACTTTTGAACCGTTCAAGATAGCACAATAAAACGGCAAATTCATCTCTTTATTATTAACTTCGGTTTATATCTATGTAGTTGTTTGGGGTTGAAAAATCGACTTTGTCTTGAATTTTCTCCAAGTATACAGAAGAACGTTTTCCCAAAATATTATAACGATTTGAGCATTAGAATAGAATAAATGACTCTATGTAAGCCTGAAAAAATGAATTTTACCCGTTAAAAACCTAGACTCAAAACTTTAAACGCGATCTCGGAATCAATTTGTTTTAAAAGTGCAGTTGCGGTGAGCACGATTTCCGAAAGCAATCGATTTCAACCTTTCTTAAGCTTGCTTCTATTTATAATAGCTTGCTCGTGAACGAAGAAATTTTCATTTGGACCAAAATTTATATCTTTTTGAGTCAAAAAACCTTATTATTGAAACCTCAACTTTTCGGAAAAACGGACGACTTTTCTTTTTAAAATCAAAATTCAAAATCAACCTTTCGTATTATACAAATTAAACCTTTTTGGTGTTTTGATTTCAAAGGAGTTATAATGCTCACCGCAAGTTATGTTCAAAATAATATGTTTTAGGAGAACGGCCATGTTTCCCTTAGTAGTGAAAATAGTTTCATAAAAAAATGTATGTATATAGTAAGTATCTCAAAACATGTATTAATTTATACTGAATTAAAATTAGAATACATTTAATAAAATGATCTTGTCATGGCTAAATAAAATCATGAAAATCCCCTAATTTTCCCGAGCACCCCTTAAGCAAAAGCTGAATAATATGCATATAAACCTTTTAATAAACAATTGTTTAATATACAATTTTGTAATATGTAGCTAAAATTTGCGTACAAGTAACAGAAAGCCACAAATTCGAGAACAAATACTTTCGCCGAGCCTCGAAAAGCTCGAAAATTATCTTTTGTTCGTCGTTTATAATGTCAAAATAAAAGTGTATATGTGAAAAATCATTACACCAGTGTTATTTAGAATCTCCTTCTTTACGCCTACTATTATTAGATTTTATCCAACCATTATAAGAATGATTTACAAAAAAAAAAAAAAAAAAAAAAAAAAAAATATACGCATTGAATTGATAACCTCCTCCGTTTTTTTCGTCGGTTAAATAAAATGAATTCTAAAGTATTAAACAAACTTTCTGCACATTTATTTGAGAAATTAAGATAATTAAATTTAAAAAGCTTACAGTTTATTTATTAATATTTAATCGTCCGGCTTTTTTAGAGCTAAATTTGTGTATGGTCGGCAAAATTATAAATTATATTTTCGAAGCTGTACTTTTTCTAGGAAAATTAATGCATTTCTCGTAAAAGATATTATTTTTTAACAATATTTTCAAGGAATGTGAAAAAACCATGAAACATAGTAAATACGTATATGTACTCGTATTAATGCGTGTCCGGTCGGTTATCGGTATGTAGTAGAGAAGGAACACATTGAGGTGCTGCTGGCCAGTTAAGTGTTAACAGGGTGGTTTTATAATAAACAATTAAATTCCAAGATAGCTTAAGATTTGTTTTTTTTATAGAATGACTTGACTGAAGGCAGGTAGATTCTAATCCAAACAACATTTTGCTTTTCTTATTGAGGTATGTTATTGCATTTTAATATTGCTGAATATCTTCAAACATTGTGAAATGTGCTTTTTAATCTATAGAATTAGCTATTTCAAACTATATTACTAACTAGTTGAGTAACTTGGTTTCACCCGGGGTATCATAAATATATTTAGTGAAGGGCTCGGCCTTCTCTGTTATGACGGATTTTTGGTGTGATAATGATGATTGCTGTCATAATTACGGGTAGTGTGTCCAAAGTATTAATCCCCGAGCAAAAATGATTGGCGGTTGTACAACGATCGAACAACGGTCTACCAGGGATTACAGAGAGATACAACGCCCTTACACAGTCTAGATTATTCTTCAAAAACCTTAATGGCCGTACACACAGACATATGGGAAATTTTGAGTGACAGACAGAAATGCCAGTACGCTCGGTGTACGACGGTCAAACTTAAGTAAAAGTATTATATTGTTATGAAATTAAATTATAGTTTCCAACAACTTATAAAATGAGATATGTGGTGTTGTTTAATTTCATTTTTATTACGTTCTATCGTACAGTCGTGATACGGCCAAAAATACTTTGCAACGATCACGGTAAGATCATCGTACGGCCAAAATTGCCGTGAAATAACTGCAATACGACCATTGTAATGCCAAAATAGCTGTGAAACGTCCATGTGCTTTATATTATAACATATATCTTATAATTGCGTATTCCTAAACTTAGAAGGGTGTGGTATTTATCGTTTTCTCCTTGCAGTCAGTGGACTAGCATATTGAGATAATTATCCAATCAACACCTACAATAAATTTATTTTGTGTACAAATTAACGTCTATAGTCATTTGACACACGTTTTCCGGTAAGTACACCCTTACTGCGTAGTACACATGACCCGCAAAAAAGTGCTCCGCAGCTAAAAACCACATCCATCCGCTGCGAAATATTCCACCTGAGCACGCAATAATCGTCACTGACCTACACCTGCTAAATTGAAAATTTCCGATTTTTATAAATCTTATGGAGCAGGAAGGCTGACCGGTGGTAGGCAGGAGTCGAGGGATCGGCGACTGGACTACGACCGGAGAACCATTAGACAACATGCTACTTGACCGTGCCCTTTTTACGATTAATTGCGTGCGGATTGCCGTGCTTGGCAGCCATTAGGTCTCGAGATATCCGTCACTGATAGAACCATAAAATTGTTTTCCCAGGCCTCTTAATTCTAAAGCCTCTAACTCGAGCTCCTCGTGTTGCCGCCGATGTTCCCTTACGCCTGAGGGGAGAACCACTGCGAATAATTGAAACTGCCTCCACCAGGTTAATTACAAATAATTCAAAAGCTCGATATTGTTTTTAAAATGGACGAGGAGATTGTAATTGTCATATTTATTAACAGTTGTAGCAATTATTCAATCAGCTGACAATTCCTTAGTTTAGTTCACTTATATTGTATACTACAATCCTTTTATTATTATTTTTATTAGAATTGGATTGCCACCTTTCACATTTAGAAAAGGGTTTAAAAGCCAATTTTGCAGTTCTAATGTGCTATTATAAAAGCTCATAGTCCTGCTGTTATACATATGTATTAAGTGTTATATTCTAATTGTGAATTGTATATATTTATATGGCAGAACTAACCGAATTGTATAAAAACTGCATTGACCTTACTCAAGCCATTGCTCGGTGATTAAATTGTTAGCCACGAACGAGAGTTTATCTCACCCCAATGTGGCTGTTGGGTACATATCACCTGCTAAATCTACATACACTGCAGAAAAATGGCTTTCATTTTACTACAACAATTCCTGCAAACGAACATTTACACTTATTATCTAAAAATACACTTCGACTTTTAGTATATGTACATATACATATTGTATATTCACCATTTACTACAAAAAAGTTTATTTTGATAAATTAATATTTCTGAGTGTTTAATTGTCAACTCAACATTGTTTATGGATAGATTGAAAATTAACGGACCAAAGTGGCTACCTTGAGGGACCCCAGAGTGAGAAGCAAAGGGGTTAGAAATCGTTGAATCAAAATGAACCCTATAATTTGATCCAGGAAATGAAACAAGGTTGAAAGCCGAGGATACTTAGTTTGAGAACATTGCGCTGATGGAAGATTTTATCAATGGTTTTACTAAAGTCAGTGGCAATAACATCGATCTCTTGCCATTTTCCATAGCTTGCAGTGTTCGTGACACGAAGGCTGTCAAGTTTGTAGTTGTAGATCTAACTTTTAGAAAACCGTCTTGGGTAGGGGAAAGAATGGACTTACAGTGGAAGGACATAGAGTCGTAGATAAGGCTTTCGAAAAGTTTCGGAATATAGGAAAGTTTGGCAATGGAACGGTAATTAGAGACTTCTCTTTTAAAACCTTTTTTATGGATAGGGACAATAAGTGAATCTTTCCAAAAACGGGAAAAGAGAATAGAGGGTAGAAAGACGCTGAGTGAGAACATTTTTTTAAGAGAATGGCGGAGATCCCGTCGGGGTCAGTTTTGTAGTCGACCGGGAGCACGGAACTTTTGACGGCAATAAGAGAAGGATTAATGCCAATGGATGTTTGCAAGCTATTTTACATGTAGCGAAAGTAATGAAGATTAGGATCTGGGACTTGATCGCTAAACGATTGACTGAAGAAATCAGCGAAAAGATTAGTGATGGTAGTTGGGTCAGCTGACGAAGAGTCGCCAAGTTTAAGGGTTGACGGTAATTGTAGAATTACTTAGGGTCAGAAATAAGTTTAAATTGCATGCGGACCAGAGACTTATTGTAAAGAAATTCGCAGCGTTCGGTGAAGAGAGAAGAGATAGTAAGAGTGGACCTGGTCGGATCGAGAAGTAAGGTAGGACTGTAATAACTTATTTATTTTTGTTGCGGAGGGATCGAAGCTCTTTGTCCTACCAGGGTGAAGATGAAGAGCGAGTTTTTATAGGCTCGAAAGGGATACATTGGGATATGCAGTTAAATAATAGACCGTAAAAAATGCCGATGGACTTATTAATAGATGACTGGGGAAAATGTAGGGGTGAGGAGATATTTCAATTGTGTTGGAGAGAATTTAATTTATCAAACTCGGCTTTATGAAAGTTAAAGTGGACGCGAGGACCAGAACGAATCGGAGTGTTGGGAAAATCGTGAAACAAAGTGAAGAAGAGACGAGGGTGATAAGGGTTAAGGCTGAAAAGAAGGTTGTTACTTTCAATAGCAATAGAATTAAGAGGGTTCGAAGAAAATATCAAGTCAAGCTGACGGTCAAGGTTGTTTTTGACACCGCTAATTTAGTAAAAGCCAGAGTCGGAGAGGTGATCAATAAATAGGGATTCTGTCAATGAGGACGTATTAGTGGGGTGATAAAAGGAATCATCATCGGTAAGAGACCACAGTAGCCGGGGGGATTGAAATCGACCAGGATTACAAGGAGGGGTAGATTTGGGACGTGCTTGTCTCATAAACCGTGAGAAGAACGCCACGGCCGGAAGGACCAGAATTATTTGAGTTACCTTCAGCTCGAAAGATGGTAAAATCAGGCGAAAATAATTCGTTATTGTTAATATCGGGTGTTAAGTTAGCTTCATTTAGTGCGAAGATGTCGTAAAGAAGAGACTGAGACTTCAGGAGGATATGACTGGTTTTGGAGTGCAGTCCTCTGACATTTTGATAATATAAAGAGACGCAGTTTGGCAAGAAGTTGTTGAGGTGTGGGGGTGAGAAAGTCTGGGGTGAGGACTTTGGACATTTGCATTAATAAAGCAACATAAATAAAGTAAGCGATCTCCGATAGCGGTTAAACTCAAAAGTAAATTTCGTAGTATAAAATCAAGCTCATTTATTGCAAAATGATTAGGGCTATTCTACTTGTTCTATTTCCTGTTGTATTGAGTGGAGAAATCTCCAAAAATGTCAAAATTGTACACTCTGTCCAATGATACAATTGGAAATACATCAAATCATAAATATCTACATACCTCAATTAAATTATACATATTTTACTCGATTGTAATATTAACATTTACTTAACAAAGGATGTCATTTTAGTCATTTTATAGTTTACACAATATCAAAATAAATTTGTATACTCAATTACGAGTATATTTATTACTATTAATATTTATTAATATTAATAATTTAGTGTAAAACTTTACTTGGATGTTTTTGTAAAATAACATTTTTTGAGAAGTAAGTATTTACTATTGAAATGAGTAAATTATTGCACTTTAATATTCGATGTAATATCACTACGTTTCTACTAGGCAAATAAATGCCTAGTATGTATAATAATGTTAGAATTACTTCAAAATTTTTTACAATATACACTCTTTTTCAGAGCTGTAAACGAATTTGATATGTTCCGTTTTCTCGAGAACGAAAACAAATTGTGGAAAACGATTTTTATAATATCGAGTTACCCTCAAGACTCTTCTAATGCACTGGGTAATTTGTCTGGTCGTAACGGTATTTGAGCTCAGTATATGAAATGCCTAGTATGTATAATAATGTTAGATTTACTTCAAAATTTCTTACAACGTAGTATTTAGAAACATCAAGATGGACCACCCAGAAGAGTTAAATAATAAACTTATGAACATTAACAAGAAGTGTAGTTTTACTTAAAATTACTGTTCCCTCAACTGGCTTACACTTTCGCACACTACTTCAATTAATATATTTAACGTCTTTATTAAAAATACTTTATTTGAATTTATACAATTAAATAAAATGCAAAAAATGCACCAAGGCATCTGGGTAGAGCAATTCCAAGAGCAATTCCAAGAGCAAGCTGAAGCCCCTAAAACTAATAATGTCAGTTTGTTAGGAGGACGCCGCATAAACTACATGTTGGGGTCGGGTAGGAACTATACAAACTTTGCGCTTCGTTAGCATTGAAAACTAAAAATATGTAAACATCAGGACGATGAAGCCAAACCGAAAATTCTCATCAGTCAAATGTAAGGCCACATACATATTCATGCGGACGCACCTCTTGACACGTGTCCACATGGGCGGGAAATCCCCTAAAATTCAATTAACTTTTGACATATTTCTAATTTGTTATTTTGCTGCACATTCTATGCAGGGCGAAATGGTGGATTACCAGCTAACAGCATAGGTCAAAAAAATAATTTTAGGAACTACATTGCCAGGGGCGTACGCAGGGGGGGGGGGGGTTTCGGGGTTCAAACCCCCCCCTCCCCCCGAAATCGGATGAAAAATTTCCAAAAATTAAAACTTTTCCTATTAATATTTTTCCCATGTTTTTATCCCAATTATTTAATGGGCGAGGAGAGGTTGAAGGGTTTGGCTTTGTTAAATGTTCATCGAGACATAGAAGTGCAATGCGAAACAATTATCGATATGATGGCCAAAGAATTGAAAAGGATGGACCTGCTTTTATAAATCAGTATATTATTCTCTGTGAATGAAAAATGTATATAATGGATAATTATTAATACATCAGTATTGCTTAACTTATAAATTATTCAAATAAATCAATATTTTATGTGCAAATATCATTGACACGTGTTTCATACAAATATTTTTCTATAACCCCCCCCCCCCCCCCCCCCGCCCCCCGAAACTTATTTCTGCGTACCCCCCTGTACATTGCCTTGACGTAAGCATACTCCTCAAGGTCAAAAGTGAAACAGGAGTACTGTAGGGCCTCGATAATCCTAACACAAAATTTAAATCCTGTTCGGATGTACGAAGCGTTCGGATTATATAATAGTATGTAAGCATTTTAAAAGGCAAAACTAAGTTTTTTGTAACCGATATAATATTTTAAGCATGCAACAATTTTATAAAAAGATGTTATGTAATTAAAGTTTAATGCATGTACAATGTACATATTCTATAAACAATAACAATGTACATATGTAAGGCAACAACAGGGACCGCGGAAGTACTTTTTGACGGGGGGGGGCTCGTTCTACGACAAACGTAACCATCCTCTCTTGCATCGGATAATTATTAGTTTTCATTTAATTTAAGATTTTTTCTATATGTAAATTAAGTCAAACGACTGTTTAGTTGTAGGGGAAGCGGTCGCATTAAACATTCAAAATCCGACCCCCAGGTGATGGAATAGAAAGTCCGATACCCCGAGAGGAATTCATCATATTCTTAATCTTTTTGGTACTTATAATAATTAAAACATATTTTGAAACCGTCAGGTTGTATTGTCTCATTTTTTTATTAAAATAATAATATAATAATTTTATTAATATGTATAATAAAGTTTTAAAAAGTCCATAATTTCCTTTGGTTGTTAATATATGTACATATGACATTAATTAAAGCGTTACAAATTGTAGATAGGAAGAAAAAAAAACTGAATCCTATTCTAATGTGAGACAATTCCAAGGATATTGCGCCTCTCGCGCGTTTTTAAAACGAAATCATTCAGAATTTCATCTAAATTTAAGGGGGGCTAAGCCGTCCCCAGTTCGTTTTGGGGCTGCATTTGGCCCTACCTGCCCACCACTTCCGCGGCCGCTGGGCAACAAATTTAAATATTAAACTAATTTTCTAAATAAAATATTTTAAAAAAATTACAATTTTTAATAACTTGCATGCGAGAGTGTTAAAATAATGTTCTAACAAATATCTCTGTAAATTTTCATCGAAACAGATTCGGTGATCTTTTAAATTTTTGACGATTTTGAAAGCCACGTATGTACACCCAACTCTCTTTTTACACGGTAGATACGTTCCTCAGAAAACCGTTCAACAAAAAAATCGTGGAAAAAAATATATTGGACATATGGTAAATTTGGGGATATGTTCCACAACTTTAAAAAAATCATGTAAGTTGAAAAAACTCTAAATATTTTCCCAAAAAACCATGCAAAAAAAAGTAATAATGAAATCCATATTACATATTTATAAAACGAAAGCAATTCATATTTATTACAAAAAAACAATTAAAATTAGTGTACAGTGTTTCAGTCCATAAGTACAACATATAAAAATTAAATTGAAATTAAGAATAAAAATCAAGTTCGCAACTATTCATCGCTATGTACTTGATAGCAAGCGTGCACGTTTATTACGGACTGGACCAATAATGCTATCATCAGTAGATATGTCAGATATGTCTAGCACAATTGTCGGGTTTGATACAAATGAAGAATTTTGTTCGTTATTAACGGCCTCTGTTGGTTTCATTGTTGTTATAAAGTCTGTTGTTAGCGGCTGTTTTTTGGTTTCTCAAGTTGCTTATATAATTCTTGATATCCAGCTACACAAAACTTAAGATTACGTTGAAATTTTAATGCACGCTCCATGTCAGGATCATGACTAAGAAAATGTTGTTCCATGCTTCTAGCAAATTTCAAGCCCAGGAATTCAAAATAAACAAGCCATGAAGTAGTCCAAGTCACTAACACATGTGTAGGCATAAACCGACCGACTTCTGATTACTCTGTCAAAATTAGAATTAAAAAAAAATTTTTTTGGGACTCGTGCTAGAACAAAAATTTCGTGTAAAAAAGTGTATTTGTTCTTATTGGCGAACCGTGTTATTTCAAAATCGTGTAAAAAAAGAGTTGGGTGTATATATATTAAGAAAAATGCGTTTCTATTGATTAGCAGATACATATGAACTATTTAGATAGGCATTTCTTTATATTTTGATTATCTTCAAAAATACAAAATAAATAAAAAAACGCCCAAGAGCTTGTTGGATACTCATAATTCACACTCACGTTTACCAATTTTGGCCTAATATGTAACACATGAAATAAAAATAATTTCAAGACATTTCGTCTTAATTCCTTTTCATAGTTAATTTTATATGTCAAGTCATAAGCTAACTGCTAGTAAGCTAGTAAGCTCCCTATTTCATAACTTATAAAATGAGGTATTCAAAATCTTTTAAGTAAAAATATTCAGTACTTATGTTCCTACGTGCAAGATTTTTTTCAGATACATCTAATTCTCTTTTTACACGATAGATACGTTCCCAAAAAATTCGTGTAAAAAAAATTCGTGTAAAAAAAGATATTGGCCAAATGGAAAAATTGTAGCAATGTTCCAGACCTAAAACAGCAACTGAAAAGTACAAAAACAATATTAAAAAATTCTTGTTAGAGTTCACTTAAGAATTTATTTCGTGCTTACACATTTTAATTCATTAAATATATTATAAAAAATAAATTATATTTTGAGAAAAAGAAAACAATATCTGAAATTCATTAATACGAAATAAGTAAAAATAATATAAACATAACAAAATTTTATGCATTTTAATTTTTGACATTAAATGCATACGTTTGCGTAAGACTACAATATCACTGCTATCACTAGAATTATTTTGATCATCATCTTGTGAAATTATTCCTGTATTATCATCTCTAGTCTCGTGTATTGAAAATCGTGTTAAAACAAAGCAATTCGTGTAAAAAGAGAATTGTTTTTTCTTTTTAATTCGTGTTAAATCAAATTCGTGTAAAAAAAAAATTGTGTAAAAAGAGAATTAGGTGTATTTATATTGCCTTGTTTGAAAATGCAGGAATTGCTTTATTTTTCGAAAACGGATTCAAAATAAAAAGTGATAAATGTTACCTCTAACTCATTTTTCTTGTTAACAATAACCATACGCAATAGGGTAAACAACAAAACAACAAAAATTGTTTACTACATATAATAACATATCATAATAAAGTCTGAAGCATCCACATGCAAAATTTAATTTACCAAGGTCTAAAACTGTAGAAGGGTGTGACGGACAGGGACAGATTCATGGACTACTTCCCTTCTTCCCTTTTTACCATTTGTCTACGGAACCCCTAAAAATTATAAAAATATTGGTATGCAACCCCTAGAAAAAACGTTTACAGCAAACTTAGTTTCCTGAAATGGTATTCGATAAACTTATTCCTTAACACAATATAAGAATAGACCAAGACATTTTTCAAAGAAAAGATAAATTGAAATATTTTTTGAGTGTTTCTTTATTTACAATTTTCAAATGACATTACGTTTTCTTATTATCGTTTAAGTAATCAGCTTTATTCTTAATTCCAACGGAAATCAGATTAGAAATTCGTTCAGAATGTAGGAAATTTCCAAGCAAAATAAAATATTTTAAAATCTTAGCAAGCGAAGAAATATAATTTTTTATTCAAGAAATATTTGCAGCGATATTTAATGATTGAAATACGCATTATAATAATTGAAGCGGTTACTATTAGAGTGGACTTTTCTGCATTTTTAGCTCGGGTAAGCAAAGACAGCGCCTATCTTCTCAACGTCAGACTGGTAGTTTTGCCTGTTTTATGGAAAAATGTGGCATAACCCACTCAGGCATTAATGCCTCAATGATGAAATCGTCAAAATTTCCATTAACTTTTTCTCACCGAATTTAAAATAAGCCAAAATCGTAGTTATTGTGCAAATAAAACCTTCCAAAATTTTTCTTAGTGTGTTCTATTTGTTTCATATGTTTTCTTATGTTAGGTACCATATGCGTTGCAATAATGAAAAATTCAGTAATGAATTATTTTCCTAGTGTATGCACCTACAATGTCCTTTACTACAACATATATTGATATCGTCTAAAAATTTTACAATATTCTAGCGTTCTTAGTGATTAATTTTAAAGATGTGTATAGTGGTATTCAATTATTGTAGGTATTGTAACTTTTGTAATATAGCAGTTGCTCAAGCCTTACAGCAAAACGCAGGCTGGGCTCTTAGTAAGAATAAAATTAAGACAAAACTAAAGGTGTTCTATGAATGCTAAGGTGGAGGAGTATGTTGGAAGAGAGCTAATTTTTTTCAAAGACTCATCGTGACTATTGTATTGATTGTTTTAACATTACTAGTAATATGAAGTTCAAATGAATCTTAGGAATATAAAGTATGTATGGTAATCGTTTACCATTTTTTAGATGTCTCATGTCCCAGTTATAAATATAAAATTTCCTATCGCTGGCGATAGTCGACTTGTATACAATTCGCAAATGCAAATACTCTGGGCAGCCTGTGTAGTATCAGATTCCGCACATACTTAAATTCAATTTACGATGTTCTTGTTATGTCAATAGGCAGAAACCGCCCCATCCGGGGTGCATCCTCACATACTGCATCTGAAATGATTTATGCATGCATCGCATGCGAGGGCACCAACATACGTTATGCAAGACGTGAATTTATTGACTATTGATTTTTACTGTAGCCTTAGTTCGATGCAAAGAGGCCCAAACCATCAAACGCAATTGCGCCTTTTTCGATTAAATTTAATTTTGCTCCGTGGTCAGCAAGAACCATCCATGGGTGGTTTTTGCTAAATTTGCCAACCTATTTTTCTGTAAATTGTTCTCCATATGTACATATGTACCTATACATATGTATCGTTTCGACGCAGTTTAGATAGTTGCCCTAAGCTAGCGGTTGATGGTCCTGAAAATCTTCCAACCCACCTAAATAAAGCGAATTCGGAAGCTTTGCAGCTTTTCCGGGTGATAAGAAAATTTCTAAAGAAAAGGAACTTCTCAATTTTAGCTGAATTGTTTCCCCGTGAAATGGAAATATTCAAAGCATATAAATTGGGTTAAACGTTGCCAACTGGTGCACTGAACGAATATCCCAATCTGCAATAAAATTTTTATTTCCGCGATTTCCTTTTGACTTACAGACGGTAGAATAAATTCAAAGTAGTCAAAGTGGAACAGTTGCTTTTGTATAAAAATGCGACACACATCAATCGAGAAGAACCCTTGACGCAGTTCGTTGTAATTGAATCGCTTTATCAAACTTTCATTATAAATCGGTTCGATAAGTCGATTGAATCGATACCTCCTCAAGGGTGATTTTGCAATCTATCACATCTGGTCATCTCTGAGAGATCCGAAGAACCTCCTTACCCTATATGTGGCGAGAACAAGTGCCTTTCAAGAAGAACCGTTATCCGAAGAAATCTTATCCTTGCCAGGAGTTCATTGAGCTTTTCTTCAATCAGTGCGAGCAGCACTTACCTTTGACAGTGATTAGACGAGCAGGAGGTGCGAGACAGAAACTTCCGAATATAATTTTACTCTATGCCATGATCTACCTAACACTCGAGGGGTTGCCGAGTCTACGGAATAAGGTAATTTAATGGAAGTAGGTTGTTTCATAAAATTGATTAGCTCAAGAAGCAAGAAATCCTATTGCTTTTCTTGAAATTAAGTCTTAATCAATATTCTCCCGGAAAGCCATTACCTATTGAGATGTTCCCACTATATCGCCGGTAAATTCCTTGCAAAGCAGGAAGTTGTTTTCATCTTCAATAAAAGTCCACTGATTTTAATTGGAAAATTTTACGAATAGTTTTTATTTAATAAATTCTGAAGCACGACTGCAGATGAACGCACGTTTGTATGTTGTAACCTCTTTTATTGAAATAGATATGTATTTACCGGAGAATGCTTTTCACAGCAATCAACGGCAAAAGCAATAATGCCATCCTTTTTTACTAGTCTTAAAATAAAAAAAGATCCAAACAATAAATGAATACCAAAATTAAATCAAAAAAAGTAATTTACTCAGGTCGTCTTTGAATTCATGCATTAAGCGTTGTGACATAAATATGTAATATTTATGATGTTTGTAGTCATCAAAATGTGTGGGTAGACTTTTGAATTCTTTAAGAAAATATTTCACTGCAACTTAAAAAATTTGGTTTTTTGAAGTGAAATGAAAGAAAATTCGATTAAAGAAAAACTTAATTAACGTACTTTTGTAATATACGAGAGATCACTTTATTAAAATATTTAGAAACAAACGCTCATATCTAAATTGAATTTAACTTTTGCCACGATGATGTTTTTTTGCCCGATGATTTTGTATAGGGAAAAACTGGCCGTCACTTAATCAGATAAAAATTTTAAGCCCCTATATCTTTCGACAAATTAATTTTTCTATGAAAATGCTCTGGATATATACATATGTATGTATGTCTAATCTATGTTGAACTGAAAATCGAAATATGCATTAATAAAATTTGAGTTCTGTTTTGAAATTTTAAATTTCAAATGATCTTCCTTCTCGCATCTGATCACCATTCTTCGAATTTGTTACAGTTCATCCAGATTTTTTCTAATTGTCCAAATATAGAAAGTTACAACACAGCTTTGAATACTTTTAATACATGTGTAGAGTCACGTGGGATAACTGTACGCGTCGAATAAGTGTACGCAGTGAACATCGTACGAATGTCGCTTTGCATCGCGAGCCGTAACACAACTGCATTCAGTTCGCACTTAAGTCAAGAGAAAAGCGAATGTGTCAATCGCTAGTTTCACTACATAAAACAAGAGATATTCAAGAATTTTGTTTTTCGTACACTTTCTTATTATTTGTGAGTAATTTCGCAAACATGGTGCCCAAATTAGTGTATACTGCCGTGCCAAGGAGAAAAGTGGTTAAGCGCCAAATTATTCAAAATTGAGTTTTTGGTATCCGGACGAATCATCCGGAAATTCTCTATTTAATAATACCAAAAACTCAATTTCGAAAAATTTGGCGCTTAACCACTTTTTTCCTTGGCACGGCAGTGTAGCCATCAGTATAATTTATTGTGTTTCTTGATTAGATAAAGTATTCAGAAGGTATTCTACGTGAATTAACAGATTTCGTAGCAGGTATGTCACGTTTTTTTGGTTTTTACATTCACTTTATTACCCTATTTATCTTCCTTAATTCTCATTATTTGGACCAAAACGTTTTTCTGGGTTTTGTAAAAACGAAAGGATACACGAAAAATTTGATTTTTTAATATCCCAATTTTGTCTTTCAGTTGATACACATTTACCGCTGTTATGCATATCTGGGTTCTTATTATTAACTTTGAATAATTCGTTAAAAAACTTAAAATAAAATCTTGCTCTGTTAACAGCTTTTACATATATGTATATGAAGACGATTTTATCTAATATACAGACACTTTAATATAACAAAATGTCCGTCTCATTATACACAAAATCTCTGGACAATTTAGCATTATAATCCTTTAATCCTCAATTAAAACTTAATTAAACGACTTCAGCAGGAAATGAAAGAGAAAAGCTTCTAAAGCTTCCAATAAACAACGCCATCCACTATTTTAAATACCTATAACGTGTGTTGTAACTCGCACGTTAAATGCAACCTGCAGTTTTGGTAGTCATTTTATGCCCACATCTTTCAGCCTCATGGATAATTATTGCCGTCATTTACACTTACAGTTCCATAGCTCGTTATGATTTAAATGGTGCCATCAAATGGATCACGTGAATTAATTATGACACATCATGCAATTATGCATATATGCCAGGCTTATCATGGTAACGAGTAAACCTCCATATTTTCTAATCCAAAAGGCTGTTGTATAAGGATGTTGTATAACCTAAATGATTACCTATGTTATTTCTCAATTTTGTTTAACTCTTTACAAGACTATTTGTTAGAAAAAATACTAGTCAACTAAGTGCAGTCTGACTACAAAAAAATTAAGTAGCGGCAGTGTCTACTAATATCCCCAAGACATTTGAATTAAAAAGCTAACACAAAGTTTTTTTTTGAGAAATAGCAGATTGTCATATGAGTTTGTAACGTGACATAAATAAAAATTTAAAACTTAGGCCATTCTATTAAAATACGAGAGTTTACAAATCTTGTTAAACTCACATTTTTTGATAAATTAATTATGTGATACCAACAAAGATTGTAAAAACAGAAGAGCAAATGGACACTTATGAAAGAAAAATGTGTTGCCTAAAATAATACTTCGTATAAGTTACAAACTAAAGGTACAACTGCAGAATAGTATTAAAATTTTCATTTAAGCAATCAGATACGAGCTTCTGAGGCAATCCATTTAAGCGACTAAAGCAAAAAATCAAGAAAAATTTTATCGTCGTTTATGAAACAATTTTGATAATTTATTTATTTATTTAGCACAATTCATTAATAATCTGACTACAAACATGTTGCAAATACGGCAAGTAAAAATTCAATTACAACGCTGATTTCTAAATACCTTCTAAAGTTGGCAAATAAATTTGTGTAGCCAATGCAAAAAAAACACTTTTGGTGCTTGAAAAACTTCTTCAGTTCAATATAATCGCTCTCCTCAATAATCGCATGTTTTACTATACAAATAATGCATATTTTTGCAATCGGTGTTCCGATTGTAACCAAGAGATTAGTTATTATCATGATAGTCAATTTGAACTGAGAAAAATTCAGACGGTACTCGCGTCATGAGTAACAAAATACAAAATTATGAAAGTTATTTGTTGTTGAAACATTAGTTGTTGTATCTATTCTTGTGAGCTATCGTTGAAAACGGTCTTTTGAGTAGATGAAAGTGTTTTTATTTTCAATATTTGGTTTAAAATAAATTAACCCCTTGGGTACGGATTTATTTGAAAAAATATTTGCATATGGAACGGATTTAATTTTTTGTTGCTTGGAGTAGTATGTAAAAGCAGTAGATTTTACGTAAGAATTCATTTATTTCTAAAATATCAGTGATATATGTAGTATTAAGATGTCTTCAGGTAATTAGAATTGCAAAACAAAAATAAATTAGCTCGTTAGGCAAACAAGTCCATGACAAGTCTCAGTCGTCAAATGTACCCAAGGGGTTAATGACGCCCTATCAAAGATGCTGTTCTTAGGCACATTTTATTTCCAAGTCTGCAACGAAAATGGCTGTACGTAATGAGCTGTAACCTATGTACAATATTGCTCATATCCTTTACTTAAACAATAAATTCTAAAAATAGTTTATTATACAATAAAAAAAAGTTGTAAGTAATTTACGAACGCATCTAAAATTTCCCTTTAAAATAAAGAATTTAAATTTTACATTATCTATCACTATAATTTCTGATCATGTTTATATACTATATACTTTTTAGGATTTTCCATAATGCGGAACCGTCAGTGCGCGAGTCCGACTCGCACTTGATCAGTTTTTTAAACAATGATACCCACTTTCAAAATAAACGGTTCAAATAGGAAACATTTAATTGAAATATGTATGCACAGAGAAATTAGGTAAAATTCGCTCTGCAAAATACATTTGGTTTTGCGGGATCCCTTATTTATGTTTTTTCAATAAAAGTATTATTAAAGAACAAAAAACCCGACTGCAGTGACCTCAGATTAACTAAAAAGAGAGAGAAACAAGATATTTTGCAATTAAATCTGTGAGTGTGGGAAGAGATGCTCCTGATTTTATTCAACACGTCAAACAATTTCAATTTATGACTTCAAATAAGTTGTAGCAGTCGGGACTCATAAGATTGGGATTGTAAAGTGGAAGTACATCATTTAGAGGGCGCTAATGTGTCCCAACTGCTAAAACTTATTGGGAGTCATAAATTGATGATTATCAAATAATATTGCAAACTGCATCGTGTGACATATCAAATGAAAGGGCTTGTTGTGAGGATCTCAAATATATTTTTTGTATAATTTTAAAATAAATAGTTTTAAAGTTATTTCAGAAAATAGATGAAAATTTACCCCCCCCCCCTCCCCCCCCCCAATCTACGAAACGACTGAGCCTAAAATTTTGAAAAAAATACAGAAAATAGTTCTTTACTTATAGATTACAGGAAAACCTATAAGAAGTCTTAAAATAACATGGTAAATTTCTCAATATTGTGCGAACAAACTTATATTTGCTGTTGAAATCTATGGGGGAATATGTTTTTCAACTACAATTTTAAGTTTGTTCTTGTTTTCTATAATTCAAATTTAATAGATAATTATAAAGTATAACGATACGGAACCCTCAAGGCGTGAGTTCTACTCGCACTTGTCCGTCTTTTTTTTTTATTTTAAGGCGCCATTTTTTGTCCGCCATATTTATTGTATGCTGACCTCACATAGCCTATGTTACCTGCGTCATTATGATGAATCGATTGATGTCTCATTTGAAAAAATCCGACGACTAGTTTCAGAGTAACGGGGTGACATAGAAGTAGACATATATGTCAACTAAAAACATTACCCTCCTTTTGGAATCAATACAAAACATAATCTTTTACACATTTTTCAATCTCATTTTCTCACAATAAGATAACCTGGTGTCAAAAGTTTGGCACTGGTATTAACAATTAGAAATGTTCTTAGCCAAAATCCGCAGTCAAGGATTAATTTTACCAGATTCGTTACTGTCAATTGTGAGTTAGTTGTTCGCATAAATGAGGGTTTTTCACAAATCAATTTTGTGGTGGTGGTGCCCGCAAAGGATGTGAAAACATCCCAACTTCGACCACAAAGTGACGAAAGATTAAAGGGAAATTTTTCCGGAGAGTTAAGTGCTGTGTCATTCCCTAAACGATGTCGCATTAAGTAAATGTCCTCCCTTCCGGGCGACAATTTTCTAGTTCGACTTTCAATTTTTGCGAAAAATTGGCAACATACTGCTCACCGAGAAAAGCAAAGCGGACATCCTTTTGTGGTGAAGATGCTCTAGGAAAAGTTGAGCCTGTGACATTTATTAAATTTTTTTTATAGACTCGATAGACAGGAACGGGAACAGGCCGCAAATCACGTTAAGGCTCTCTGCACGTTTGCGCTTCAATGTGAATTGCCCTTGTAGACTCTTCTCGTGATTTTGGGTCGAACTCCATCACCTCGCCGCATTTGCCTCCCACAGGAGGAGCACCGAACAATGGCTTTTGTTATGCCAGGACTCGCAGGATATTAAAGTTGGCGACAGTCAGGGATGCATGCGGGACTTTTGTTGCCGACGTTTGGAATTCAATGAATTCCAGAAAGTACAAACGACCAACTTTCGATTTGTTTTACGAGCTGTCAGCTGCAAAAGGCTCCCGCTGGCAGAGGATAAAATATGACAAGTGCTACGATGTGCTCTTTTCCATCAGCAGAGAGTTTCAGTCCTGCCAAGAGTTTCTAAGTACGGATTAAAGTTGTTTGCTCCTTGATATCGTCTTTCGCCTTTGCGGGAGCTCACAGAAGCGTTTTGGTGCAGTTGTATGTGCTTCCGAATTTTGTAAAGAAGTCGTTTCCTTGGCTTCGTGCGCTACGCATTTTAAAAATTAATTCAATCCAATCCAAGCATCTACTTTAAGTTTTCAACACAAGCACTACTCGATTTAAGCATTCTGGATCATGATCCAAAATTTAAGGAGTAGGGTGTTATCTTTTGTGTGAAAGAACATGTGCCCAACATTTTAGGAAATGAAGAAGGTCAAAATTTGTATGAACCTGGGCCTACCTACCGACTAATACTACTTGTACTTATTTGAAGATACAATAATAAAAAGTAATATTGCAAGGATTGCCAGGTGGGAAACCGCTGAGATTCACTTTTAAAAACCAAAATAAAAACATACATATTATTTCAAAAGATAAGAGTTTACGTGGGCGTTTTATGTTGTTTTATATCATTAACGATGCCAAAAAACGTTCAACACAACCCAAATACTACACAAGAAGAGACCAAGTAACTATGATTAAAAAAAAAAGTAAGTATCCATAGCCTGATGGCTATAGTAGTCGAATATTAATCACTACTACTTAATATTATAAATGTGAAAGTACATGAGTATATGAAGATGCTTGTTACTCAATCACGCCTAAACGTTTTGTTCGATATTTCTTATTTTCTGACTGAAGATATAACGAGTTCAATTTAACATATTGGCTACTTTTCCTGGACATAAATTATAAGATTTTAAAATTGTGGACTCAAGATGGTGGCCAATAATTTTAGATTGTGAAGAATTGTTGTGAAAATTGGTATTTGGAGGTTTTTGGAGATGCTGTTTGCGACTAATTTAAGTGAAATTAAGTTCTAAATAATTTGATATCATTGAGTTCGAATCTACTACTATCAAAGTTTGTAAATACAATATAGCGACTTATGTTACTGAAATTCAAGGGATTTGAATGAAAATTAGTGTAAAAATAATTCGGTAGCATTTTTTTCTAATTTATTATTACAATTTAGAAATTCAAGATGGCAGGTTCAATATCGGTTTCTAATTCGAAATATTTCCATGAAAATAAAATAAGTAAGTTTTTGATTTGATATAAAAATGTTAAAACAAATGTTGACAAAGCCAATGCAACATTTTCCACGATTTAAAATAATTTCATGATAAAATATGTTAGAATAGGGGTGTTGATTTAATATCCAATAACTGAGAATTGAGCATTTAGATATTTGGCGATATGTTCAGGTAGACCATAATTCTCGATAATAATATTCCTGATAAGCTTTTTAGCTTTAATGTCGTCCGAAAATGCAATGTTACAATAGAAAATAAAAAAACGGTCAGGAGCATGTCGGACCATACTTAGTAAAGGCTTCCATAGCTGTTACTACACACTTGCATACCCACCCAGGCACATACACATACAAACACGCACGTGTATAGTTTTTGCGTTTTTTTTCCCGAACAGTTGTTTGAGTCCAAATAAGCATAACTTGGTCGACTAAGTATATCTCATAAAATATTTGACTCAAGTAAGTCGTGTTATTTGTAAAAGTAATTTCAGTTTATGTGCTAGTATTCTAGATTTTTCCAGATTTTTTTTCCGAAATTACGTTCAGTGTGATATCTTGACCGACCCAAACCGACCCGAAAATGACCACTTTAGAGTCGGATATTTCAAAAACGTGTCATAATTTTGAAAAATGGTTTTAGAAACCTCATAATGATTTTAAATTTCGATGGGTTAAGTAATATTTTTTTTTTCATCCTCACTTTGCATGTAGGGAGGAAACCTTAAATTTTTTTTTCAAAATGTTAATACACATCTTTGTAGCGTGTCTAATTATCCATACGTGTGCCAAATTTCAGCGCAAAAAGACTTCAGATGTGGGTCGTGATAAAATAACTTTCGAACAATAGATCTATTTATCACATACTCAGATTTAAGTAACATTCCGAAACTGGGTGAAGCATCAAACCTGAGAATTTTCAAAAATCTTTGATATACCTACTGGGTAAAATAGGGTTGATCATGCTAGTGCCGTAATACAACAAAATCAATCAACATCTTCTTGTACATATACATATATATTGTACATAGTTTGCTATTAAAGGTCGAATAATATCTGACTGAGCTATCAGGGTATATAAAAAGCCCTTTCAAATGACATATGGTGCGTTACCGTTGGTCTCTTAAAATCTGGCCTCTTTAACTAAAATAAGAATAATCGCTTTATAGTCACACCAACTTTAATAAAATTTTGCTTATTGGTTGATACTAACTGTTAAAAGATAAACATTCTTTAAATATTTCATTATATTTTGTATTTATTGCACATATGTAAGTATATGAACATATATTTTCAAAACTGCTTAATTCATATTTAGGTCTAGCTTAATAACCGATTTCAAATTCTGAATAACTTTTTATAAAATTTATCATTTGCCTGCCATTGGATATAACATTAATGTATGTTATAAGATTAAAATCTACTTTATTTATTAACATAACGAAATATTCACAAAACTTTTTAACTTTTTATGAAATTTTAACATACAATGTAATCGATCGACTTATCGATGTCGCTCACGCTGATGCAATTTACCATGAATAAATGCCAGAAGTTTATATATCTATATTATAATTGTGACATCTATCGTTATTTTTGTCAAATGATCTTGAAATATTCTCAATTGTAACTTTTATGTGGTCAAGGAATTCTCTGCAAATACGTTTAACGAAAAATAAATTTTATTAGTAAGCACACTTCAGCAATCTTTTAGAGATATGGCTTGCACCCAAAATTCTCGCAGCTATTTCAGGGATGCCAGTACTATAAGTATAAATTCTAGTATTGTATAATATATATTGCAAAAATTATACATTCCAAGACTATTTTATTGCCCAACGGATCATGCAAATCCATACAAATTTGTCTCAGTGTACAATCATTTTATATTTTAGGGATTTATAGGCGGTGCATGGATAAAATAAAATGAAGTTGAATCGAGAAATGTATTCATATTCATATTTCCTAATGCTACTTTTATACCTTCAATCAAAATGTGGTTTTATAATTAATTAACTAATCCTTGTTTTATGCCTCTTTTACCTCTTCCAACCCTACACAAAAACACCCGGTTAGACCTAGGTGACTTTTGTTTTATTTATTTAAATAAAATACTTAACTTAAAATTACTATTTTTGGTTCGATGTGAATTTAATGTTGTTAAAATGTTTAAATTCCCCGAAAAAGGAACTCCGAATGCTATTCACGAGATTGTAATAGGTGAATCAACTCAACCCTTTTGCCAAAACGATCAATTCAGTAATCGTGTGCAGGATACCGTCGATGGAACACATCGCAAAAGTGTATAATCGATACATCGCCTTAATGAGATTTAAATTTTCACAATTTGCCGGGGCTGTGCGAGCAGATCACAATAGCTTATGGGATAACTAAACGGAAATTTAGGGAAAGCTGAAAATGGCATTTTCCTTCTTTATGGCAGTTCGGCAAAAACAAGGTGATTCGTATAAATTTATCTCGTCTCTGCAGGATTTCAACCCCACACCCACCCTTCGCACCAAGATGGGGATTCGTTCGCAGAATGTGTCCTGGAACAGATAGACGAAGGCAACTGTAGCAAACGATGACGGTGGCAGCGGGCCTCTTCGTCTCCGCCATCAGCTCGGCACAGGGACCAAATTTTCAACGGCTGACATCGGGCTTCACGCAGCAAAAAGCAGAGACAAAGGGCAGAAATGATGACGAAATTAAAAGCTCCTTGTGCAAAAAATAAATTCTTTTTTCCCGAACCCTTGTTTCCCTAAGACGCTCCTTTTTTGTGGAGCATCTCCATGCGGTGAATTTTCCACGGGAGCACTCTTTCGGAAGGAGGAAGGTGATTAAAAGCGATACCATTTTTGGTACTGTATACCATCCCCAACCACGGTGTTTTCTTGGAAAATTGTGGAATGTTGGCAGATAACAATGGAAACCTCCCGAAACTTTAACATCTCCCTGGCAATGTATAGCAAGATTTGCCTTCGAACGATTTTTCCACGATATTAGATTTGGAACTATGGTGACAGATGTGGGATGTCTTTAACAATTACATTTACAAGACACGTAACTAGAGAGTGTCCAGATTCCTGAAATTCCAGAGACAGATTAAGTCCAAAAGCGCCCCTTCACTGGAAGAAAAACGTTGGTAAAATTAACCAAAAACCTTGGATACAACAGCGCCTTTAAAGGAATATGATTTCTTTAACCAAAACAAAACTGTTATATTCAGATTTCAATTTAAGGGGACCTTATGCTTTCTCGGAAAAATCAACTTTTTAAAAAGTATTCTATTGGAAACTATCATATTTGAATTATATTGAAATTAAGCTGTTTGGACTTACATTAAAATTTCCCTATGGAATGGAATTTATATACCAGTTTAGTTCAGTTCAATTTATTTATTGAGCGGATTCTCACAGGTATTACAAATTTAACTTAAGTATATATAATATATGGCCTCAGGTGGGCAATAAAAAAAAAGGATCGTTAAGGGATCATCCATACATTGCGTCACACAAATGTAACAGCTTTTAGACTCCTCCCTCTCCCCTGTTACAGTGTGTCACATTCAGTTGACCATCCCCCTCCCCTATGTAATATCACATTATCTTGCATGCGTAAGAAAATTATAGAATAACGATTTTCCACAAGTCTGCATATTCTCACAATATAATATTAGTATCATTTGCATCGCGCTCAAATTAATTAGATTATATTTAATATCACACCACACAGCAAACAAATATGCAGTTTAAATTAAACGTATTTCGTTTATATTTACTTTCTCCAATTATATAAATAAGTATTTTTGTTTTGTTTTTTGTATTATATACGAGTATGGTTAAATTAATGATTAAATTTCTCATCTGTTTGATTTGTTAGATTCATTCCATATTTACTTAATAAAACTACAAATTATTTGTCTTAGTGCATATAGTGTGTAAAAAAAGTTCCGGGAGGTCGAATATGTCGCGAAATACACATCGGATCGAAAAAGGAAAAAACACGTGTCAAATATTTGAAAAGCTATCTAATGACACCAAACACGATATTCGATTATTCAAAACAAAGCACTTGAAACGGGTCAAACTTTTCGAGCATATTACAGGTATATAAATAAATTGAATTGTAAAGTTGTAACGATTATTTTTAATTGGCGTGGTCATTACAGGGTGATTTTCACATTTCTTTTCGCCGAAAAAATAGGGACCAACTTTATTTTCGTCATAACTCGCTTAGTTTTGGAGCTAGGGACTTTTATAACAAAACAAAAATAAAGGTTTTTTTAAGCACTTCAGAAATAGTTCTATGAGTTTTCCTCGAAAAAATGCATTGTTTTTTGGTTATTTCTCGTTCAGACTTTCGTATTAGCGTTTGACGAATAAGAACCAACTTTCAACGAGCTATTACTCTTTTAATATTGGGTCTACAGACACCATAAAGACAGCATTCTTTTTATGTTTTTATAAGCTATACTTTTACTAAGAATGATTTTTTCGATAAAATACTTACTTTTTGAGTTATTCGCGAAAAACCGTCTGACAACTTGGTTTCTTTGGTTGAAAAATGTACACTTTCATTCGCGAATAATTCGCAAAGTATTGACTTTGAGTAAAAACTTTATGGAACAAAAGTTGCTTAGAATTAGTCAATCTATCCATTCCCAGACTTTTTTTCAATCAGTTATTTTTGACCCCTGAGAAGGGTGGCATCCACCCCAAGGGTAAAAGCACCCGTCGGCACAGGGTCAACTTTGAACTAGAGGTCAAGTGGAACCTAAATCCAAATTTTCATTAAAAAGGTGATGTTTGAACAAATCGAGCAGAATCGCCTTATTTTGCCTGCATTGACTGGACTAGATGGTGACAATGATTTTCACGGTGATAGTACAATTATGGATATGGTCATGGTCATGGTCAAATTATTGGTCATTTGACTCCCCACCTGCTCCTCCTGTGAGTAAGGTAGAACGGTGGTGGAAATTCTAGGTGTCTGAAACGAAAAATTAATTGTTTAAGTTTTTGTTCTCTGGGTGAACCTGAAAAATTAAAAAATCCTCCAAATAAAATTGAGAGTCTGTTAATGTAAAAGAAAAAATATTGGAAATGGACGCCATGAGTTGGTAAATCTGGCACTGGTAAAATTTAAAAGGAGGATAAGGAAAAGCAAAAATTGTCATCACTTATATTATCAATTTTAAATTACGACAAAAATACCAAAAAAGGAAGAGAGTTATTCAATTGATACGTTTCAAGTAAGAATTTGCGTCAATTTGATACACATAGATATGTATAACTTCCATGAAAACCTATTTAACATCGTATAATGAGATCCTGTTAAACAATACCGCGTATAAAAAGTAAATAAATAGAGGTGTGATTTGCCGCGTAAAAAGCCACGGCGTAAATTGAGGGACGGATGTACAATAATGTTTTATTACGTAAATAGGTTTGACTGTCATACCTATCTTTTAATAATTCGGTCATTCTACAAATTTCCACTCAAATATCCATCATTTGACGAAAAATTTTAATTCGAGAACGTCATAGATATGCATTTTTATATTCAAATTTTTTTCAAATGATTTAATTCTTGGCTAATTTTGCTATAATTTTCAAATATACAATATTTGATCAATGGGTGCATAATTATATGTAGGTGGCGCTGCATTCTGGTCTAATTTAAGCTTTCACAAAAGAAAAGGAGCACAGACATCAAATTAAAAAGGAAATGTTATTTAATTATAACGATTATGGCTGCTGTAATTAACGCAAAATGCTTTTCTAATTAAGAAAAATCCCAGGCGGCAGTGACGTAAGTTTGAGGCACTCCCTTCTTTGGGGCTGAATGCATGCGGAATAACCTGAGGTGACGTTAACCGGGCTGAAATGTATCAGCTACTTGTACTCACCGTATGTAACGTACGAAGCCCTTGAGGCCCATTAATATCTCTCGGAGCTTATGAATAATTTCCAGATGAAAGGGGCGGTGAAATATTCAGAGCATCCAGCCACGGCCTATTCCCATCTTGCGAGACGTACCTTGAAATTTTTATGGCGACGCTTAAGACATATCCGCTTTCATTAACCACTCGTCTTTGATAGTTGGGTGGGGAAGCGGCGCTCCTTTCCTTTCACCTTCAGTTGCGATTCAAAAAATACTTTCGGCGGCAGCCAGAAGGAAGAGGTAGATTTCAATGTGGTAAACATTATTTTTAGATAAAGGAATGTAATGTTGAATTCCTCAGCCCCTTGACCGATTCACCCCATTTTACGAACATGTAGCTGAGATATTGCCATGGAGAATATGTTAGCCAAGTTTAATCAAAATCGATTAAGAAATATACGGTCTACAAGGAAATAAAACAAAATATATAGCCAGTTGAAACTCCCCCTTCCTCAAACCCCGCAATATGACATATGTAGATATCGAGCCAATAAATACGTACGCAAAGGTGATCCAAAATCCATTAAGAAATGCGGCAGTTATCGCGGTAACAAAATCATTTTTAGAAACTGATTAAGTTCCTCATGCCTTTGATCGATCACAACCATTTTGATACACGACTTAGAATTACATGTTATCAATGTGTATGTTAAGTTTGGTCAATAGAGGTTAAGAAATACGAAAGATATCGAGTCCAAACCATTTTTATATAACTTACGTAGCCCCTATATCCGCATCCCCTTGACCGAGCGGAATAGACGTATAGGCGAAGTATGGTCAAAAACAATTAAGAAATACGGCCTCTATCGTATCCACTAGTTTCGTTATACCCATATATATAAATACAATATATACCTATGTATATAGTACAAATAAATTTTATTTTTGAAGTCTACGACCTCTGAAACGAGCAAAAGGTAGTATTTCATATGAAATCTACCTAAAAGTAAAGCAACGGAAGTGTAGTTTTCAGGGCTGTTTACCGTCTTACGTAAAATGCAATACCGCCTGGTGCCGACCGTGGCAATGCGACAGAACCGACAGGGCTTCCTGTCTGATAAGGGACTCAACCTCTGCTTAAGTAGGACACTCGAAATCGTAAATTCGAGATATGGAACTGAAAACACCTTCCAGGGTAACATTGCTATAGATTAGATGACGCGATCCATGAATTATTGAAAAATGTCCCACCTTCGACTGTCCCGCGTCGATGGGAACCAGATTTAGAGGTCTCGGGACCTGATGGAGTCATCGCCGAAGGAATCAATAAAATTCATGGCACACGGCCGATGTGTCTTCAGTCTTCCACGTTTCGGATAATGTCAAGGAAAACATTTGAACACGTCGCTTGTAAGTAACATATGTAGGTAATTTGTTATTTGGAATTGCGTTCGTCTTCGGCGAATGGGTGCTGCATCTGGGCAAGCACCTGGCGGAGTGAGTGGAACTGGCTGCCTATGAACCGGGCGGAGCTCTCGGTCGATATCGACCACCCGTCCAGCTCCGTGTCTTTAAATATTTTATATTATTTACCACTCAGCTACTTTTTAAGAACACCGGAAGGAATATGAAAAGTTGACATGTTCTTTTCGAGGGCAAGGGCTTTTCTTTTGTAACCTTGAATGTCACGATTGAAGTTAATTTAAGTTTGATTGATTATAGAGAGCAAAGTGATACAATAAAAGTAATTAGAATCTTATGTTTTAATTACCTATACATACATAAGATAACATTATCAAATAAGTAATATTTTTAGTTATGAACTTAATTAAACATTTTCTGGGTTAGTAATCTTTAAATTTTAAATTGGAAAGGCGGTTTTTATCCAAACTAATAGAGCTCAAAATTTTCTTAGGTGAATATTTAACCCTCAACAGGCATTCTGGGTAAGAGATACCCAACCTAAAATTTAATAGGCTCTCCGATTCGAAATTGTATATCTATTTTAAAGGGCTTTCATTCCGTTTAATCCTAATTAATTTCTATTTAGTCCTATAGTTCCTTCTATGTGCCTCAAAATCTCCACCACTTGAATTATTACTCCAATTTTGCTGCTACGTTTTCCATGTACAGTAAAACACGCATTATTGCACTTTAGTTTTTGATTTTATCCGTAGCACGAATAAGCATTAAATGCAAAAGTGGGCTAAATATTCCCGGAAAATTATGCGCTTTAAAGCGTGTTTTCTATTTACACGTATCACACTTGTGTATTTTTTTAGTACGATTGGCATTTTTAGTAAATGAACTTATAGCAAGTTTGATAATAAAAGTTTACGACTGACTTGTGTACGACACATATCGTGAATTTTAAATGTTTTTCTTAGACATTTTGAATCTTGTTTATTTCTATCGAGTGTTATTTCGCGATAAGGCATATATATGCATTTATTCTGAAAGACGTGCTCTCCCCCTTTCGGACTATATTCAAATTACTTCCGGTGTTCCTCAAGAAAGCCATTTATGGCCACTTGTAGTTTTGTTACTTGTAAATGACATTTCGCCTGTTCTGACTGATTCACAGTGTCTTATGTATGGAAATGATTTTAAAATAAATTCTTGCATTAAATCTGCATTGAATTGTGAAAATCTACGAGACGTAATCAATTTGTCTACTAATAACTTAAGTATAGCTTAATATCTCCTAATGTCAATGTTTATCCTTCCAGCTTCACCAATTTCTGTCTCTTACGCTATAGAGACAGATGTCGCTAGTATAACTGTTTAACATTTTTCATCTTAAACTTGATTTATTCGAACATGTTGACTATGTATCGCTTAGTCGTGCTCTATGCTTGGGTTTATTTGTAAGAACGCAATAGCTTATTATTTTTATTTAATCGAATAGAAAGGATTTAAAGGCATTTTGTTAAGTGTGCAGTTCGTCTATGGAGCTAAAAAAACGAAATGTCTTCTTACAAATCCAGATGTGTATTACTTGGTGTTAATTCTTTTTTTTTCATAAGGTCTCGTAAGCTTTTTAATGTCAATCTTCCAACCGCTATTTACTTTATGAAATTTGATTTCTGATAGTTTGTCTATAGTTAGTATCTCTAGTCGTGTTAAGTAATCTGTAGAAGTTGTTAAACTTTGATTGATGCGAAAACGAATCTTCCTACCGTGTAAAGGACACTGAAATTTTACATTTTTTCAAAACCATATTCTTTCAGCTGGCCGTGATTAGAAAAAACATACTATAGAACCGATTTGTATTAGTAGTTCTTATCTATACCAGATTTTTTGATTTATTCTGAAAATTTTGAAATGTTTGCGAAAAATCTTAATTTTACTAATTTTTTAGAAAATTGATGGGTAAGGACCATGGCCACTTATTAAGAATCTGTTTGGATGCTTTGTTTCAGATTTTGTCTGGATGATAAATCACCAAAATTAACAGGAAGATAAAAAGTTTTGACTACATTTTTATTGAAAAAACATTATTCCTAAAAATCGGTTTGTTAATCAGTATTTTACTTTTGTTTCAGGTGCAAGACATGGAACGGTGACGAAAAACAAGATAAATGGAATCTTGAAATCCCACACGCAAGAAAACCTAGCTCAATTTAGTCCGATTAAGTTGACCTTCCCGAGGCCTAAGTGAAGCACGTAACCAGAGAAATCGATAAATCGAAAGACTAGTAACTGTGTCAACTCATCGTAAATCTCAATCTTCCACTAGAATTATATTTACAACCGAAGGAGGCGCTGCGCCCGCCACTGCTATAAATAGCCCTGGAGCGCACCCCGTCAGCGCCTTCCGAGCGTCTAAGTGGGGCGAATCGAAGGCCACCCGTGGTGACATCCCCGGCAGAGTTGCCCCCCGCGCCCTTCCCAATTTGAATAAGTAATTAAACAAATAAATCAATAACGAGGAAATTATCAATCCCAAGAGGAGCCATTACTGCCTGGAGAGCTGGCACCCACGTCTGAGAGGTGCCCGCCAAGCACCACCCTTTTCGCACCGCCCCCAGTCTCCAGTGGCCGGCCTTCTTCATGTTCAGCCAGACTCAGTGGGGCTTCGCTGGGTGGCGTGGTGCAACTCCATAAATAAGCAAAGCGTCATGACCGGATGTAAGGTGAGTTGAGCACGGGTTGCGCCGGCGAATTTCACACTTCGATGCCGCACTTTGATCTCGTCGGGGCGCCCTTTAATTTTTAGCAGCGAACGCCGGGAGACGACGCCACTTTGAGATTTTATCGGACACCTAGCTCCCGAGCGGCCAATTAGCTGCAGTCATGTATGACATGCTGGGCGTGGAAGGTGTTGCTCATCAACATACATATGATTAAATTAAACAAAGGCTTTGTCATGCCCGCCCTTCCCGGACATTAGCAGCCCCAGCACGCACGGCCCCTGCCTTCTGTCACTACCTTCCGAAAGTCGAGAACTCCTACTTTGCAATTGTACGAGTCGCGGCACGGGCCACTTATTTATTTCCTCGGCTCGAAAGTGTAGCGCGAAGTGTGATATTGTTCCTTAATTGGCTCAAAACCAGTGGAAAAGTCACGTGGCAGGAAACCACTGTTTTCTGATTTTATCAGGTATACTGCTCTGCTTACAAATTATTTTGATTTTCGTCCTTACAGGAGCTACGATGCCCCTGCAGGCTTTGAGTAACCTGCAGGTCTACGGCTCAACACTGGAGGCTTTCACGCAAGCAGCTGTAATACTCGTTTTGAGCATCGCCATAGTCACTTCAAACCTCTTTATTATCGCAACATACCTTAACTTCCGAGGTAAGCAACCCTACTTTTTTAATTACACTCAAAATAAGTTATACCGACACTAGTTTACGACCAAATTTGGATATAATGACGACCAAAATTAATTTAATTAATTAATTAATTTAATAACTCCTAAATTTGGAAACGGATCCTAACAAGTGAGATATCGTTGAAAAGGTACTTCTATCTTCTTTTGAATGAGCTCGATGTCCTGCGATGTCCTTACAAAAATCTGTAAGGACTTAAGTGAGCACACCTCCTAAAATACATTGACATCGGTTGTGAGGGGGAAGAAGTGATTTTAGGTGGGGCGTAAAGAACAAAAGTTTGCTCAGGGCTCCCCAAGCATCGTTTGGTTTAGTGTTTCCTACGTAGAATCTGAACACCCTGTATAGGTAGGCCGGTTCAAAGCTAAAATTTGTGAAAATTTTCTTTAAAAATTCACTTTCTTCCTGTAAAATGTAATTGAAGGATTCATTTGTTTTAAAAAAGTATTGTGCTTCTTAATGTTATTTGAAATAGAAACAATTTCACGTCAAAATGTAAAGTTGTTCAAATTTTAATAGCATTAATGTAGGGGATATCAAAAAACAATGTCTCCTCAGTAACACGCCTACCAATTTCACGAATGCGAAAAAATAGTAGAATTAAAATTAAAACAAACAGCTTTATGATGTTCAAATCGATGGCAAACATAGCTTTATGGTGTTCAAATAGATGGTCTGCTGCAATAAAATTATATTTTTTGTATTGCTTTAGAAATAATTGCTATAAAAATATGAATTTTAAATAAGAGTTTTATTTTAACATCTTTAAAGAAATTTATTTTTATTGCTTTGTTGAGATTCAAAACTTGTTTATTTCAGCTGCAAAATTTATATATTCTGGTAGTGAATTGCAAAACTTTCTTTTTCCAAATTTTAAAATGGAATACATATTACAAAATGTTATGAAATCTGTGGATACACTTGAACATGTAAAGAAAACAAAACTTTAGCATTAAAAGCCAATAATGCACAGAAAATGGATGTGGGTAAGCATCTAACAAGCTTTTTTCATTTATTCGAATCAATCGATGACGGAATAGGTGCAGTTTGCACTTAATGGACAGGACACAACTGTCAGTTACAAAAATAATAATATTGTGGCAATTCTCGAGAGCAACGATCATCTGCAGAGCTTGAACGTACGACCTTCGAATTGGTGCTTCCGTGCTCTTATCAACTGAACTACTGTGATCTCTTGCTGATGCTTTCGAATACTTCTAAATTCTAATGAGAAATGCAACCGATCCCACAATATTAGTAGTTTTTTTCCTAAATTATTGATATCCTAGTTTCTTGGCAAGACAGGCTGAATCATAATAAGCAAAATGTTATGAATTAATGTTAGTTTATTCTCCAGGTCCAACTGAGGTCATCAATTACTATCTGTTGTCGTTAGCGGTCGCCGATCTACTATGTGGGTTAATGATCGTTCCACTTTCGGTGTACCCTGCACTGATCGGAGATTGGGTTTATGGCGATGTGCTCTGTCGCTTCACCGGATACCTCGAGGTCACCCTGTGGTCGATTTCGGTCTACACGTTCATGTGGATATCCGTCGATAGGTACCTAGCAGTAAGGAAACCTCTCCGATATGAGACGATCCAAACGAAGACGAGGTGAGTGCCAATCTGTAGCTGTTGCCGTTCTATCTTTGATCTGCCTAAATTGCATTACAGGTGCCAGTGCTGGATGGCATTCACGTGGATCTCAGCAGCGATGCTATGTTGTCCTCCATTATTAGGCTACAGCACACCGATCTTTCACGGCGACTCGCACGTTTGTATGCTAGATTGGGGCAACATGGCTGCCTACAGTGCCACACTCGCTATTCTAGTTTTAGGTCCTAGCGTAATATCAATTGTTCATAATTATGGCTATATATTTGTAATGATGCGTAGGATAAAATCAGGTGCCCCTATACACGATAAAGAGTACGCAACCGCTTTAGCTGAAAACTTATCGAATCCTAGTCATATGATGTCGTTCGCATTAGTCTTCGCCTTCTGGATCTCGTGGCTGCCGTTTATCGCTGTTCGAATTTACGAGCTGGTAACCGGCATTGTTATACAAAACAACCTAATCAATTTCGGTTTAGTATGGATCGGTGTGTTAAATTCATTTTGGAAAATCGTTATTATGACAAGTATGTCGCCGCAATTTCGACTTGCGCTGAGGGTGTTTTGTTTAACAATATGTTGCAAGACAAAAGGACGTCTGCAAGCTGAACTAATCGGATTGGACCCAGATGACTAGAGCCGTTGAGTTTTCATTGTTGAAATTATTTAGTAAATTATTCAAATTGGTCATACCAAATAATTACTAATACAATTGAGACTATTTTTAAGGCGGATCCTTTTTTAATAAAAGCAAAAAATCGCAAAAAATATACAACAGATACACAATATACTCAACAACAACACGGATATTTTTTCAACAGCGTGTGGCACCGCATGGTCCTTGACTATTTTCGTGCTTGCCACCGGCTGAAAAAATATCTAAATTACGCAGAAACATTTCACACAGAACACATACACTTGTAAATATTGACATTTTAGAGTTACTCTTTTAAGTACAAGATCCAAAAATTAATTGCTTAATTCAAGTAAATTACAAATCCAACAACAGAAAATAGGGGCGCGAAATGTCCTCAGCATGCGTGCAAATTATAGCTGTTGAATTTTGCAAAAGTATTTACAATAACAGAAGCTAACATAAGCAAAATCAGTGCATTTATTATTGATGTCGATCGTTTAAAGCTAAATTTGTAATTGTCGTAATTTTTGAAAAGTTTTTTAGTCAGTCTATTTTACTCAAAGTGGATGACAACTGTTTGTGGTGACGAAAATCACTATTTTATGATTGTAATAAATTGATACTTCTATTATTTAAGTATAAATAATTTGTTAATTTAAGCGGAAATAAAAAATTGTCGCTATATGCATTTCGAAAAGAAAATGATTTACGGCTTTATAAATATATATTCTTATGAACGTTTTGATTTTACATTAATTTGATTACTTAGTTCACCAGTTTGTGGAAACTTTCTTTATGAAATTGAGTAGATTGATGCTTAAGATTCAACTCATTTTTATAATACCTACACCAAACAAATTCTACATTGGATGCGCTGAACTGGACTTTAAAATTTGCAAAAGTGGTATGATATCGAGAAAACATACTTTTTCTTTTCCATTGAAGGAATAGTGAAATTATTAATAAAATTCTCTCTAACCCTAAATCTATTACAATTATGGAAAATATAAATTTCGTGGGAAATTAAAGCAAAGAGGGTTAGGTTTCGCAAAACCAAAAATGTCTAGTAGACTTCCGTATAACGCGGTTAATATGTTACGCGTTGTATGAAATCGCGTTACAGGAAATCGTGGTTACCAGAATTTTCCTCGTATAACTCGGATAATATAAATAACATGTATGATTATGTTTTGGTTATCGGAACAGAGTTATTTCTCAACGTTTTTTTGGTTATCAGCTAAGCATTATTCAGCAATTTGTTCTTCTTTTCTTACCAATTTGTAGATGCGGTTTCTTCCGCAAAATCTGCTAGTTATAATTTTCATGCGATCACCGAAATTAGTATTTAGGGGTTTTCGGAGTCGCTGATTTCAAACCGGCTATCAGAGAGTACGAATTCAAGATGATGGACTGTCAAATTTCAAAGCTTATGTGGTTTTCACCAACATTGTTACTTGGGAGTTTTCGGGTTCGCTGATTTCAAATCGAGTGTCAGAATTTATTAATTCAAGATGGTAGACTGTCAAATTTGAAAATATGGACATGAAACCTATGAAAAAAAAAACATGTGTAACTGATTGAATTGGAAGTTTCCTCACCGATTTTGGAGAATGATGAATAAAAACATTCAACCCAAGCAATCGTGGGTTGATCCCGGCCAATCATCAACATCTTTCACAAGACCAAATCGCTGCTAACGGAAGACGATGCTGTGCGTTTGGTGGGATCATCGTCTACTACCAGCTGTTGAAACCTGGTGAGATTTTCAATGCCCACCGCTAGCACTAACAACTAACTGATCAAACTGCACCGTGCTCTGCGTGAAGAAAGGCCGGATTATCAGCAAAGACAAGACTAGCTAATTTTCCTCCAAGGCAACGCACCCTCGCACACGTCAACAATGGTCCGAAACATACTTGGAGAAATTCCAATGGGAGGTGCTACCCCATGCCGCTTATTCACCAAACCTGGCCCCTTCCGACTACCACCTGTTTTCGACGATGGGCCACGAGCTCGCTGAGCAGCACTTCGATTCTTACGAAGACGTCCGAAAATGGCTTGATGAGTGGTTTGCCTTGAATGAGAAGGAATTTTTTTGGCGTGGTATACACAAATTGCCAGTACTTTGAACAAACTTGTTTTTACTTTCTATGAAAACAACATGTGTTTTTTTGACTAAAAAACAAGCTTATACGTACTTAACTTCAATATTTCGAAAATGACATATTTTTCGTGGCAATTTCCAGCATATTTCCAAAAGAATTGCTTGGAAACCGTGTCGAAACCATAAGTGAAAAGCGTTTCCGCCTTTTCGTTAAACATTTTCCGAAATAATCCTTAACATAAACGAATTAAAGATAAATACCTCTTTTGACTTATTGTCGGCGACAAGTAAGCATTTGTCGTTTGAAATGATAAATCGAAGAATGTTTTATTTTTCTTTCTTTATTTTAAGGATTTTTTCATTGTTTTTCACTTCAAAACGATGGAAATACCTTAGGTGTAAGAACTTTCCCCAAATTTTCACCAAAATACTGTAGAAATATACGCAGAAAATTGGAGCAGAAAAATTTAATTCAATTTAAATGTAAATGTTATTTCAAACCTTAAAGCTAAATATCTCGGGAAATGCAAGCAAACGACAACATTTTTTTTTGCATGTTCGTCACTTCTGACCTTAAATTAACATTGCTCCAACGTTTCAACAAAATCCGTGAGGAGACCCCAAACTCAATCTGTTCCGAAAATTTTCTGTTTTTATAGGTTTCAAATACTTACATATTTTTAAATCTGACAGTCCGTATCTTGAATCCGAAAATTCTGACAGTTGGTTTGAAATCAACATCCCCGAAAGCCCCCACGTACCAATTTTGGTAAAAATCGCATAAGCTCGAAGATTTGACAGCCCGCCATCTTGAATTCGTAACCTGTGACAGTCGGGTTGTAAACAACAATCCCAAAAACATTCAAGTACCAATTTTGGTAGAAATCACACAAACTTTCAAATTTGACAGTCCGCCTTCTTAAATTTGTAAATTCTGACAGTCGATTTGAAATCAGCGACTCCGAAAATCCAAAAACACCAATTTCGGTGGAAATCGCATGATAATGAGAACTGGCAGATTTTGCATCTACAAATTGGTGAGAAAAGAAGAATAAATTGGTGAATAATAGTTAGCTAATAATCAAAACAAAACATTGAGAAATAACTCTTATTATTGATGGGAGTTATAAAAGTTGATCGATAACTCTTATCCGATAACCAGGAAAAATAAGTTGTGAAATAATAATGAAACAAATTCATTAGTAAACGGTGAGTTTCCACATTTTATCTACGCGCTGTACGAGATTGCATTATTATGTATAAAAAAAATCCTCCCAAAATTTTTACCGCGTTGTAGGAATTCGCGTTCTAGGAACTCGCGTTATACGGGAGTCTAATACTATGTTTTGGAAACTTACGTGATATTTCTAAATTTCTTCAAAATCGTATTTATGTAAGTACTCGTCCGTAATTGGCCGGGCAAAACGACTTTTATGGTTTTATGTAAAAATTAAAAATACGAAAGGACAAAAGAAAGAGAAATTGTATGGGTCTAAAAATGTTACCTTTAAACATTCATTAACGCCAAAACTGATTGTTTTCAAAATATAAAGAACAGTGATGAAAAGAAAGGAGGAAATATAACGTGGAAAATTGAATGTCTTATGATTGTAATACATAAGAGATACTAAAATGAAATCAAAATAAGTCTAAAGTTAATACTGAGTTTTAATCCTTGGTTTAAGTTTAATTATTTACTTTTAAAAATTTAATTGTTTATTATTAGAACGCGCATTTTTACATCAAAGTCATATGATACGTATTACGATTTAGAGTCATCTTATTGAACTCTTTAAACATTTAAATGGAAATGGAATGAATGTAATGAACTATAAGACCATTCATCGTAAACACTTTTAAAAGCTACAAAACACTTTAACCGAAATTTCCCAAAATATAGATTTTTGCTGTCAACGGTTTTTTCCACCAGGAAGTTGTTTTTTGTTTTCAGTATTTCTAATCTGTATGCATGTTAATTGGTAGCATTGATAATAATAGTAAAAAACTATTGTATAATAGTAATTTTGATAGAACTGATGTTAATCAATTGGCATGTGGGGAAGGCTATAAAACTATTTCGAAAAACGTAAGTTTTAAGTGGTGGTTTAAAACTGAAATGAATGTATGTAATAATTCTAATGATAACAACAACACTACTGAATAAAATTGCTGCTTTTAAGATAGGCTAGTTATGTATTATAATATAATTTAAAATCTTTGTTGCAGCTATAAAATTCCTAACTACATATTAAGATTCAAATTATAGTAAAACTGTCAAAAGCAATCATAAAAGTTTTAATTTTCATATTAACAGATATTGCATGTTTTCCAAAACAAGTAAATTAAATAACTTATTTTCCCTAAAATATAATATGTGCTCCACACTTACAATGAAAATAACCACATTTTATTAATAAATTATTCTTTTTTTGCACAAAATTATGCTAAAAATGTTCTTAAACAGCAGTTGTCTTCCACAATGAGTGAATAATTTAATAGAAAAGCAATTAGAAAAAATTTTTTGTATTTTCAAAACCCAATGTAAAATCGAAAATAAAATAATATTATTAAAATTAAAGAATAGAAATTGAAGGTGTGAAAATAAAACTTGTTGTTAAAAATCGGTGAAACTTATGTTTTCACCCAATTAATTCAGGGGAATAGAAATATTGCAATTAGCGGAACTTTGTCGACTATTAGAAACGCAAAAACTCTAATTTATATAACTAAAAAAAAAAACGAAATAAGAACATTTAAAAAAATCTAGGTATAAATTATGAGTGAGATTTGTAAATTAGCGATTTACATATGTAAGTTTTTTAACAGTAACTTAAGACTAGTAGGAGAAACTGACAAAGGAGAACTCATAAATCGCAATCGCTCTTACGAAACACTTGAGGGAAACTGTTCTATACAAAAAAGTTGAAAAACATAACTTATCTTTTTTGGCATGTGTTTCCGCAAAACATATTCGCTTGTAAAAAATTTTAAAAATTACTCCCAAATTAAATCGATAAAATGGTACTATTTAGATAGATGAAATTAAAAAAAAAACAGGAACATATTCAATCAGTACGATCTTCGACTCTATATTTAATCTAGAGTGCTTCTGCAGCTAAACTACTCACTAAGATCAATTCGTGAAATTTTTGGAAATGCCAAGACTTGCAATCATCGCACTCGTTGACTTAAGGCAGAGACTTCCAGCAGTTCGACAAGTGAAAAAAAAAACACTTTCTCTTATAGTGATACAACGAAAACAATAATTAATTGTTAATTAAGTGAATTATTAATAAACGATTTTCAAAAATCCAAAACAAAACGAAATGTAGATTCATTTTATTCTCTTTCGTATCAGTCACTGTTATTTATCTTCTCTAGTACCGGCAACCAGTGTAGATAGTTATATTACTACGTACTACTAATGCAAGAGGGTTGTGGCTGTCCATTTTTCTACGATTCCTTTATAACTTCTTGCTTGAAGCATTCCGGGCTTTGTTCCAAAGAACGCACTCGCATATCGCTTGGTAATGCTTTAAGATTGAGCTTATTGAACTTAGTCAGTAAACTGCATTTTTTACTTTTTAATGATTGTGATTTTTATTATAATCTCATGTTAAAATTACTCAAATTTATTTCTCCCTTTTCTATATAGATACTGCCCATACTCATCCTACAGTGAACGCAGGAAAAATTTTCGAAAGCAAATTATGACGAAAACATTTTCAGAATATTATAAATAATTGCATACAGTTCACACACAAAAAACACAACGTAATTTAAATAAAAATAAATTTTCAACTCTCTCTAAGAGATATATTCTTGGTTTGCAGAGCGTTTTATATAGTCCCAGATCCGAAGAAATTTACTCTAACCTCACCACTTCACTTTCAAAGACGTTTTTCGTTTTCTTCCTTTGGTAACATAGATATGATTTTTGGCGCTTCAAGGTGACCAATATTCGGGGGACATCAAAATTTTCCTGCGATATCTCTAATATCGTTTACCCTCTTTTTGCCATATCCTTGTAAAATATCACTTGTTTTCACTAGAGTACTTTGCGCATCTCTTTTTCCAGCAATGCCATTTTAATATATACATATAATATGTATGTGTATGTAACATACATATGTAGAAATCTAAAACCGATTGGAGTGTAGTCAAATTAGACTTAGTCGAAGCTTTTACTTAAAAATGTCATCGATTGATTCAAATTGTGGTTCAGAAAAGTTCGTGTACTTATTTTATTTCCCAACTTTGTTAGGAATTAAAAACAAGTACTTTGGCTTTACTTCAATTATAGTATATAAAAATAAAAAATTCTCATTTTTGTTTTTTGTTTTGTTTCATATTAGTAATGAAACAATCAATTCCTGGAATAAATTTTGGTGTTAACACGTTCATCGAAATAATTGAGAGTAAGGAAAGGTAATATGGACTACCACGATTTTAGAGAAAAGAAAGGGGTCTCAGAAGAAAACCTACTCATCATCCTCTTCAGATGTGGACGCTAATCTCAGTTTTCACGAAGAGTTTGATGGTGATGATCTAGTACTCATACATGCCGAAGGTAACAGAATGGAAAATATCTCTACTGTAATACCCTTTATTCAGAAGAACGCCATGGCGAGGTATGGTGGATGGTCCATATTTGCTCACTTACTCTTATATAATAATAAACTTTTAAATAATTTTATTTATATAGAACTTATACCCCATCAAAATGAATGTGATTTTAGTTTATGTCTGCCTATGCTCTTGTATTTTTGTGACATTATTCAACATAAAACATTTTTGATCATATTTTTTCTTTTTATAAAGTTATCTTGTGTTGCAAAAATTTACGACAGCATAAGTTTTGGTATCCAACATATTCAACAAACTAACAGAGATTACATTAAAAAGGAGGACAAGATGCATATATGTATGAGTTCATACGGAGTTTCAAAAAACAGGGTTGTTAAATAAAATTTAAAACTAGCATTCATGCACACCTTGGGCCACTAGATAAATGGGACTTTTCCGCTGATACTGTAATGTAACTTGGGATTAAAAAGGAAGCGGGAAGCTATATGGGAAAAAAGTATTTTACAAGGAAACAAATTGCACTATACATCAAGGTTTCCGAATATGTCGAATATGTGCCAAAATCGAATATACTTTGCGTAACTTTATAACTGTACCCTTTTCTAGTGAGGAATAATATAACAAAATAACCATAATTCATTGAACAGTCGTTTTAATAAAAATGATTAATCTCTGAGTACAGTCTAATTAACATCAAAGGGTAAGATATAGTATTGAAAATTAGCTGGCTTATTTGTTCATTCAAAATTTAATTATATTTATTTGTATTATATTTTAATATAAGGCAACTATAATTATTTTCTCTTTAAATAATCTCGGCATGCGCAAAACTTACAAGTTGTTTACTAGTAAAAAATAATTTAAGGTGTGGTATTTTTGTATTTCATTACTTCGTATGTATTATGTATGAATGCATAAAGCGAAAAAGGGACAGCTGCAATCCTCTGAACTCAATCAATTCATACATAAATTGTAGACTGGAGCTTCAAAATCAGGCAAATTAATCGGAACCCTCTTTGATCAAACAGAAAGAAATTGTTAGCGGCTAGATTTTACTAATTAATTGAAAAAAAAAACAATTTTTTTCATCCGCATTAAGGCCATTCTAATGAGGCAAGGCAAACAGGCGGAACTATATAAATACAGCCGCAGTCGCACGAATCATTCGTAGTATCTTTGCCAACATCTACGAATCGATCAAATCACAATGAAATGAGACCCCAAGCCACGCAGAACAGCCCACTCGTATCCTATAAAATAGAACAACAATAAGTGGATAAGTAACAGATAAGATTTTTTTTTACTTTCTGGCTAGGGGACAGGGCAGAACTGTTTTTTCGTGAAAATGTCCTTTCAGTTATTTATTTTTTATATATACTATATATTATATTTTATGTTTCGATTATTTGGCGCCAAACATTATCGTCGCATGTTTCCACAGGGCCTACACTCAATTAATAACTACAACATTTAAGGGAAGAAGATATATATTTAATCTACGTGTACGTATAAGTTACCAAGTTACCCAGCATATATTTAACCATCGTTGTTGCATACAGCTGTGTTTTTATAGTAAAAAAAAGCTAACAATATGGTGAAATTGTTGTGTCAATGAAATTGTATTTGTTCAATATTTATCATGTACTAAGAGAATGCTCTTACGAAATTTCTATAATTTTTGTTTTTACTTTTTAAATGCGCCATCTCTTTTTAAATTGAATGTTTAAGTGTCTACAGTCTATACGCTTATAATAAAATACAATTTTATGTTGCATTTCACCAAATCTTATTTTTAACTAGTGACTTGTGATGATATTAACTATCATAAATTATTTCTTTTATTGCTATAAAAGTTCAAAGCAACATACCAACCTTAACTTTTAAATGAAATGAAACAATCCTTATTCAAAGAAAGAACATTAGGTAAGTTTTATGCGGATTTGGATTCATCATTTTAAGTCGAGAGAAAATTCGAAATCATTTACTCTAAAAACCTCGTTGTACTAATTTTCATCGAAATACTCCCCAAGTTTCTCAACGTGCGCAAAAAAATTTCCCTCGAAAATCTAAATTTACGTATTTTTATCACATTTATATTTTTCATTCTTTCTTTCTGTCTGTCTCTTTTTTCTGTCTAAATGTTATTTTTTGATATAGCAACAAATTATAACTCATTTGTTTGCAATATTATTAATTTGGTTAGAGCGTCCTCTTAGTCTTAAAAGTAAAAACTGAACTGAAATATAATCCTAACAAAAAAGTCATTGTTATATCAAAAACGTTTAAAAAAACATTGAAGCTGCTAAGAGAAACCAAAAATACTGTAACCAATCATAACCATAAAATTAAATTAAAGATATTTTAACGGAAAAGAAATCGCTATATATTTAATCGCGGACTGGTAAGACTCCGTGCATAGGTCCACTGCTGTTATCCACGTAATCCTCCTCGGTCGAATTATTTGTCAATGGAATGTGTGTAATTTTTATTGTAAAAGTCTGTGATATCATCATAAAAGAAATAGAAGACGAATAATTTGTTAAAATGAAGTAAATTAACAAAAAATAAATACAAATAAATCGATAAAATTAACATTTGTTTTTCGTTAGCTTGTCACTTCAATTGACGATTTTAATGAATAACACCAAAGGCGGAAACAGAATTTGTTATAAACCTAAATTGTAAATGTTATTAATTATAGCGCTTAACGGGAAGCTTCATTAGAGTTAGAATTTATTATATGTATAGAAGAACGTATTTGAAATTTCTTACAATTTTCAAAACACAAACACAAAATTTGTTTCAATCGAATTAGTCTGAGGAAGGTGTTGTGAACTATTTATTGTACGTAAAATGGATGGGAGCACTTGGCCTCAATCTTTCTATTGTAATTTGAGTAAATTTTGTATTGGCGAATACTTTAAAATTATATTACATTCTTGTTGGGAAGAACAATTAACAATACTGAAAAAATTGTTTCTATACATAAAAAAACTGTCTAAGCACAGAAATAAAATTTATATACTGCGTAGGAGTTAAACTTGTAAGAATCTATCTTTAATCTGTTAAAAACACTTTATCTGCATGCATTAGAAAAAAACATAAATAATGCTTTAAATGCTAGTTTTGAATTAAAGTTGAAACGATTTAAAGTTTAAAATTTTGTATTTTCAAATTTTTTGTCTTACTTTGACCATATAATGATATAGAGTTACTACACTCATGAGAAATCAATTTTAAAAATACCTGTGGAGAACACTCTTTTATCGTTATCGTTAATGTCTTTACGGTCTCTTGTTACAACGACTATTATTTTTACCAACTGCATCATTGCAGTATCTACATATAGGGAATATCCTACATACAATAAAATTGGATGCAAAATACTAAAGGATTTTGAACCTTATTAATGAAGGAATGGATGCTCGGATCGAATTTGCATAGTTTTATAGTTGTATACGGATCATCAATCGATCTCTCATTTCATCCAGTCACTGATTGGAGTAGGTAGAGCCAAAAGCCTACTTAAAACTAAAAATTTTAATGTTACAAACAATGGCCCTGTTTATGTGCCAAAGTTTGGCAAAGGTAAAGTAGCAATTTATGCTAAATTTGTACACATAAACTGATTAAAGTAGCAGAGCCGGCTACTTTAGGCAGAGATAAATTGCCAAAGTTACGTAGCAAGCACACAAACAGGGCCAATTTCTCCTTAATTTATAGCTCACACGATATCCTATTGTTTAATACAAAAGAAAGTAAATATAAAGTTTATATGAAGCGGTTAGAAATGTGACATATGTCAATACCGCTTTCAATTGAAAAACCAGTTTTACGACAATCATAGCGTGATGACTTTTTTTTAAGAAAAACACAGAATTGGATACAAAGCCATTTATAAAATAGTTGTCCGTGCAATAATTTGTTGAGAACTAATGAACAGAAATTCGATTGAACTTCGCAGTTCAGTTTCTTGTCACTATTTATCGTTACATATTATGTTTCTGTCTCGGATTAAGAGAAAAATTTACTGTAATAAAGAAAACAGCATCAAAATTGCACATACATAAATTATGTTTCGAACTTTCTTCTATTTAATATAAAATAATTGTGCACCAAATACAATTTGTTCACTAAGATTTATTGAGGAGATACTTAACGCTTAAAAATGTTCACATAAAACCAAAAACAAGAGTAACAGAAATTTTGAAATTAAGACAACTCCTCTGAGATCCACTAAATGCAAATTTGTCAAATCTTGTAAATTTTTAAAACTTAAGGCTTTGTTGTTTTATGTTTTATGATTTAATACAATAAATCAATGCGAAATAGAGGATATTTTCAGAAGAATGTTAAATGTCACCAAAATTGTTTAGTCTATCAATTTTTATAAAAACTTTTCGTGACCTTTAAAGATGAAATCCCTAACAAGCCGGAATAATAAAGATGGTACCTTTTGCGTGTTAATTGTGATGACTCAATAAAGGGTTATAAAAAATGACTTAATAAACGGTTATAAAAAGTTCTATCTAGATCAAAAATATTCAGAAGATTAATCCTTATTTGATATATTCTGAAATTCGTCTTATGTATTTCTGTGTCAGCCAATTTCCTTTTAAAGGCTAATTTTTGTAAAAATTAATAGTTAACATAGAGGTTTTTCCCCATTTTAACCATGCCCCGTGATATAAGGCACTCTAGCTGATATTACTAGAGATTCTGTTCAATCAACATACTGTTCTTCTGCCTATTGTAGACAATGTGATATAAAATATTTAAAGAACATACTGAAATATTAACATCAAATCACATTGATCGAAATAATTAATCCTTGGTTATTAAAAGTAAAACTCAATTACTTACTTCGTATATTGCTCAGAATCAGCTTTCACAATAATTTTCCCAAGTGTTCCTTATTCCTTTTAAGATGAAAAACAAAACATATGTACAACATACACAAACTTTTTCAACATAACATCGTTTTTAGTCAGGGATTAAAGGTGAAGTGTCCGTGTCACCAAGCTATTTGTGAGCAATTAATAATATAGGTATCGAATTCGATTGTTCGATTATTGCAATATTTTAATACCTAAGGCTTCTCAAGCATAAACAAGGTTAACACCTGTATATTTAACCGTCAGTGGCTTCAATTTCGCATTATATATAAAAGTTAGTAGAGATTTTAATGTTGAGCTGGAAGTTCACAAAAACTTAATTCTTTAGCGTTAAAAAGTAACGATCGACATATCGGACCTCTCATGTTGAAAGAGAAAAATATATTCCTTAAATCCCCTCATATACGAATGCACCCCTAAAGAAGTAAATTCATTAAAATTGGAAAATATTTATCCCTCATGTGTCAAGTGCTCCCGAAATTGAAACAATCTTTCACAATCTTTTGTAACTTTATAATTCTTAAAAATAAAATTTCTTAAAAAAGAAAATTACAAAATAATTTGTAAAATAACTCGATAAAACCACAATCCTGACGTAGAAAGCAGTAGCACAATTTTGTATAAATAAATCTAAATATAAAAACAAAGTTTTTAATGCAGCCAAAACCCTGTGTTGTTAACTGACTAGATTCGATTATATTAATTGAAGCGTTTAGCATATGCAAAATGTATTCGCAACCTAAAACTTCAGAGGTAATAAAAACAGTAGAAAATTACTACTAGTACTACTGTTAAAAATATTGTAAAAAATGTCAAAGCGTATACATCAGATGGCAGCACTTATTGTCGTCGATAACGAAGTCATTCTTATTAAAAAAAAAAAAATCTAAATTTAATGACAAATTAACATTCATAAGTAGATGAACAATTCGTTAGGCTTTTGCTATTTCCAAATTCGGAAGAGGGGAGGTCTAGGTATTTTACCAAAATTCATCAGAACATTAATGTAATGTTGTAAAGATCATTATTAACTGTATTATATTGTATGTATACAGTATTTTATTATAAAATTAGAGTTTTTAGACGCTTTTGAAATAAATACTTCTGAAAATTATTTGAACTGTTTCAATCCTTTTTGTTTTTATTAAAATGTACTAGGTTAAGTAAGGAATTGGTAAATTTGGTTAATATAAAATAAACTCATTTACTTACAGTCGAAATATCTACAGGAGTAAATAGATTCTGGAGCTTTTTCCTAGAATTTTTTTATAAATATACGTGGATAAATATTTGAAGAGAACAATTTTATAGAAAAAATAACTTGTATTGTCACCGGAGCTGAACATGTGTTCCGATTTTCATTAAGATTGATAAAGTCTAAGTACAAAAATTTTGCATTGAAAGAATTCATCACACAGGTGTAAGTTAAATAAAAGAATTTAATAACTACATTTAAGGGAACTTAGACATAGTATAATTATAATAATACATATGTCCGAAAAACCCTAAGTTTTAGAAGTCTCAAATTTCAATTGTAAAAGCTTTTAAATAAAATAATAACTACAAATTTGTCTGTCTGTCTGCTTGGAATCTTGGAAGTCAATTTTAAACCAGTTCCTGTTATCCGAACAGGCTGAAATTTTGCACACGTAAATAAGTGAATAAGTGCCGTGACAATGCAACATACATATCTTTCTAAATCCAATATGACGGAACCCCCTTGATATGGCAATCAAAAAAAACTTTTGACGAGTAGAATACGATAAGCTATGTGAAGTAATTTTAAATTAAATATGGTGGATGCCCTAAAATGGCGGATTTTACTTTTTAGTGCATTCTTTTAAATAAAAGCATTCTTTTACAAATATTTTTTTATATAAATATAATTATTATTTTGTATGTGCTCTAGGTGGTTTAATGTTCAAATATTATAACACCAGTGGACCCGTGCGAAATTTCGCACCTAATGCATCGGGGTCTTGGCGTATTGGTTGGTGGTGGGGAAAGAAATAGCTTTGTATATGTTATCGAGAAAAGGGGAAAAGAAAACGCATACTTTTGTTCATATCCACTAAAAACGTTGGCCTCTAGTGTTATTTTTTTTTTTATTTACACGCAAATTTTAAACGAATAGCACATTTTAATGCTAAGTGTGTATACGATGTCAGAAGCGGAAACGAAAACGAAAACGCATCATTTGGTGTTTAGTTTATTGAGGTTGGTGAAGTATTTCTGGAGAAAAAGGGATGTTGACAGTAGAAATAATATGTAATAAGATTTATTCCTCAATTTCTAGGAATGATGGCAAAGAAAGCGGATCTCGGGTTGTTGGTGGCCCACGTACGAGTGTCTAGCTATCATGGATTAAGATATCACCTATACAAAATAGACCTGTTGGTTGACGGAATGCAGACTATGTCTAGACTAGAGGATAACGAGACTGTGGTTCACATCTTGTTTGACTTTCCAGCTCTAGCATGGACGTGAAGAGGGCAAGGAGTTTTTGAGTTCAGGTGATACCCGTAACTCTTCTGTGGGAATCCTTCTGGCTTTCATTAGAGTATAGGAGGTTTTCTTTTTACTAATGGGACTTTGGCACGTTTGGTCGCAGTGCCTAAGAGTGGATTGATTGCCCTTCCTATAATAATAATAACAATAAAAATGAAGTTAGCACCAGAAGTGTTGTATTATAATGTTAATTTTTTAGTTAATGCTTTCACTAAACTAGTTTTAAATAAGAATGTATGTAATTCTGATCAACAAATCTCTAGAACTTGGGGTTCAAGAGCTACAGGGTGGCGGCACATTTATTTAAAAAAATAAAAAAATCCTTAACGAAACTTATTATTCAAAATGTCTTATAGAATTAATGACGTCACAAACGGTAGCCATTGGTTAACTAAATTGAAATGGCAGGTTCATAACACGATATGAAATTGCACGTTCTTGAAGGATCGCAACATTGCATTAATTGAAAAAACGGACTGGTTCACTGTTCAAAACATCACCTTACACACATACGAGTATCATTTTCTTTAATGCCTATTCGAATCAAATAAGCCTTATAATCTCAACTTTGGAAATGGGAAAAGATCCTCAACATGCCACACTTTTGATCCTTCATTTTGTATACACTTGAAAAACACGAAGGGTAGAGAATTATCTGTATTTCTTGAGCAGGGACGACAGTTTAATATACTATTGTTACAATTTTGTCCGCCGAGCAGCTGGCTGACAAAATTGCACGATCGGTCCCTCGCTGTAATCCGATGTGGCGATGGACTTACACGTCCGCCGAGGCAGACGAACCAAAAAAGTGGTCAGCATTTCGATCTGGAGCAGTAGCCAGATCTCATCCGTGTGGCTGATGGCCAGGGATTCTGTCACAGACGCCACAATCGCACGGATCGAACGCCAGTCCCCATATCTACTTGATTAAAATTTCAAGTGTGAATTACAATGAAGGAGAATTTTGTAACACTATGTACATAGAAAATATTAATATGAAACCCATTTATAAAGATGGGTCCTTTTACTAGTATCTGCAACCACCAGGAGCGTGTTCAAAAGGTTAACTATAGTTAACTCTGGTTAATATTTGTCGTTCAAAAACTCGGAGGTTATCCACAACATAACCAGGAGCATAACTTTTGCCGTTCATGAACTATCGTAGTTAACTACGCCATAGTTTAATTTTAACCATATTCCTTGAGTATGATCAGCCCATGGTTAATAAACACATTTAAAGGTAAAGAAGAAGAAACAGCTCTCAACAACTCTCTCCCCGTCGGCATATTTTTGTTTTTGTGTGAATTTTGAGTTTTCATATTAAAGATTTTTTCTTAAATTAAACAACGTACAATATGAGTTTGTTAAGCAGAAATGATGGCTTCTTCTTTGTTAATATGCCTGATGCTACAAATAAAATATATTATTATGTACTTAAAAGTTTTACGCAAAACAATTGCATACAGGTACACTGTCGGAAATTTGGGTTATTTTTAAAACTTTCATTTTAAACCAAAAAAGATTACCGTATTTTTAAAACTTTTTAAGTTTCTTTCAGAAAAATTTCTCAGAAGCAATTCAGATTTCAGAAGCAATTTAGTCTAAATTTTTATTATAAATTGAAGGAAACTATGAAAGTTTAATTAAGACCAAAATTAAACCAAAATTTCCGACAGTGTATAAGTACAGGGACATTTTCATACTGTATAAATAAATGAGTCAAATTGTGAAGAGATATTGGTGAAACAGTCAGATTTATGAATATGATGTATGATACTTATAGCCACTGCTAATATTGGATGAGAATACAACATCCATTTTAAATAAAAATTTGCAAAAATATTACTCCAAACAAACTTGTTTTCCCAGCCAGCGAATGCTTCTTCTTCTTCAACTAGAACATAACCATGGCGTAGTTACCTACTAGTTGTTCAAAAGCACTTCGTGGTTAAGCATAACTCTGTAGTTAAATGACTTCGATGAGCATAACTATGGCTTACCACGTGGTTTAGTATAGTTTAGTTTTTGAATACGTCGCAGATAGGATAAATCAGAAACCAAATAACAATATAGTGCCTGGTGCGGAAGAACCATCCGGAATTGTTTCTCTTTGACATAGCCAAGCCTAACAAATTTCGAAAATGCTATAGCGTACATTCGTGAAAAGAGCAGCAGACTCAGGTTTGCTGCAATCCATCCCGTACGATACAATTTAAGCTTTGCAAATTAAAGGACCACCAAGATTGGCTTGACTTTTACTTTCACTCTTCTGGCCGCAGCAACTCTAGAACAAACAGCACTCTAAAATTGCCTTAAAAAAATAGAGTGTTTTTAAAATTTAATCTGAAACCACGAAGGCTGTGTCCCCCCCACTTTTGTCGCATACGACACCAAGCTGTATTTGCTCTTTCAAAATAGCCACTGGACTGGAGCTACAGTCATATGATTAAGTGGGACAGATTTGCATAGAAACAGGATGGCAATGTTATTTATGAATTAATTACGATCAAAATCTTCATGAACATAGATGTATTTTATATTGGAAATGAACTACATATAAAAGCAGATGAAGAAAATAAACTGCAAAAAAGTGGAGCTACATTGTGCTAAAATTAGAAGTAAGTAAGGTTATCTATTTCCACAAACAAATAAGGAGTTTCTTACGTAATTAAGCATTAAGCTGCGGTAACGACATTATTAAATGTTATAACGGCACCACCGCATCTATGCTCATTGCCAAAACCTTACCTTTAAACGAATATGCATGAAAATTCGCAGTACGAATAATTCTTACTGTCTGAATTCTGAACAGGATATCGCCCTGACACATTATTGGTGCCCTGAATGACAATGCCTAAAAAACCCACTATAATTATTATTAAAAATTAATATAAGGATCTTCCACTATCTTGTGTTTTTTTTCTTAATTTCATAAGACCCCTACATGGCTCAGATTAGGAAGAACGCATTGACATCAAAGTGCATGAAACCTGAGTAAAAATATTCCAATTACAAGTCAATACCATTTTTAATTTGAAAGGGCTTGCAAAATTCTCATTGAACTGTTGTTTTGTCCTTAATGTTTTTTTGTTGATTTATATATAATTGTATCTATAGATTACTAATACCCAAATAAAAATATTTCTTTCCTTCACGACGCCGACTTCAAACATACACTGTTTTGGATCCAATATAGCGATTCATTCAAATTCAGCATTAAGCATTATTATTAGCGACCCAAAAACACTCTATGTATACAATTAAACAAGATATTTTATTTTGGAATATGAATGTTGTATACGCCCGTGTATATAGCAGTTTTATCTTCACTTTAATTTCGTCTTTGTACAGCCGATTGTAAGACCTAGCCAATGGCTGATTGGATTTTTCAGCCGCTAATTATTTTTACTCGGGACTGAATTTAAAATTAACGAAATTAAAAGCCTCTATATGTAATGTATTATTTATTTTTCCGAGATTTCAATCAAATTAAATGTTGAGACCGCCCTTTTGGACCTGCCATTTTGAATTTTCAGATTCGGACACCGAATTTGAATTCAACGCCTCTAAAAACTATCTATAGCTAATGTATGCGCAAGCCACAAATAATTTATCATTTTCATTTCATTTTACCTCTCTGCAGCGACTCCGCTGCTCCTCAGGTTTTGTATACCTATGTATTTTTGTTTGTATTTTGTTTGCATCTGAAATTTAAACGTTGTTAAATTTAATGTATAGTATTTATTATGTAAATAGGTGAAGAATGCTGATCTGTACCGCGCTAACTTAAAATCCAAATGTATATATATTTGAATTTGTTCGAAGTTTTTCTTTTATAATATACATATAGTCTTCTTTTATAATATACATATAATATAATACATATAGTCGTACCTATTGAGTTAGTGATTTATCACAAAATCATAAAATTAATCCAATTATTCGCCTGAAATTATCAGCCTTCTTTCATTCATGCAAATTTTATACTCGTATTAAAGAAATTTTCAGTAAGGTAAGTATATTTTTACCACCTTCTTTTCTTGAAATGTTCGTTGATTGAGTTTTACTTTACAGAAGTTTTTCATTTGGTTTTTGATCAAAGAGAACGTAAAGAAATAAAAATATCTATTTTATGTGTATATTGCAAAATGTTTAGGTATAAATAATCAAAATCGAAAAAACAATAATTTTTCACAAAAAATTCGTTTTCGAGCGACGCTTACAATATAATTGCTTAAAATTTAATATCCAGCAGTTTTTGAAGTTACTGATTATGAATCATATGCTATATTATTGAAATTCAAAATAGCGGATCGAATATAACGGATGAAAATTTTGGTCTTATTAGGATTCGAAGAGGGAAATCTTCAGTTAAAAAAATAGCTTCTGCATACATTTTGTATAAGGAATATATTCAATAAATAAGAGTAAGAGTAATATTCAATCAATGAAATAATTTTTGTAAGGAAAATCTTCGGTTAAAATTCATTATTTCTACTTGTATCTCGAAAATGGGTGAAGATAAGATTTTTTCTAGTTACACAGCAAAATGCTTCCAAAATTTTGTTCAAATCCAGAAACCACGGAAATCCCCGGGAGACCCCAGGTGAGACTTTTGGCCATTAATTAGAATTTAAATCATAGAGTTTCTGAGATTTTACATTTTTCGCACGCCACACCATTATGTATATATCGTCAAGGAGAAAGTGCGAGTACCTAAACTTATAATTTAAAGTGATACCAAACGTTGAACAAAGTTAGGATCTGCTTACCTTTACCTCCTTTTAGAATAGCTATTACCAGAATGACAAACCAAAGAAAATGACTTTTTATTTTAACCAAATCGTTATAAGAATAACATAAATACATACATATTATATTTCCACCGCCCCAAAAACCTTGGGATTTAGAATAAGTAATTTAGAAATGTTTCCATCTAGTAGCGCGATTTCATTTGATGTTTCAAGTGTCATATTTTAATTGTTTTCACTTGTTTATATTTTCTTTTCTTTTTAACTACACACCTACTTGTTCCATTTCAATTCAATTTTCATTTCAATTTTAACGCCTACTGAATAGTGCTGAATAAACTTTTTAGGGATACCACAATGAATTTATAAGATTTTGATTCAGATTCTTTCGAAATCTCAAGGTTTCAAAATGGTTTACTAATGGGAAATCCAATATTCATATGGATTTTGCGAAATAACAAAATCTCGAGATTTTGGGAAGATGGAAAAATGTTAGAAAATCAAAGAAGATAATTGACAGTAATTTACAACCTACTAAAACCTACTATTATATATTTGTGAGAATTAAATGCATAATGGGTTATTCTCTTTCTTGCCGGAAATATAATTTCTATTAGGAAATTGCAAAAATCCATTCTCTTTCTTGATATGATACAAAATTCTTGTTGACCCACAGTTTCCCTTCCTGTAGGAAAATTCAAAACTTTATAATAGTTTTAAAAAAAATACAATTTAGGAATGTAGGAATGACTCCAAGCCCGGCGCAAACAAGAAATATCTCAAATTATTGGTGATAATGAGTATTGAATTTTTAAACAGTTTTTATATACGATATCAGTGGCTAACGTGTTAATATTCGTATTTTTTTATTCAGGCGAAAAGTTTTGTATTCATTGTTTTTCGCAAAAATAGAAAATCCTACAACAGTTTTATGTTTCCCAGTTTAAAAGCCGTATTTCAGAACTTATTATCCAAATCAGCTAAGCAGTTTGAAAAGAAAAAATTGAAAATAATGGCAAACGATAGAAAAACAAACAACAAAATTTAGTTAATCCACTATTAATTTCCTATATCGATTAAAACATCAGCTAGTTCCCGTGCGGTGTGGTGAGAGACATCTTAACATCTATGCCAACTGAAAAACGTTTAAAAATAAACCTTTTCAGTGTTCCATTAATAGTAAACGTAACATAATCGGTTAAATTGACCAGTGTCAGCATTTGCTCCGAGTTTTTGCATTCAATTTAATTACTATTTCTCACTCATTTCTTATTGTCAAATAAGGTATTATACAAATAATCATTCTGCTTCATTTTCTTCCGTTTATTTGACTATTCACTACTTATTGCCTTCAAATAGAAGAAATTTAACTTTCATTCAGAAACTTTACAAATATTGTCGGTTGATTAATTGTTAAAGTTACTTTTTCTCTTTTATGGAGAATTGATGGTTTTTAAACAATGGAAAACAAAACTGTAGTAAGTTTTTCTGCTTTTATCAAAAAGAGGAATAAATACACAAATGAGAAGAATATTACTGTAAAGGCGACATGACATGGGGCGTTTTAACTTTTATTTGTTCGGTTCAAAGAACTCCTCAGAATTACAAAGGATTTGTTCAATTATTTAAACAATAACTTGAAACCATATTCACGTTTTCAAAGAGGATTAATAAATTTTTCGGTAAATCCGGATGGCTTTCCATGAACTTCACCAATATGATGAATTGTTCCCGATTAGTTTCAATTTCCATTTAAAGCAAAAAAATCTATTATAATTGAATTAAAAATTTCCGGCAAATATTGAAATTCACATTTATGGCAAGCAATAGTATTAAATAAATCCACACTTACATTATTATTTTTCAACTTCGGGTTCAACGAATTTAACTGCTCAATGTTTAGAGAATCTGAATATTGCTCTAAATTTAGAGTGACCCAGTACATTTATTTAATTTACTTATTTACCGAAAGTTAGTGCCACTGCCACAATTTTCTCTAACTTATAACTGCCAAACTGGCTTTAACTTAGATCGTTTTTTGTTAGAGATTCGCGGAGTACTCTAATTTTAGAATTTAGTCTCTAAATTCTAAATCTAAATCGTTAGGGAATCTTAAGGCTGAATTCTTACTTAATTTACGCGTTTTTTAAATATGTTACCTGTTGCGAGATATGCCGAAATGTATGGGAAATTTTAGGAGCGTGGTAATTATTGCATGTTTTTGTTACGACAGTAATGCAAGGCCTACGAGGGCATTCGTAAATACGTCTACATTTAATTTAAACCTTCGAATCGACTTTTTTCCAAAAGTATTACCTCTAAAAGTGCGCACATCTGGCAGCCTTCCCGTAATTAAATTCGAGAAAACTTTCGACCATTTGAATCGAAAGCGAGTGGTGACAGTAAAGCATTTGGTTTTAAAGAGAAGCAGGAAAACGAGGAAAGAAAAGAGAGGCTTGATGTGCGATTGCGAGAGGGACGATGTAAATCTTAAGATGGCGGCTACAGCTGTTCCCGAGAGGATTTAGTGATGATTATATTGTTGAAAGAACGTCAAAAACAAGTAAAGTTACAGTTTATTTTGTTGAAATTTTAATTAGTTGTAAATATGATGGAAGTTGCGTGAAGTGTTGTGTCGACAGCGTGCAGGTGACCCGGAAAATGAACAAATTCTGCTCAAGCGAAATATTGTTTTTGTCGTAGCTAAACACGCACACAAACGAAAGCGCCAACAAAATAACTGTGTACCACTGCATGACTGCTGGTGCTTTAGTTGTGTGCCTGGGCAAAATTCTCCGTTGTGTTGAGCGTTTCTTCGTGGTCAGAAAAAGAAGGAAAAGTCCAGGAGGAAAATTTACCACCAGAGCAGCAAGTCTTTTTCCATTATCTGTTCCTCGAAGACCCGTCCCGAGGACATTTTGTTCGGCACAGAAACCTCCAGAGAGCTGGCTGTAGCCTGTCCGGGCCGCCAACGATGCTCTGATGCCAGAACACCTGAAGTTTACCAAAATGTCAACGTTCTTGAATAACTTTTTTCCAGCAGGTAACTCCTGTCGCAGTGTTTTTGTTTTGTTATTTGCGTGCAATTTGTGCGGTAGACTCGTCCGTCTGTCGGTACTTGGGGCCGTTGTGTTTACGCTGGCCCTGGCGCCCGCCGTGCCCTTTGTAAGTTACGATTTCCGCTCGGATGCGAGGTATCGTTTTTGGGCCTTCAAGTTTGCAAAAGTCATCCAAAGTGAGAATAATCCGCAATCCGCAGCAGTGCAAACATTGCGGTGGTTTTGCCGCAACAATTTTGTCTGCCGTGGCGCTTTCTAGAACGCGAGCGCTCCTACGCCAGGCACGGCACGGCCTACCAATCCACCAAAGAAGAAGCAAGAAATCAATTCACTTGAATGTGTGCGCCACGCGAAGCAGGTAAAATTCGGCAGCTGTGTGGCTCCGGAGTCATATGATTCTGCTTTCTGAGGCGACATGTTGGGCCGAGAAAATGAGGCGCAGTTGGCCGCCTTCGGGTGCGCGCTGTCTCACCGGTTGGTCGCCCAGTGCTGTCCCCGTCAGTTGGGGTCCCAGCGGTGTCAACAACTCCACCAGCTGCTGGAGGAGTCACCGCAGCCAGGGCGACGGCGGACGGGCAGAGCCGGGCTTCTGGATAATTGTCCAGTGCTCGGCAGCCGCGGTTCGGCAGATGTAATCCCATCTCTGTCAGGGCTCCTCGAATTAGAAAGTTTATGCTAATAATGTGCCTGGGAAAGTCGCCTGTTTCGATTTTGAAATATTGTTTAATAAGTCTGCTCGGCGGCGCCTGCAACTTTTGCGACTGCCCAATTTCCGAGGCTCGTGCGGCCGCCAAAAGTTTTCTTATGCTTAGCCGTACAGAAAATTTGCCTCATTGTCTTCTGACGTCGCGGACTTCGCTTCCAAAGTTTATTGCTTGGCCAGTGGAGCATTAGTGCCATTTTGCAGTCGCTGCTTTTACGGGTTTTGACGCGGTACCTACATACTTGCCCGTTTTAAGTGATTTTCATCTTTCAGTTTTTTGGTTACTGCAAAAGGTGGGCGAAGGAGGAAATTGGTGTTTTAAGTGATTTTTGGCGCGCGGCTGATTGTGTGGAGGATTGTTGTTTCCCCTAGAGGGTCTTTCTGCGGTCACTCGGACTGCTGCGTGAAGTGGCCGTGAACACCGATGCCGCCTTGACCGTTGTTTCAATCGGATGGATTTTGAATTTTGTGGCCATCCTCTCATTGAAGTCAGCAGCATCTGACCATCGGACCACTTGAGTGATCTTACCTGAATAGCTAGGGTATATTTTGTATGTTTAGATCTAGACAGTCCGCAGGTTCTTGTTTTCTGAGTATTCACTGTTAAATGTACCGTTTCAACAACAATGAATCATCCGTTAAGAACATCCCTGTAAAAAAAAAAGTAAATAAAATTTAGGTGCCAATTTTGTTCGTGGAGATTTACCTACAGTAACTTAGAACCAGTTAAATTAAAAAATTGAGAAAAGTCAGCAACGACGTTTCATAGTTATCAGAACACACGCAATTAAAACTTACCGTCGCATTATACGGTAATAACCGGTTTTCCAACTAGCTCCGACTTTTTCTATTCTGATAGTCGCACTATGCTGTGATATTTTCTGAATTTCTCTTTCAGTTGAGTCTTTCTTAGTTAAACCATTTTTTTCTTAACTATTTCCTATAAGATATATAGGTATGTAAGACGTATTAGAAATAAAAAACAATGTTGTATTGCGAGCGCTATAACTAGAAAAATATTGGACTTTATTCGTAAAGTAATATTTTCTCGTCAAGATTTTTTTTTTCATAATAAAAAGCACGAATTGCAAAAAATTCTCAGAGTCCTTGAAGTTACCAAATCAAAGAAAACTATCTTTTTCGACTTATCGACGATAACGAGCATGAGGGAACTAAAGAGTGCGTGTGAATGGAAAATGGAGTCAGGAATTCTATTCTAGCTAGACAATTTTGGCGCACTTCTGGCTCCTGTCATTAATAAGTATACAATTTGAATTTAACTTTTAAGGAATTATATACAGTCAAATTGATGTAATTTTCATATTTGGGGGCATATAATAGATAAAAATCCTATACTACTGTGGAACAATTGGAAGTTGAGTTTATCAACAGAATTCCAATTATAATTATTTTATAAATCCACTTTTTATTTTTTTAATGTTTTTGTATTAAAATGAGTGAAAGGTTTTTATTTTTTTAATCCTTTGCACTCAAAAGGTGCTTCTCAGTCACCACACCAATGTATAAATTAACGTTGGGGAAAAAAAACTTCGAGTGCAAAGGGTTAAATTATCTTTTATTTGCTAGTTTTTTTTTTTTAAAACCTCTGTTTAAGACTAAACAAAAATTTGTTTTAGGGTTCTGTAACAAAATAAGGAACCCTATAGTTTCGTCATGTCCCTCCGTCCGTATGTCACAGTTATTTTATTCAGAGACTATGGTCGCTGGAGCCTAAGACCTAGCCGCGTTGGGTTGACTAGGGACATATTTAACACGAATTTCTCAATTTTACTGTAAAATTTGATGCGTGAGGTTGGCTCAGAAGATTTCGTGTGAATTGGGTATTTTTTTTCTACGCCTGGTCCATGGTGCTGAACCACTTTAGCACGAATAACTTCAAAACGCCACGTTAGATTCGAGTGTGTTTTTTTTTTTTTCTGAGGAAGATTATAAGATGGATTTCTCCGAAAAAATGTCGATCTTCCCATACAAAATCGGCAGAACGAAGGCCCAAAGCCAAATTTTGGGTATTGAAATTACCATTTTTGAAGTTTGACGCGGCCTTTCTCGCTTGTTTGTTGACGGATTGGGTCGTGAGTGGTATCCTTAGAAAGCATGAGGGCTCCGCTCAACACGTTATCAACCAAAATATTACGGTGTGTTATAAAGTATTCAGGTCCACCTTCACCAAATTTTCAATTGCGATTTTAGGGATGCAGGACCGATTTTAAGAGGGGGATCGGTCTCCGAACAAACATTAATCAGGAGACCATTTAGAATCGATCGGCGTACCAAGGAGTATGCGAAGAAATTTATTGGGATCTCCATATACTTAGAAAATTTCAGGAACGTATATGTAAAAGTTTCCGTATTCCATGTTTGAGTACGAAAACTCTTAAAATTATAATTTTTCAAAATTTTGGTAGTTGTCTTTCCGTATTGCCCTCAATAAAATAAATATTCTTTTTCACTAAACGATGTCAGGAACGAAAATATAAATAATTTTGTCAGGTCTAGCTAGATCTAGTTTGGAACAACTTAAACTTAATATTTTGATTCGAAGTGCGTATTCAGTGAGCTGATTTGCAATTTTATACATAACTACATATTTAAATTTTTGCATTTTTTTAGTCGATGTTAATAGATTGGAACTTGTAGTGCAAACCTGTTCCAATTTGTTGTATGTTGTGGCAAAGACAGCTATGCAGTTTTTTCCGTCTGAAATAGTTGGTTTAAAATTTGCACCGTATTTCATAAAAGCATTGCTGCAATTAAAAACTAATTATTTAGTAGCATTGAGCATTACACAAGTCCAAAGTAATTAAATGTGTACTGATAAGAGTTGATATGATTGCCTCAAACTAGCATATAATTATGCAACTCAAAGCAATTAAATTTTTAAGTTTATCTACGACTGATTGCTTGTGCGCGCATTCAATTTGATTATACTAATTCTGATTGCCATTAAAATAATTTCACAGCAAAACGAAAACATGACAAAAGGAAATACATATGTAGTATATTTTGATTGCTCTCGTAAGGAATATTTTATAGCTTTGAGTTGGAGGTCTCTGATAAAGAATATCATATTTCGTCGTTAAGGACACGTTTACCTGAATGATTACCAGGTTCAATTGCTCAATCCACAAGATAAGAAATAAAGATCCGCAAACCGTAAGTGGTGATGATAAAACGATATAATATATTATATATATAATAATTCTATCTTCACAAGCGAAATTAAATTTTCCAAGCCCAACGCGATAATCTTAAGTCGTAAGGTCTACTCATTTTGCGTCTTCTCTCTAATCTAATTTCATGCCCGTGACATAACAATTAAGTTTGTTTATTTATTTTAATTTTTCGGCTTATCAAATCCGGTGGATTTTGAAAGCTCAAACACTACCCATTTTATTGGTGTCGTTGCCAACGTTAAAATGTCGTAGTAACTTGCTGTCTGTATATGTTTTTCTTAATCAGAAAGAGCAATGTTTGCTTAAAAATAGTTTTCGGATTGATTCATATAATGAGAAACACCTGAGGACGCAGTGCGTCTTAAGTGAAACCCAAAAAAGTGAAATTTGCCACCACGGCCTCCCAAAAATACCCAATGAGACACACGCGCGAGGAGACAAAGCGAGTCACTTTAGCAAAGCCCCGAAGGGGCCTTATCATATCTGCACAATATAAATTTAGCGCACTTCGTGTGCAAGGGTCATTGCTACTTTCCTTAGCCGTCTTACAAGCAGTCGAATATTAAAATTGTTTTGACGGCGGCCTAGTAATGCTCCACATCACTACACACTATCGGAGCCACAATTTTTCTAGTGCAATATCAAGGTTAAGACCGCGCCGCGGATTTCTTTTATTTTTTGTACTAGAAAATATTTGCCTCTTAAAAAGAATTCATATGACGTCTCAGCCGGCGTGCGTGTGTATGATAGCACGTGGACAGCTGATTTTAGTATCCGAATGATTTCTTTATGTTTCATCTTCGAAACTAAGTATGAATCGTCGGCGTTGTCGTGAGAAATTTGCCCGTTTTTATTTTCAATGAATACGTAAAAACATTGCGTCTACAACAACGAGAGGAGCGCTGCGAATCTAATTTTTGTGTCGTTAATTGGCGTCAAGATAGAATTACGTTATCGCATGTAATTAATGACGACAGTGTTCGAGAGTGCATAAATCAGAAGTCTAGTTTAATTGTTTCGTTGCCTCTCGTGACCTTTTAACTTTGTATGGTCATTTCAAGCAAAACACGATTAGATTAAAATTGCACTTGGGTGCTGTTATTCAATTTCAATAGATACCAATCAGGGGGAAATGGTTAGTTTGTCAGGAAGCTCGTTTAGATTGTTCAGACTCTATGTTTTTGTCGCTTTCTTCCTTGTGATCTGAGATTGTTCAGTTAATGATTCTCAAGGTGTTTTGTGATTTGCACTCAAGGTGTTTTGTGACTTGAACTATGATCGATGTCATTATGAAAGTTTCAATCAATTGTCTCATTTCGTGCATTTTTCATTAATTTTGATAAATAAATTAGGTCTATTGTGGGACTAGAAGTTAGATTTTTATGTTGACTGATAACCTTATTTAAGAATCAATTCTTTTGCTTTTTAATTTGCTGAACATAACGAGCTACAAGTTGTCGACGCGCAGGGGAACGCAAGTACTTTAAAAAATATAAATGCGTTTGTCTCGAAATAACTTTGTCTGAGCTGGTGGAAGTTCTCAATACCTTATCTACAAGATTATTTGATTGGCATGATATGGGATTGGAAATAGGGATAGGGCATAGAAACCAAACCATTGATGGTGGCATCGAAAAGTTACTATCGATTGTAATTATACTGATTATACACCGGCCTTTTTCCATCGATGCTTCTGAAAAATAAAAGACTTGCCCCACATATGTGAGATGAATAGTGAATCAAATAATAACACTGAATGAAGATTAAGGTGGAAAGGGTATTGTACTTGAAACGATCTCTCTCCTGGGTCGGAGCTAAACCTGCTTTTGAAAATAATCTCTTCGTAGGAACAGAAGTCTGCTGCCTTCTTGTCTAGTTATTAGTCTAAATAATATCTCAAAACTAACAAACAAGTGGTTACAAGTACAAAAAAATACCTCTAATAATACCTTGTCTGGTTACTAAGTAATACTTGTCATAATACCTCAAAACTAAAAAAAACAAATGGAGAAGCAAAAAATAATATTAAAAGCACAAGCACCAAACAAGTGACGTAGTCTTTTGCGGCTTGATCAATGTGCGCTGCTAGCCCATAAGCATTAATAAGTATGTAACTAACACAACTGCTATTAAGGCACAGAAATTAAATATAATACGAGTATTAACACAAAAAGAACAACTCTTTACGGCCAAGAAACATAGTATTACATCATGTACAATAGCTTCTTGCCTGATTAAACATCGAGCATCAGGGCCAAAAACATCGATTTTCCGATACTATAAACTTCTTTAAAAATACGTCCACAAAGAGAAATAAAATATATTTATTTCAAGATATTTTATTTTTGGTACGTCTAAATTGATTTTTTAAAATAATCATTAGAATCGTCATAGTCGAAATGGGGCGTAGGAAGCACGAATGAGGTGAATTAATAAAAAAAAAACTGCCTTTGGACGGCAAAACCTATAAATTTATTCAAGATGATGCCAAATTGATAGTAAATACCGAAAAGTGGACGGACAAAGAATAAACTCTAGGCCATAAAAGAAAAATTCAGCGCCATAAGGTACGCAACATTGTGAGCTTAGTGCGAAATGATTCTTTCGCTAGACTTATGAAAATCAAACAAGAACTTAATCTTCAAGTTAATACTACTTCAGGTTAGTAATACTCTATCTCTCAGAAGGCTCATTGACGCAAATTTATTCGGAGGAAGATACAGCTCTTGCAACCTTGTCAAATCAAAAACAGGGTAATATTTGTAAAACAGTATTTAAATTGGCCTATTAACAAATTGTGAAATACCTTGTGAACGGATGAAACAAAAGTAGTACTTTTCAGTTCCAAATCATGCAAAATGTTATGTTACGGTATGTCAAGCGAAATATGTCTCTCAAATGGATATTCCAACAGGTAATGATCCTAAACATAGTAGCATTCCATGCTGCTATTTTTTTGCACAGACCAGAATTTTGAATTTTGTACTTTTGATTTATTTTTGCCATTCGAAATCAATCTTCACTTCAATTAGTTATCATTTTGAAGACAAAATGTTACATGTACAGTGGTATATAATATTAAAACAAGTTTACTTAGAATAAATAGCTTTTTATTCCGCCGAGAAAGTCCGAAGACATAGCACTACTATTATTTTGCACGCAAGTGTAATATAATCTGTGCTAAACTTCATCAACCTATCTGCTTTAGTTTCCTTTAATTTTTGGAAATTAGCCTTATTTTCCGGTTTACAAAGTAAAGACTCTTTTTAATAGGGCCCTAAAATATCTTTAGAATTGTCCTTTTATGATTGTGTATTATACGTAGAATATGTACAATAAGAAGTTTTGATAGTGGTATAAATCGAGAAGTTCTTAAAGTTATATTTTACAAAATATATAAAATATAATAAATTATAAATATATAAAAATATAAGGCCTTCAGTTGAAATATACAACTTTGTTTAAAGTACATTTCATTTCAGTTTTTAATACAAATATTATAGGATACTAAACTAAAATAATAAGAAGAATTATTTATTTAATAGTCTTTAACAGTGTAATCTTGTAAAAAAAGGATAGAAAGAGATAATTTCTTATCTTAAGATTTTACTGAGTACATTCTAATATGTCGGTGTAAATCTCATAATTGGAGTTAATTGTATATTCGTATGTAGGGAAATACAAACAAAAGGACTATATTTAGGCCAAGGTTGGCATACCACTCACTAACTGTGGGACTAGTTTAAAATTCAATCGTAAGCTTTGGTAAATTAATTTCGAAATTATAAATTGCAATATCAACAGCTTAGACACATTATTAAAGCTACTTTACTCGAGTTGCTTGATGTCTTGGCTTTTCGAATACAGGAACAAACCTGAGTGATTCTGTGAAACCTAAAAACAAATGAAATTTTGTATGCTAATTGCCGCAGTTTCCAAACCCAAATTGTTGAATTACGATGCGAATACCACTTCTAGATAATACGGTGGATTGGTTGTTAAAGTTAGTTTTTAAGAGAAACGTGCATTTTATAAAATAGCGGTGATATATACATTATAATAAGCATAATAAGTAAAGTTTGGTAAATCCACATGCGTATTCTTATAGATTAATGCTAAACAAATCATAAACAGACAGATGCCTCTACAGATCAATTTCCAAATTTGGATTTTAATGACCTTGAAGCAAGCATATGAAACGAAAAATATCATTTTTTCGTTTTACTTTGGTACTAGCCAAAGCAATTTAATTGATTATTTTTAAAATTCATATTGAATTCAGAAGAAAAATGTTTTTAAGTTTTTCCCTGAATTCTTTCTGTTTTAGTTATTGACAAAAATCACCTCTAAAGCTTTTGATAAAAAATGTTTATAAAAACTAAGAAAACAAAAATGCTTTTAAATTCGTCCAATGATGTAAATTTTAGATTTTTAAATTGCAAAATATGATTTTATCTTATTCTCAAGGATCGCTCAAGATGACAATTAAGTGTACTTGAATAACTTAGATAACAAGGTAATCGTGCAAAGCTCAGTCTGAGTAACCTGTCCGATTTGTTTTAATGATCTTAAGAATTCTTAAAAATTTCTTTAATTGTTTATTCTTTTAAAACAAAAAAAATGTGAATTATTATTTTTTCTTTTTAAACATGGTAGAGTATAAAAAATGTACGCTTGTAGGAAGAAACCAACTTTTCTTTTATTTATCCTATACTATTATATGAGCAATGAAAGAATTATTTACTGTAATTTCTGCTGTTAATTTTTACTTAATGTAGACTGCAGATCTTGAATATGAAAATATACCATGTCATTAAAAAGGAACAGAGATTTTTTAATTGATGTTTAAACATTTTTCAAAAATGCAAAATTTGAACATCTCCGATACCATACATACAAATATGTTTTAATAAGTCTGTCTGATAACTTTAGGGTAAAATTTGTTTGAGTAAAACTGTAAAAAGTTTCATTTGATAGTGAAGATGTTTAACAAAAGTTACGACTTCAAGTATGTATAAATTGGGTACTCTCTCAAAGTTGGTTGTGTGTGTGTAAACTTTCAATATGAAGAAATCAGAGGAAAATATAAATTTACTGAGGAATTTAGTTCTGTACTGTAATTTAAAATGTGGTTTTCACTTCCTTCTATATATAATTATTCAGCTGAACCAAAACTGAAAAAGTAAATATTTGCTTATCAACAGATTACACGAATGAGAAGCAGTCGATGATTTTACCCAAATTTACTCATTTTCTGCGGCATGAATAAAATCGTGTAAAACGGACAATTTTTTCCCTCCGTGCAGTTAACAGACACTTTCAAGTAAAAAGTTCTTACCTGTTTTACCCATGGGTAAACACTTTAGAGTTAAAAGACAGACCTTATAAGATACTGTGACTATATCTATTAGAAAAGTGGTTTAAATAAATTTCTTCTTAAACATTTTAGCAACTCGACGGGTTTTCAGTTGCCTTGTTTCACTAAATCAGCTGAGCTTTGCTATTTATAAAATAAAATCGGCATTAAGTACAGTATAACGATTAAATATGCTGAATTAATCGAAAAATCAAGTTATCGACCCTTAGACCCCGGCAAAGTGTACTGAACACTTTCAGTACAAAATTTCACATCGCTACATGCATTCTTTTAAATGAGCTTTAAATCGTGCTTTTTTATATTGAATATAAATTTCAAACAAGAAACATCAAACTGGAATTTTTGTTATACTCTAATGCGTCATTGAATCAGCACTTGAATAAATATTTTTTGGTGTCTTGTGGGCTTTAAGATTTGCCTGATGAGATTTTACGATTTAAAGACTTAATATCATGAGATCTGTCGAATTATTGTGTAAAATTTAAATGAGCCGGTATTATTTTTCGTATACTTTAGGAATACTTGGATAAAATTAATACTTTCGATTTAAGTTTGAAAGTGAAATATAATAAAAAAATTTACGTGTTTTTCAACACTATCGCATATTTATTTTGTGCTTCACTCTTCTCTTCAGATACGGCTGCGATGGATCCTATATTTTTCCCTCCATCGAACGGGATTCCTTCCGAAAGCAAATTGGCGACCTATATGGTAAGTAATAGTCGATAAGTGTTCGGTTTTTTTCAATGGAATATATTCCTAATTCTACTAAACAAGGGTTAACTAGTTTCAAATGCTTTTATTAATTTGATGTTATTATCAATGAGTAACACTGTGGAAACAGCTTCCGTAATACTAGTTGTAAATAAGTTTTTAAATAATATAAATATGTAATAAATGAAGACACATTGCAAGTGGTTACTATATTGAAATTATGGTAAACTTCACGGAGAGAGTCTTTGGTCTGTCAGACACAAGAGACTATTGGAAACTATTCTGAGTTGGAAATTGGATTCGATTTAGTTATGCACATCGTAATCATAAATCATAATTAATTAATCTGTTAATGTGAATTCAGAAAAAGCTTTACTGAGTGGCTTATGCAATGAATCTAATGAAAACAATAGGATGGATTCGTTAATCGTATCATAGAAATGATTCTGATAGTCTGATGTGTTCAACAGACTTTAAATACATAAATTATTTAAATAAACGCAGTCGATATTAGTATTCATGCGACAAAATATATAATGCTTGTTACAAGTATTAGATACACTTTAAATTAAATTAATATTATAAGATAATATAATTGATATTGCGAAGATAAGAATAAGAACAACAAAATCCTCGTAAATCATGTTCTCCCGTACTATTATTTTCGATTTAAATAGAACAGAGTGGTGCACACAATGTTCTAGATTGGATTGGACGTTTCTTTCACTCCTCATGGGATGTGATTTATTAAATTTTCATCAAATTGAGAAACTACTATCGCAGTTTCAGGTATTCGTTGTATACGGCGGAACCAAACCCCTACGGATAGAGGGCCTTGTATTACATGTATTTCATCTTTCGAAGATCTATGTATTTGAATAGGACGTGTTCCACTTAAACCGGTGCGAATAAAGAAACAGAATGGAATAAGCGAAATATTCCGCATGAACAAAAATATCATAATTTTGAAATCAGAAACTAGAAAATCCAGACCAATATTCCCTTAATCATAGATTATAACATAATTGAGGGGTATACAATCAAAGTTGGTAAAGTCCACATTGCCAAAATGTTCAGTAAACGATAAAAACGATTATTTTAATAATTACAGGTAACTATTCTAATGTTAAACATTATTTATATGCAGAATGTAATACATTATGGAAATACAAGTGTTCATCACGTTCAGTTCAATACTTTTGAGTAAAACCTTAAGTATAAGATGGACTTTCCCAGTTTTGTTACCAAGTTTTGGACTTTACTAAGTTTGTAACTGAATGTTTAGGACTTTCCTATATTTGTTACCAACTCTCTGGACAGGGTTGGATTCAGGCGTTTACCTTTTAAGAAACAAACACACAGCTGTCAGTGAAATTGCAACTCAACTCACTTGGACTTTGCTAGGTTTGTTTGTAAAGTCAATTTTCAATTTGAAATAACAGTTGAGATTTCTAGAATTTGTATAAAATTATTCTACGGGGTAAATATAGATACGGAAATAAATCTGTTGTAATTTAAATCTCACTTTTAAAATTTTGTGGACTTTACCAACTTTGATTGTATACCCCTCAATTGTACTTTAATTCCAAGACGATATGATAACTTTGAAATTGAGTACATATAGTTCATAGTCTGCCCAGAGGCCCAGAGTAACGTGAAGAGAAAATACTTAGATAACATTTTTAGAAATAAAACAATGGAATTGAATAATTCAAAACTTAAAAATTTCGTCTTTACTATTTCAAATCGAGATACCTGGGTCAGTGCTATAGTTAAAACTTATCAGATTGAAATAAAATTTGAGACTTTATGGGGATGTAAAATTTGGCATTGCATTATTGCATTGACTATTCTTTTAGTAGTAGTAAAGTTTGATTGTGAAACGATTGGTGAAAGCGTGATAGCATAAATGATTGTGAATCATTTAAACGTATAATTAGTTCTCTACATTTAGTGAGCTGCATTATTGGAGGTGTTAAACGAAAAAGTTACCACAAATGTAGAGCTACACTTTAAAACAGGTAGTTTTAAATAGGATTTTTTTCATAAACTTGGTCAGGATATTTCATGGAATTGATTAATCTAGTATTTATGTTGACACTTCAACGAAACACCCTGCATAAGGCTCTTCTGTACCAGCATCGACTATATGTATAAAGAAACTAATGCTTTTTCTTCATTGTTGAATTTAAAGAAATACATATTTTTAAAAATACGTAGTCAAATTTTAAGATGCTTCATTATCTCAAGAGCAGGTATTAAGAAAATATGATCATTATATTACATATTATTCAAAATACATATCAAATGTTCGAAATCTTACTTGTTGACTTTCAAGGTAACCAAAAAATTCACGTTTACCGAGAAAAATCTGCCATTATATTTTAGATCTACCAGTATAGAATAGATATTAATAACTAAAATTTCGATATGTCAACTTTGATTATTTTGTATGCTATATTTGAGTTTTGCGCGTGTCTCTAATAATGTAATTGTAAATTCAGCTCACGAGTTTTATTCTTTTGTTACCATCAACTTCAATGGGAGTGGATAGAGTCATTACATAAAGAGAGAACTATTGTGTTAATTATAAATCAATTTGTTCACAATTTCTACACTAATTGAAAATAACGCATATTTTTGTTTTAAGTTCATTCATATATTAACAATTGGGCTTAGTTTTTGTACTAAAAAGAACTAATAAAACTTCTACAGAGCCGGCAAAATATATCAACGCCCACATATGGCTTAACTTCTGGGATATCTAGGCTCTCTTTGGATTCACCAATAATATCAATTAAGAAAACTCAGGTAAATGGGCTGTCTCTTGATAATGTGTAAATAGTATGTGGTTGCTCTTAGTAAAAAAAAAAAATGGTTTGTAGAGCTTAGCTTAAAGATAATTGAGCGTTTGCACGTATTTACCCATATTACTTTTAAAGGTAACTCCTCAATCACCTGAATTCATTCCATCACGCATAAATTCTTCGCCCAACTTCTATTCACCATACCCACCTATATTAAATAACGGAGGTGTTATAAATCCACCTTCAGTTAAATCAACGTCAAGTATATCAACACCCATATTGGGTAATCAGGCAGCATCTGGATCTGGTCCAGGTAATTCGTCGACTGTAAGTGCACAATCTGTAGTGGTAAGCCCAACAGCGACGTCTTCATTTTCGGTGACGCCTTTGAAATCGAGAAGTACTTTAATACGAAATGACTCACCACAAAGCGTTGGTGAGTCCTCTCCGAGACAAATAACGCCACAAACGTCCCCAACACCAACGACCCTACCCGTTGGAGTTCATCAGGTGAGTTATGCCCAAATCACTATATGTTGAGGATTGTTGGTAGAATTAAAGGTTTTTTTGTATCAAAGGAAAACGTTGGTGGGACGATATACTTTTATCCAACTGCCAATCACACTTCCAGTCAGAATAGTAGTGTAGCATCTGATACAGTTACGGTACCGGCGACCACTAGCTCATCGATGCTATACTCACATCCAGGGCACGTATACCCTGGACCCGCCTCGAATGTGGTCAATATGCAGCCTAAGACTCAGCTCGCCTCTGCGTTTTTCTTGCCAGAGGACATGAGATCTGAGCTTCAGACCAGGAATGAAATAACGAACTTAATAATGGAAAATTCTGAGAATGCTAATTTACCACTGGAGGTAGATAATTATCACTCACTATATCCGCTCGAGCCGCAGCCTTTGCATCCGAACCCTTTGCCGTCATCGACTTATAAAGCGACGCATAGTACAACTGGTATTAAGTACTGCCTGAGAAGGCTACATGGTAAGTAACTATTTAAATTTTTAAATTGACGGATATAGTCCATTATAACGCCAATTTGTGTACTTTATGTAAAAAGCGGTTTATTTTTAAATTTGTAATTTAAACCCTTTCAGTGGGCTATATTAAAAATGGGGATTGCAACAATTTTAACTTAAGTATAAGTCCGACAATCCTAAACTTTTGAGCAATTTCAACAGTCAATGTTTCGATCAATTCTTCTTAATCACGCCAATTACATACCCTTGTCCTCATTAGGCCTTTTAACATTTTATTTCCCGTTTCTGTTCTTTCCAAAGGACTATCAAAAGACAAATAAGTATTTTTAAGTACTTTCTTCCCAGATATTAAATACATTTTTCATAAATGATGGTTTTTTTTTATGCTACTAAATTAAATTATGTGGTTTTGGACTATATTGGGTATAATTTGCCAATAGTAAAGCAACTGACTTAGACAAGTAAACGAGGATCAACTTAGGCAGTTTTCTCAAGTTTAGCATATTGGTATGCTACACAAGATTTAGGATATAACGAGTTAATTAAATATAAAAGGCATATGAGGAAGGAAACTGGAAACCACGTCATAAATTATTTATTCCCGAGTAGAATGTCATCTTTTGTAAAATACTGGAATGTTAGAAGTTTGCTACAGGTAGGAAAACTAAAAATTCTGAATCTGACCAGAAAGGAAGATATTAGCCTCTTAATTGAAGATTTTTTGATCACTGGAAATTTTGGTCTGGGCGCAAGGAACAATAAACGCAACAAACTGATTGAATTTTGCATTGATAATAAGCTTGGTGTAACGAATACATGGTTGTAGCATCCTGCCAGAAGACATCGTGACGTCACAGCAGTTCTAGTGGACATCGCGACGTCACAGCAGTACCATGGCAATTAGAAATGAGATTGATTATATACTGATGAATTATCGTTTTAGGAATGCAATAAAACGTGTTAAATGTATCCTGGGTCTGATCAATTCCGATCACACCTTTCTAGCAAAAGTTACAGTCACGCTGAAAAGGTTATATTAAAGGTGTGAATTTAAATGGCCAATTCTGAGCGCTCTAAATAATTCTGACAATAAAATCAACATAAGTGACAATGTAAATCAGAAAATACATGCTAGTAAGCAAATGGTCGTAAACAAATCGGATATAGATAGAAAATGATTGTGGTTTAAGCAACCGCTGTTTGAAAAATTGCATAGTAATCCTCCTAAACCTAGTCCAGCTGCAGCAAAGATGAGTGCATAACAGACGAAATCTTATTCCTAATGGATTAACGAAGGAAGTGGAAAAACAGAGATCCCGTAAAATATAATGAGATCAATTCCATCATTAAATACAAAATAAAACTGGTTAACTGGCTTCTACTCGACAAAAAAGTAAAATAAGTTCCGGGTAGTAGAAGAAGAATTAGGGTATTCTTAAAGACAGCGATGGCGAAATAATATTTGGCAAAAGACTGACCAGTTGGAAAGAACTGTCGATGTCCGTGTGCCACAAGGCTGTAGAAGTAATACATATGGCACATAGCGAGATTTGATATGCGATTAAGCTGGCAAAGAACAGGTTAGCAACACGTCCCGATGCGGTTCCAAATGAAATTATTGGATGAGGAATGCATCAAGCTCCTGTCCAAGCTCTTCAACGCCATCTATGATACGGGAGTTATTCCAACATAATGGTTAAAGTCCACATTTATTACTCTTCCAAAGAAGAATAATGTGTCGTCATGTGATGATTAGCTTTTTGTCCCATATACTCAAATTATTTCTGAAGATCATCCATAACAGAATAGTCAAAAAACTCGAAGCTGACTTAAGCAAAACCTAATTCGGTTTCAGAGATGGGCATGTCACTAGAGACGCACTGAATATTATTGCTGTTTCATTGATTGCCAGAAAATGTTCGATAGAGTAAAACACCAAAAACTAATCGAGATTCTGGAATATAAAGGACTAAACTCAAAAGAAGTCAGGATAATCGAAAACCTCTATTAGAATCAAGTTGCAGTAGTGAAAATCGGCGACGGTGTAACAGACGAAGTAAAAATTGAGAGAGGTGTAAGACAGGAGTGCATTCTCTCTCCTGTTCATTTCAATATCTATGTGGAGCAAATCATGTGAGAGGCTTTAGAGAACGCTGATGACGGCATCAAAATAAATGGTAAAACCATCAACAACATTAGATACGCAGATAATGCCGTCATTATAACTGACAGTGTAGAAGCTTTACACTCTATAGAGATTAATCGATAATGTTTATCAGTGCAACGTAAGGAAAACAAAATTTATGATATTCTCTTTTTCTTAAGATAGGTGGAGAAAATATAGAAAAAGTAAAACACTTTAGATATTTGGGCTCTCCAATCGATTCATCAGCAGAAAGCAGTAAACAAATCACATCGAGAATCGAAATGGGCGGAAAATCGTTCACAAAAATGTCCGGAGTCTTTTGCAGAAATTAACTGGTTTTGAAGTTGCAGTTAAAACTACTAAAGTGTTATGTTTGGTCAATCCTTGTTTATGGTTCTGAATCGCGGGCGATGAAGCAGTACGAGTGTAAAAGAAGCTCTTCAAGGTGTCGTTAACGGAAGGAAAAGCAGAGGGAGAAGATGTAAAACCTGGGTGAATAATCTCGGCGAGTGGTTCGACTGTCCACCCGATTTATTTAGAAGCGCACGGAGCAAACCAAACATACAAATGATGATATCCAACCTCAAAAGCGGAGTCGTATCTTCAGAAGAAGATGCTACTAAATTGGTTTTGGACTATATTGGACATAATTAGCGAAATTTTGGATTTGTTCTTATTAGGCGCAAAATTTCAGTATGTGATTTGTAGAAGACAGTGAGCAGAATTATCAACTTCAATATTGCTAGTGGTATTATTTTTAAATTCTTCAATTTCTTATACATTACTGAAGTAAAGAAAGCATTTAAAAATTAGAAAATACTACAATACAAGCTTTCAAATCAGTCCTAGTTCATTTATATCGGATAATTTTACGCACAGATACAGCGATTGGTTGTTTTGGGTGATCCCTTAACCCATTCGCTGCCGAGAGCATATTCAGCTAAATATTCAGCTATTGCCAACTAGGAGTTATCTCGTAGTTGGCAGCGAATGGGTTAATTCTTTTGAGAAGTGCATATCAAAAACTTCAAGATTTGAAATTAAATAAAAATAGTTTTGAGTGATAATTAATTAAAGGGTTTTAGTTGTCCGTAACGGCTTCACGACAAAATTAGATAAATTGAACAACACTTCACTTATCGAAATTGACCCAGAGGTCTAAAATCTATTCGAGTATTTGTTTAAAATTTACCATGTTACAATCCGCCATTTTTAAAAATCGTGCTCGTTGAACAATAGTCGGGTAGGCTTTCTAAAGGAGAAACAAAAGAACGCGCATTTATTACAAAAAGTGCATAATAATAGCAAATATCCGGTGGGCTATTTTAAAAAATCGTAGACTAAAACTTTTTATTGCTGTTCGCAAAGGTTTCCGTCTCCAATCAACAAAATGCATGGCCGTTGTTGAAGCATGGAAGAAACTCCAGCATCCTAATGTTGTACAATTACGCGAGGTTTTTACAACAAAAGCTTTCAATGATAACTGTAAATGTTTTTTAGCATCTATTTTATTCCTATTAATCACATAACACTCGCTTGTAGCACTAGTATTAGTTTACGACTATCATCCAGGCTCACAGACCTTGCTGTCGAAATACTTTACGCTCTCGCCAGAGTCAAACGGATACGCAGATCCCTTCCCTGGTGACGCAAGACCTTTTAGGTGAGAAAACAAACTACCAGTGCTTAAAGTTGCTTTGAAATGAATAAAAACAATCGATGGGTATTGTTTCTCTCACATTCAGTCATAAAAGCAACCTGCAGAGAACACCGAACGGCCCTCTATTGCCAGAGCCAACTATCTGGTCCATAATAATGCAATTAACGGCAGGCTTACGTGCAATACATTTAGCAGGCTTATCTTGCAGGTAGGCCTTACCAATAGTTATTATAAAATATTGGAAACTTAATTCACTTGTTTGAATATTTTCCAGGACTTTGGATCCAACGAAAATCATCATGACGGGGAAAAGGGTGCGATTTAGTTTCTTAGGTATAAGTGACATAGTTTCCTTTGATCCGAATCATAGTATTTATCAGCAGGTCAGTATTCAAAATGCTTCTTACTTATCGTCATTAAAAAAAAAAAAAAAATTTGCAGTGTTTTTGAAAAGTTTTGTTTACGGAAAAAGTTTTTTCTTTAAGTTTTTAACTTTGAACTCCTGTTTATGGCTCTGTTTACAAAATTTCGTGACAATTTTTAATTCTAGAGCTCAGTCATGATATCTGTACTTTATTTGAAAGCAGTTCATTCAAAATAGTTGGTTTTTCTATTTCGTACTTTGGTACACAATATATATTGAAAAATATATTGTTTTACGGAATTTATACAAAATATAGATAAATACAACAATTCTTTTTAAAATCTTTTAAGGAAAAAACTTTTTTATCTTAAATTTTTTCACGCTTTCCACAATATTTTTCAACTGCAACGCAACCAAAGCAGTTGATTTGTAAAAAATTTCCTTATAAACCTAAAAAAATCGTAAATCCAGGAAGCATTTCAAAACAATGAAAATTAAAAACGATGAAATTTTCCATTTAGGACGATTTAACATCACTTGGTAAGTTAGTATTAGCTTTGGCCTGCAGATGTCTCCGTTCTGTACATAGAGATAATTTTCAAGCGAGCATTGACCTTGTAACTAGACAATATTCGTCCGATTTGCGAAATCTTATAATGTAAGTTCTGATGTTACTTATACCTATAATTTTCTTCTTTATTATTTTAAATATTTTTTACATATATTTCGTTTTTAAGTTTATTAAGTTGAGCTGCGTCTTCTCTGAAAGGCCAAATTAATTCAAACCAGTTTTCATTCGATTTTGATGAAGACGCAAAAATATACAATCCAGATTTCTTGCATGCGCGGTTTGGATTCTTATAACTAGGACAAACTATACTGACTCCATATTAACATAACACAAAAAGTTGAAATTGACAACCAGATTTTAGTCAAAAGTAGTGAAGGTCGACGTAATATTTATTGTTCACAAAGATTTTGCAATTTTTAAAACACAGTGATTTCAATCATAAATGTACAGATGGCATTTAACTTTTGACTCTCCATTAATTAGTCGGTAAACAATAGAAACCTTCGGGCTTCTCTAAATGTTTTGTCCGAATTGAATTTCTTAAAACTTTCCATCAATTCATTTCCACTTTTCCCGACTGATCTTCTTTTAGCTACCTTTTAACTTCCTCACCGAGGCGTACAGTGACTGATTTGATGCCAATGATTGGTGCTCGCTTCTACACACAATTAGACGCCTTACAAGCTCAATGTGATATGCAAGAAGATGAATTGGCCAAGGAAATGGAAAATGGTCGACTTTATAGACTACTTGTAAAGTTAGGCTGCATTAATGAAAGGCCAGAGTATGAATATAATGTGGTTGATTGTTGTTCAGCTGTGTTAAGTATTTTCGTATTGTTTCAGTTTCAATATGGATGTTACATGGTCTGAAACTGGTGACAGATATATGTTGAAGCTTTTCCGTGACTACTTATTCCATTCCGTCACTGAAGATGGTCGACCATGGTTGGATCACGCACATATAGTTCAAAACCTCAATAAGTTAGATGCTGGCACAATGGAAAGGGTAAATATTTTATTCTATGTACATATATTCCCAAATTCTACGTGTTTTTAGTACCAACATAATTAAAATATTATCTACAGTCTACAATAAGGGAACTAGAGATTAAAAACAAGAGTGCATTTTTACCAAATAGCTATATAATTTTTCTTAGAACGTAATGATGAAGAGATATTTTTGAAAGAAAACAATTTTGAAATCCAGTTAGTCCTACTATCTGCTGCTACTGAATATTTATTACTTATTATTAAAAAAGAGAATATGAATGGAATTTTAAAAATTTGTCTCTCATTATTTAAATAAACAAGTTTGAAACAATTTCTGATACAACTTTTTTTCCGTTGCAGGTGCAGTTAATGTCTCGAGATGAACAATCTGTGTTAGTTGTAACATACGCCGAACTTAAAAATTGTCTTGAAAATGCGTTTACTGAGCTAGTTGCACATGCAGCCTCATAATAATTGCTTCCCACAATCAGAATTGAAAATAAGAACTAATGAAACCGTCATCAACAATCGCAAAAAATCAATAGGTAGAGAAAATAAGAGAAAAGAAAGTTTTATTTTTTAAACTTTCACCCTGTCATCATTCTCTCACTCTCTTTCATACATATACAGCAACATAACAAAACGAGAGTTTTCTTTTGATATTCCTCTTTTTACCGATTGCTTAGATTCGGGTGAATTTAAAACAAAAAGCCCAAAAGCAAAAACATAAGTAATAAAAGGCTCGTGTTGATTTAAACAAACAAAAATAATATAAAAACTAAACAAATAAAACATTGAGGCAACTAGCGATAAATCGCGCAGGTATTGTATGAACGCACATTAATCAGTTTTAGTAAATCGATATGGGAGGAATCGTGTACATACCGACTGTATGGGGAACACATTTTCCAATGAAAATTGTAATTGCTCAAGAAAACCACATCAACTACACACATACACACCACACCCATGCAACACATACAAATTTTATGTTGGGTAAATTTTCTTTAGGTGATTTTCTCTAATTAAAAGCAAGTAAAGGCAACAGAAATATATAAATTAAAAACAAAATCATTGTTAAAATAAGAGTAAAGCGAGGTTAAGTAAGTAAACAAATTTAGTGTACATGTGAAAATTATAAGACTAATAATTGAGGCAAACAAATAGGGTGAATTGTATTTATTTTTTTATATAACTGAAAGCAAAAACGTAAGAAAAATCCAAAAAACAAAAAGCTGGCAACAAGAAACTTTTTTAGAAAATAAAAAATAAAAAAAACATAAAATAAGTAAAAAAAAAACAGAAGGGTAATAGAGCTCAGCAACAGACATAAGTCGATTTCGATGGACTAAGGCAAGACAATAGCACGAACGAGATTTTCCGTTTACGCCAAGAGTGAACACAGTGAAGTTATTGTTCAAAATAGTCTTACTCTGCATTTTGAGAAATTTTTATGAACCAGGAAGCCCCTTGGTAAAGACTGAAATTTGTTATTAGTTTATAAAAAAAAAAAAAAAATAATAAAAAACGTCACTGCCCTGCAATATAAAATAGACAATATTGTTCTATTTTGAAAACAGAAAGTGCTAGTTAAAAACCAGAATTTGCTCAGATCAAAGGTGGGTCTTTATCGGGGCTCTCTGGAGTATTTTAATATAATTATGTGTAGCTTCGTTTTGTATGATTTACATTTGATTTACTGTTTATATTCCGGTTTCAAAATCCATTTATAATTTTTGGAACATGCTATGCTTTTGAAATCCCAAAATTTCATTGAAATTACGAAAACAACTAAAAATATATCTAGATTAACTATCGTATATAATTAGCTTTGTGTTAATTTTAAAGTGAATGGAATGCAATTTTGAACATACTAAGATAAATTCTATATAAAACTGAAACATAATACATGGGAAGCTTAGTACTTTCAGCCATATTAATAGAATTTAAAATTAGTAAAGCAAATTTAACCTCCGTTCCGACGATTTATCGGTTTTTTTAATTTGTTAAATCCATGAATAGCCGAAATTTCTAAAATGCACGGTTAAGGGAAAATTGGGTTTCCGAAGGATAAGAGAGCAAAAGAATGCATGCGCTGGTCGCGGAACTCAATTTGTTAAAGTTTGCGATCAAATGAATCTTTAAAGTTGAGTGATATTGAATTATCAGAATCGCACGACATTCTACTGTGTTTCTTTCTTGAGATGAATCGAAACTTTCGAAAACATAAAAAGCATTGTGGTTTAAAAGCATAGCAAATTTTGTGAATATTTTAAGCATTTGCGAAATGTGTGTTCAGCAGCTGCCATTATGTAATTATTAATATTTGTGAATTGTAAGTAAAATCAAACATCTGAGTAAACTTTTCACGAACAAAAATATCCTGCATAAAATCAAACCCAATAAAAATATCTTTGTATGAATTAACGAAATAAAAAAAATTCAAGCCCATATTTTCCCAACATTCTACTAGATCGCTGAATTTTTTTGGAAAACAAAGAAAAACATTGAGAATATGTCCTTAAATATTTCTAAAAGCAATTGGAATTACTATACCTTATCAAATAAATCGAGTGCCATGCCACTCAGAAATAAAAAAATCGAATTATCAAACTATGTACTGAAAGCAGTGCTTTAAAGAATATAAATCCAGATAACTTCTTTATACAGGTTTCCGTGCCCATTTTTGATACAAAAACCTACTTTGCATCTTTAAACAGTTTTATATAAACAAAAAATTGCATTATTTGTTGTGCACTTTCTTAAATTTCAAAGTAGAACTAGAAAGAAAGGTACAAAATATGTAGACCAGTTTTTAGCCACTACGTGCCAAATTAAAAAAAAAGGGGATATGAATGCATGTTGAAATTACATTTAAAATGCCCGTACATATAATAAAATAATTTTATTATTCATCCTCATTTTTGCGTATACTTACTAGACTCCTCAAAATAAAATGTTTTGTTTTATTTGAAGCTCAATTTTGCACGCTTGAAGTCGGGATATTGAGTATAATAAATTTAATGTTTTCGAAAATAAAAGGTTTTATTTCGTGACATTGATTGTAAATTTTCTCATTGTTTTTTGATTATTAGGACAATTTAATGAATACTTGTGCGTTTCCGGCAAATCTTAAGGCAGCCGCTTGTACACACATTTTGGTTAATTATTATTTCTGTTTTACTTTTTAATATTGACTCTGCTCATTTTGTGGTACGCAAGGGAAACATAAACAACTTAAATTACTTAATTAGAGCTTAGAATCGATGTAAATTAATTCCTTTCTAAAATTAAATTATATAATTTCGTTGGAGTAATTTTAAAGATAAAAAAATATTAGAGAAAACGACAAGTATAAAAGAAAAGTGTGCGCAAATGAATGGAAGATATTTTGGAAATGTATGGACAACAGCTTTTTGTATATACATACATATTTGCAAATTTATAAATTCAAAAATCGAAAAAATAGGGTTACGGTGCGAAAGATTTTTAACGATTGTACCTCAATTTAGGGCCTGATTGAACTCAAGTTTATCTGTGCATTCTTTCTTACTACTCGTTAACAGCATGAAATGTTGGAGGGTAAAGTTAGCTCTGTTGAAAGAAAATTTTCAAACTGTAAGAACAGATAATTTTAACTGAAAAGTATAACTTAACCTGAGGGACTTCAATATGCAAAATTATAATAGAAGCGACCATTAATTGAAATGTTATCAATCAATCAAATTCCTTACTACTACTAGCCCCCGGTCACACTAGGTTTTTCGAAAAATTATATTAGGTCTGTTCGCGTACCTGCAGTCACTGCAAGCAACTTGCAGTAAACTGCAGAAAGTCGTTTTCTTACTCGCTATGACAGCAAATTTCTGCTGACGTCATCGCTTCCCCTCCTGCAGTAACTCTAAGCAACTTGCAGTAGCTCTGAATTGCCTACAGTTTTCTGCAGCTTCCTGCAGACAGAACTGACAACCACAAATTCAGTTTTCAAACTGTCACTTTCGCACTCTTCTGCTTTTACAGAAAATTGCAGAAAAGTGTTTTCGTACTTTTACAATTTTACCCCCACCACATGAAGTAGCAAACTGCAGTAACTTGCAGGCGAAAAAAGTACGCGAACAGACCTATTAATAGCTGGCCTCGTCAAACCAGGTTTCACGTTTCGTTTTGAAATTTTGTCTTAGTGCCCCCCTCTTCGAAGATAAATGAATAGTCTTAAGTTTTCCAGATTGCAATTTTATCACATTAACATAAAGAATATCTGAACTCTCAGATTGCTTTACATGTTTATACTCACTCATTCATACAATTATTCTAGGTGGAAAAAAAATTAAATTTTTGTTAAGAACTACTCACTAGATTATATTTCAACAACAAAACAAACGAACAAAAAATGTGTAGCATTCTATTCTACTTGAAATCAATTGCTTTAAAAGTATTCCAAAGTTGCCTCTGATTCACTAGTCAACAAAATTTTGTAACAGAACAAGTGATATATCATTTCTATAAGACTTTTTCCGTAGATTACGAATTCATGAACGAAAATATCCTAATATAAATATGTTTGAAGAGTATAAAATATCGTATTTTCGACATTTTTAAAAATTCTTTACAAAATAACGGATTCTTATAGGAGATTGAAATGTGGGTCAAATTAAAGTTTGAGCCTTTAGCTATTATATAAAAATACTGAAGTCTTTGAGTCTTTCCGGAATATGTTCTGAATTTCAATTTTTTCTGTTAACCGATTATTTCATACAATTGGTATAGTGCATGATAATCACAACTAGCGAATGCTCATGAAAAATTAGTTTCGCAATATGCTTAGCAAGAGTTATGGAAAAGGGTATTTCATACATCGAGATAAGGATTTATACTTTCATTTGAACCACATTGCGAATTCTTTTCACGTTCCATTATTGTTTTTTAAAACTTCAAAAGTACTCAAAATACGAACTGTTTTAGGTTTTTACGCTATTTTTCTCAAAAAGCTCGCGTGTTAGAAAATTTTAATTTTCGGTTTTGTAATCTACACAAACCAATCTATTAAAGTTACCTATTACTTGTTCTGTTACGTAAACGAACATAAAAAATGTTGTTCAGTGTTATCGCAAGGTTTCTTTTTATTATAGTTTATTGGGAAAATATCGTAAACCAAATCTTTGATAAATAAATTATCCAATGTATAAAATTTCATAAGTTTTGACGATTGCTTTAATTTAAAAACATAATTTTTAAAATATGGTTATTTTTTTTACTAATAGTGGTTTACTGTCAAATCTGCGAACTCAGTTTCGTTTTGTATACTAATTATTTACTGAGCAGTTATCGGTAACAAAATAAGTAAACAAGCAATCAAATACAATTTGAAACCATTATTTTCATTAAAAAATTCGTCCCTGCACAGATTACAGATAATATTTTATATAGTAGTAGGTATACAAAAATGTTTGATAAAGTCTTAGGATGCAACGTATTAAATAGACACATTTAACGTACAATTATAATTGCTCCGTTTCTAAGCTCAAAGCTGCAGATATATGAAAATGAGAAAAGAAAATATAGCCCTATATTGCTAACGTTTTCAAAATTTTTTATTTGTCAAAAAATACTTATCTATTTCACCCCAATTGTGAAACTATGCTTTGCGACATTTCCTGCTGTTGCAACGAAAAAGGTTGACGCCGGAGATTTGAACGCAGACAGGTTCTTGAAAATAATATTATGTATTTGTAATTTTTAGTTTTGTATATCTGCGTTTTTTTCAAGGCTGAGTATTTTTGAGATGTGTTAACATAAATCACATATAAGTAGTAGCTAACTCGCACTGGCAGTTTTCGTTTTATTAGGAAAAAGAAAATGATTGAAACGTTTGTCTTTAATCCGCAAACAGTTAATCTTCATAAAGTACTTAACCGCTGAAACGTTTTTCTCCTAAAAGTACTCAGCCCTAAGACCGGAATTTTTAAATACAGAAACGGTATGTTTTAAACGCATTTTAGAAGCCGTCCATTTTACGAGTCTTACTTTAAATTTATTTACAATGCCAATTTTTATGAAAAAGAAAAACCAAAGTTGAGAAAACCAGCAATAACTTTTTTGAATAAATAGAAAAGCCAGAAAAATCGAATTTTAAACTGCAAAAGATTTTAAGGACCAATTTTTGGGGAAAACGAAACAAATGCAATTTTTTTATTTGTAATATTCAAGTCCTGTAAATTGCACATAAAATCATATCAAATTGTTAACTGTACAAAAGTGTATATTTAGGAAGACAAGAAAAACTATTTAAGCAAAGCTGTGAAATACATTTCTCCATACATTTTCAAAACTCCTTCAATTGAGGAGCGTGTTTTGCATCATAGTTTGATTGCAACTTATAGAGAAGAATTAAGAGAAAACGAAAATGCTTAGTTTGCTTAAGGTTAAACGAAACACGAAGGCAACAAGAGTTTAATGTACGATTGTTGGGAAGCAAGATGATATTTTTAAAGTTCAAAGTAGTTTGTAAAAAAGAAGAAAAGAAAAAAAATACATAAAGTGGCATGTATGAGGCCGATTTCATTAGCTGGATGTATTCAGTTTAAGTTTGAATCGAGACAACCAGACGAGGAGGTAGGTGCAGCTCTGCTTCGGGATTCGCCGAGCGATTTTATTAAGTTCGCTGCTGAGAACATGGTTAACAACAACAACAGGATACGCGGATGCGGTTAACCACAAAGCTCTGTTTACTTTTAATTTTACTTTTCTTTTTTTATTAAAAGAAAACTCCGATTTTACAATGTAGGTTTTAAGGAAATTGTGATTTTTCATGAAGAATGAGTAATTCCGATTTTGACAAAAACAAGTGAAAGTTGAAAATAATAAATAAAAAAATAATTGATGGTGTTTAAATTTAGTCCGGTCCATACCTCTGAATCAATTCGATACAAGTTCTTATATTTGTCTTCTGATGTCACTATTGTCACCTACGTTAAATTTAACTGAAATTTTTCTTCTTCGTTTTAAAGGTGTGCTCGAAAAAGGTTAAAAACATTTTTAAGTGCAAAAATCTGTTTTATTTTTAGACTCACCCGATATTAAAATAATAAACAAAATCGTTTTAAATACAATTTTTTAGTAAACTGTCGCCTAAGTTCGGGTATTTTGTGGTTTTCTAAGGGAAACTTAATTTTGATCTCTTCGAGCGATTTTAATTTACAACAGCCAAGATTTTAAGAAATTTTATTTGCATGTTATTAGGCATTACGTAATCTAAATGTATTAAAAGTTCATGCATATTTTTACAAAGGTGGCGGAGCATTCAAGTATTACATAAAAAGGGTTAGAGGATTGGGTGTTAATTTTTCCTTATTATTATTAAATGGTTTTTCAAGTGACAGTGTGCTCTTTATCAAATCTGTTTGCACATGAATAATGGACGTAAAAAGCAGGAGTTTAAATGTGACAAAACTTGCACAATGCATAAAGTAGTTTGAAGCGCACATTAATTAACATGCATTGTAATTGAAAATAAAAAAAACGCGAATGAAAAGAAAATGAAGATGCCGAATGGCTAAACGAAGAAAATGTCCGTAATCCAAATAAAACAAACAGAACTCAAGCAGAATGCTAGATTTTTTAAATATGTACCATCTGAACATGATATTCATGTTTGGATTTAGGGTTTGTGGACTAAAGAATAATGATCCTTGGTTACTCAATTAAAAAAAAAATTAAAAGTCAATTATACTTAGACGAGATTCGATTTTTGTTTCAATTTTATGTAATGGCATGGCAAATTTCTTTGACTCAACAACTGCATTGCAATTGTGAAGCAGTCAGTTGAGTTCGATGTTTCGAAATAGCGACATGGAGGAAGTGGTGAGTATTATTTTAAATAATTAAATATACTTAACCCTTTGCGGTCCATTGATATTATTAGACTGCTTCTAGTCAGGTCTCAACACTGGACAGTGGACCGCAAAGGGGTAATGTGCCATTCTGAGGATATGCACTTCTTTATACATAATTTCAAAATGTAAAGAATTTTTTCAAGCTATTAAGCAATAATCCAACGATATCTTTTATGAACACTTTAAAATGAGAAAAAATACGTTCAAAGTAAGGAACTCAATACGCCCTAAGAAGTTCTAAATTATTTTTTTTTATTCAGAACTTAATATTTAATGTATGTTAAAACCAGTGTATGATGTGAAATAAAAATTGGACGCTCTAGATATTTCATAGAAGAATTACCTCTATGTTTCAACTTCCAGCAATTCCTTGAACAATTTTTTATAATCTTCCGCCTGTTTAAAAAATTCAAATATCTTACATTTTGACCTTTATGTTGAGAGCCCTGGGACTAGAGTACTTATTTTCAAATATTTGTTGGAAATTAGCGAAGACTTCATAGTAGTATCTTTTGGTCGATGTACATACTTCATCAAAAAAATCGAAGAATGTCCAATTTATTGCTACTTCTCCCGACGATGAACTTCTTTTAATGCAATTATATGTTGTCATTAAATTACAGTACTTTTTATTTCGAACTAACATCAACTTTAATTTCGCGGAGGAATGGTCCCCAAAAAGAAAACTGTCTTCTCAGATGTAAAATCTTTTACACGCTTCAGTCTAATTTCGAGGACATAATTTTGTTCTCTCCTTATGTACTTTTATGGACAGGTTTTTATTTGAACAAATCATATCTCGATAGCGTTAATATTCTGCAAAAATCTTTTAAATTTGAGTTTGATTTGCCAGTTTTTTTTTTTCAATGCAAGTTAGAAAAATGTTTTGAAAAGAATTGCTCAACGTTTGAAAGCGAATTGAAGATAAACTATTGGGAAACTTCCCAGACAGTACATTTCTATACAATATCAAAAACATTCATTAAATACAAAAATATCCCCTTAAACAAACCAATAAAACTATTAAAATGTATCTTCTCTAGCAGATAATTTCTGAGGAATTGTTTAATTTGTGAAATGTTCCTATATTAAAAATAATGTAAAAATAATATATACCACAGCGCTAAACTGCTTTAAGAGTTCAATGAAACTTCGAATTTAATTGAGTTTGCTAATTTTGCCTGTTTAATAAAATTTTATAATTTCCTTGCCCTGGAATTTTTTGGAAAATCAGATAATTTCTTGTGAATCATAGAGACTGCAAATTAGTTTACTTTGCCTATGTAAAATATTTAACATTGACATTTTTCAGAAAGGGTCATAGTTTTTAAAAGCTCATAAAAACAGGTATACGGTTTTGTTCCTTAATATTAAATATGCCTAATATTTATTTACAACTGAATTATAAAGCCATTTAAAAAAACAATAGGGCCCGAGAATTGTCTTTACGAACGAAGAGGTTGAAAGAAAAGTGCCTTCATTTTTTAAAAGGTTATTTTTTATTTTAAAAAAATTGTTAAAATGTATAAAAACGAAGAAGAGATTTTAAAAATTGTGATAGATCTTAATTAACTACTAAACGAGTGGAATGCTGCAAAATTGCTCTCAGTCATTCGAGATTTCGAGATATTCTCTTAATGGACGGAATAAAATAAGGCTAGCCTGGCTGCCTGGAGCCAGTTGTCAGTTTGTACTACTACTAACTAGGCGTAACTAATCTGCTGCGAGTAGGCCTTCTCCTGCCACTCGTGGTCGTCCGGCAGGGCGGTGTGACGCACCTTGCACAGGCGGGGCCCAAAGCGGAGCAATACGATGATCACTCCGACGATGAACATGGCCAGGGCAGCGACGGCTGGAAACATTAAAATGAACCCCATGGCTGGGCCGTATTAAATGTCGCTTTCGCGCTTCTGCAACTCAACCTGTTCCTCCCGCTGCTGCTGCTGGGCCTTTTGGAGAAGTCCGCGACCGAACTCAGGACGCTGTGGACGCTGCTGAATGGGCTGGGAAATGTGCTCCGTGGGTTCAATTTCAATCACTTGATGCTATGAAAGAACGCAGGCAAAAATGAAAAACAAATCCAAGATTTGTTCGAGCAACAAGTGGCTTACTCTGAGGTGGTACAGCTCCTCAGCACTCTTCAACTCGGTGAAGTCTAGCGGGGGCTGCTTGTGAGGCGTAGCGGACCACAGGGACACTAACCAGCGGTTTCCTGTGAATTTTAACTTTTAACATGCAAATGAGGTCAGCGACCTGGCGAACCTTACCTGTGAACCTGTCCTGCCAGTAGTCGCTGTACTCCGAGCAGCAGCCACAGATCACGTTCAGGAGAATGAGCAGAACTCCGATTGCCGTGCAAATGCCGATTGTTATGTAAAAAGGCGAAAAGTCTCCGTACAGGTGCTTGGTGAAGAAAGGGTTACTCAGGTAAGCAGTGCGCTCCTCGATCGTTGACATGCTTGGGAACCGCCCTTTTCACTGGGTCATCGCCTCGCTGCAACGAACGCCACGACCGAAGTAGATCCAAACTCCCGACTAATTAATAATTACGAAAAGAAGCGCACAACAATTAGGAGAAAATTCAATTAAATGGTGATTGAAAATGCTGGGGCTAGCCAAGGCGACCAATTTGTGGAATGGGTGTGACCACCTACCAGTCGAGTAATTGACGCGTCTCTTTTAGAAGTATTTCACCGCAAAATATTCGGCAGCACTACGTTAGGGATGTGCTAAATACAAAATTTTGTAATTTTACCAAGTCAGCACAACAAAGAACTCCCGAATTTTACCAGAAAAGCAATTTCAAATTTCTCCCGTGACACTTGTGACAAATCAACAAAACAGCGCACTGCAGCACCGACGGATGCAAAGCCGTTTTAGTATTACCAGCGAGCATTTATGTTAGTCAGCTTGTTAAACAAATATGCTAGATTGTGATGAATCGTGAAACTTTTTTGATTGTTTTAAATTTCAACCATAAACAAAATTAATTTAAATAGTTTTACATAAATTTTCGATTCGTTTAATTAATATATAATAAATGAAATCTATTATGAACATCTCTATCCCAAAATTTAAATAATTCAAATTATTCATTTGCATACTTTTGGGTGTGGCGAAATTGAACACTGCTCGCCAAAAGGTTTCTGATACCACTGTCTTACAAAATTTTTGCCGAAACTTACATATATCAAAAAATTAATATCTGTAAATTACGAATCCGAATATGAAAAGTAGTGTTTTTCAGGGGATAAGAAGAAGATTAACAACCGGCTTCATTGACCGAGTTTATTCAACTTACTTAAAACTAAACTACCGGCGATTTACAGTAGTATTACATTATTACAATTATATTTTATCTTATACTTCTTACTGTTATATCACATATCCTACATACATTACTTTCCTCTCTAATAATTGCTTTTATAATTTGAATTCATAAATATGTGCTTATTTCCCTTCTCCGCAGTAGGTAATATAACTATTTCTCTTTTATTCTGGTAGAACGTTTAATTTGTAAGCAAGTTTATACAGTTCGCGACTTAGAGCTTTTTCCGTTGTTCTTAGAGAGTGTGAAGATTGCGTTTGCGTTTGTCTGTTCCTGGTTATACGCGTCTCGTATGCCAGTACTTCTCTGACTGCGCTGATGATTTATGGAGGTTTTATGTACATAATTGTAGAGTTCTGAAAAAATAAAAAAATTTGAAACTTTTCTCGTAATTCCATAAGAGTTGAGCTAACGTATTAGATCTTTGTTTATTTGTCATATTATACCGGTAAAATTGTGATCATTAAACTATATGGTAAGAATATCATTTTGAATTCAAAATGGCAGTTTGGTACACACTGGATCATATCCATCCGCGGTAAACAATGGATCATGATTCAATTCAGCATACATATATCATAGGTCAAGTCTAGAAATAAGAAAAGCAGTTTCCAAATTGATCTTGTCATTATAGCTTTTTATCCTACAGAATGGACAGAAAGATGAGCCAGTAAAAAAAAGCTAGGCAAACACACGGAAGAATAAATGAAGTTGATTAATTTAGTTCTATATTAATTATGTTATAAGTATGAGAATAAAGACGTTGTTTTTTTTTTTTTATTATTATATACCACGAGTACATTTGATTGGAAATTGTAGTTTTGCTACATGCTATGTAGGTATACCTATTCGACCCAGTGTCTACCATATGATGATTCATTATATCCGTCTGGTCCACAGTGAATAAATTGCAATTTTTTTAAAAAACAAAAATTATAACTCCCTCTTTTTTTAGACTTTCCAGCTACGAGTATTTGTCAGTTTTTGGAATATATATCCAATAATATAACATAACCTCATAAATTAAAAAGTGCGGTACTCAATAATAAAAAATGTTTATTTAATATATAAAATATTTAAAAAGTAACATACAGTATTATAGAATTACCATAAAATATAAATCTCACTTACAATGTCGTAAAATAATATTTCTCGAACACAGCATTTCAAGTATTAGCATAACACTGTAGCCTAACTCCTTTGAGGAATACTCACAGACTGTCTAAATAACTCAAAATTACCCTTCAAACATATTTTCTATCTCCCTCAATAATTTCTGAAATTTGTTGGAAAAATAAACTGCGTCACGGGGCCATGGTGGTCACTTCTTCAAATACAAAAAAGTGTAATTTTTGGGAATTTTTTTTGGCGATTCTAATACATGTATTGATATAATTCTTTTTGGCTTACATTACAATACACTTAGAGTTAACAAAACAATTTTTTTTTTATTTATTTAACTTTGTTTTTTTTTTAATAAATGCAGTATAAACAAAATACGCCAGATCAGCTTGCGTCGTTAATATCTCGCTTTCGGATGATCTGAAACAGATTTCAGAGAAGATTCATGATCAGTAATATAATGGCTATGGGCCGTACTAGAATTATTAATTTTGGGGCAAAAATAACAAAATGGCGGACCGTTAAACAAAAAATTTTAAAAATGACATAATTTTTTTAGGTATTCATTGCAACAAACAATTTTAAAATCAATATTTTTACTTGATTCTATGTAGTACGGCCGGTAGCCACACATGTATAAAATATGCTGAAAAAAATTTGAAGAGAATTGGTCGAGTAGATTCTGAAAAATTTAGGACGCAAGGCGCAAAAACGTTGTTTCCAGAAAAACGCGTTTAAAGTTTTTTTTACCATTACGCGGCCAAGCAGTGACTTTCGAAAATCGCTTATAAATACGGAAAGGATGCTTGGATTTTCTTAAAAATTTTACACAGTATTTCTGAAACAATACTTTCGAAAAATGTAAAAACAAAAAAATCAATTTTTTGAAAGTTGAGAAGTGGGTAGACCCCTTAAAGTACAAGTCCTTGCCTGTAGTTGTGTCGGCTGGTTGTCAAAACTGGTAGTTGTTTAATCTGGAAGAGTTTTTACCACATTTTGAGCGGAAAAACAGTTTAATTTTATTTATAGTGCCAGGTTGGAATAACCGCACGCATTTTTAAAAGTACTTCATGTTATAATTAGTGCAATGATATTTTGACAACCGGTAGGTCAGTTGTGGCGCTGTCACTTATTCTATTACAAATGGTTGCTAAATGGGTGACAATTATTTGTAGTTAAAACTCACTCACTCACTCACATGTAAAAAGTTAGCCAGGTTGACCAAAACACAAGCGAGAGAAAAGATGACGCAAATAAGAAAATAGAACGGAATGGTGCGATTTTGGCTGGTTCGTGGTTGGTTGCTTTCTACATTGGAGAACGAGCGATACTGGACATTTTACCTCATCCCGTTCCAGCATTTTTTGTGCGAAATTTACTTGTCGGCAGTGAGAATGAGGAGAATGCATTTCTCTCATTAATATTTACGTCGAAAATATCGATCTAATTTTAATTTTGTGTAGATATTCCCGTGGTTTTGTCGATAAGTAGTCCAAAACTGTCTAGGCCCAATAGTTAACACTTTGTGAAGCTACTTTTGAGTAAAGTATTTGACAGAACTTAATGATCCCTCAAGCGCTACTTAAAACGTTAATGTTAATACTGACTATTGTCAGCTTGAAAGATATTAAGTTTAGAGTCCTATATAAAAATTAATTTACTTTTTTTGCATCAATATACATATGTATGTATTTTCCATAAAAAAAGTGCACTGGTATACACATCGAGTAATTTACTCTCAAATAATATCCTAGATAATTAAAATATTTTTTATTGAAAGATTTTAATAACCAATATTTTATTTATTTTGAACTTTGTAAGTGATTAGTTATAACAATAATTATTTCGCTCTATTTTCTAGAATGTAGCTAAATTTCAATAGTCTGAACAATTTTTAATTTCCTTAATCATACTTTTCAAATTTTATAAAGACTTCGGGAACAACTAGCCCTTAAATACTATCCATTATTTAAAACACAAATTCAAATGTGCATGTAATGTACATATGACCGCTGATTTAATCCTTAAATAACATGCTGGGGTTCCCCCAGCGTTATATTAAACAATTATCTTTAGTTCGGTACCTGACGCTGCAAATACGTAAATAAATGGCGTATGTAGGGGCACATGCTCCACAGCACAACATTTTATCGGGTTTGACCCAATTTCGTGATGGCTAAATAAAAGTTTATGCACAGTCCCCTGGTGGGGCACCCTTTAGCAAACGGGAGGAGTTATTCAAGGAATTTCCGATCGAACGTGCATCTGCTCCATGGAGCACTGGACGTTAACTGGAAAATGATAAATTCATCGCAACGCTTAGATAAAATCTCCAGGTCTTTACGTAAAATCGAAAAGTCCTTGTCGAAATTTCTTCGTGCGGTGCCCCATTTCCATTCCCGTCCCCATCGACGTATGTATCATCCGAAAATCTGCAAAAATTTATCCGATCGTTTATTGTGTCCAGAGAATCTTCCCAGACACAAATGTGTCGTTATTTAGAATGGCTGTACCTTACCCAACAATGAACCAAGGCTACAAACGTAGCTCTGGACAACAATGGATTGTATTGCACCGAATAATTGAAGTGTTCCCTGATTAGTTTCTATTCAATTGCAGGGACGTTCCAGACTCCGTGGATGTTCGGAGGGTTCTACCATTCGCTATTATAATGTAAATCAAATTTGAGACGGAGGCAAATGGAATTTTAAAGGACTATGGCTGCAGACTCCGCGGTTATCTAATCAAAAAGCAATCGTACAATGCTCCCGACCCCTGGAAGCACCCTTAGCAACGGACTGATTTCTGGGGGTTATTTAGAGGTGCTAGAGTTATTAATCAATTGAATCCACAAAATATACCATCTACAATAGCTAGAGATTACGTAATTCAATATTTTTCGGTGCAGGGCCTTATACCGGGGCGGGCCAATGGCCAAGCAATAATAGCAATACAGTCGCTAGTCGGACTCATTCTGATAAATTTTGCAGGGGACAAGAGCCAATTTTCAACAGTAATTTGGGTCCCAGATAAATTGGTATTCCTGCCTATGTGCATCTGAGCCTGGCCTCGACTGCAGAACCCGCTGCCGGATTTAATTAGCCAGGTAAGTGAACAGCTCGCCTGTTCTAATTTAATTGTCGTTAAAATTGAATGAATAGGCAAATACAGCTCTTTTGTCGCACTCAAGTGCTCGTCGGTCGGTCTAGAAGAGTTTATCTTATTAACTAACAGCGGTCCCTGCATTGTTCCCTATAGGACTCCAATATTTCATAAATTTTCATTAAATAGGCTTCGTTTCAGCAGTGTTGCCTGGATTTTCACTCTAATTAGCGACATTATTCGGTAGGGGGGAGGTGTTCGTGTGGAGAGCCAATTTCGTCTATAGAAGCCTTTAATGAAAGCAGCATATTTTATATGTATAGCAATGCAATCTGCTGGAACATAAATCGACGACCAAAACAAGCAAATAATTTTGTATGGAACAACAGAGAAGAAGAGGTTCAGCTTAACTTTAATCGCCTATTAACATTTTAATCTACCCTTCTAGATACCTTCAAGATATTACTTGTTACTTTAATTTTTGAGTGTTTTTAGTTTTTACTCTTAACATTAAAGAAAATATTTTTGAAGTCAGAAGATGAGACGCCAAATATCGTTTTAACTTTGGATACACCAAACCAATTCTGGTGCAACAAAGGATACTAATTTTGTTATGGAAACAAAATTGCATAAAAATCGAACCATCCTCAGCAAACATGTTCTCAAAGTTATGCGTTTACCAAGAATTCTATAGAACATAAAGAGAAGAAAAGAGTTCAGATGACAACAAAATATCTGTATTCAATATTTTTTTTAACTTACGAGCTGAACTTGTTGTTGTCTGACGAGGAGAAACATGAACAATTTGCTTCGTCGATGCTTTTTCTTTTCAAGGAAGTAGACTCGAAATTTCAACAGCTCTTTATTCGGGATTTGCTGGCGTCAATTGCAATTTACGAATATTACATAATCTCTGTTTACGTCTTTCTAAACGCAGAACACGCTTTTAGAAGTACACTGTTTATTCACTTATATAATAGTTTATTTTGATAGTACATATACATAATAAAGCAGTAAAGGGGGCTGAGTTTGAGTTTGGGTGATATTTGGTATGGAATAGAGGACAAAACAACATTTTTAGAATCTGTCTGTCTGTCTGTTTAATCGCGCATCAAGTGAAAACGGCTGGGTCAATTTCAATGAAATTTTCTTTAGTGTATAACCATTGATTATATAAAGAAGTAGATGTGCCATTTATATAAAAACGAGTTGTGCCTTTAACAAACGTGGTGGCGCTGAAGTCACATACATATTTTTTACCTTTTATAATGGTTCTTACATTTGTTAATATATGTATTTCGACAACACGTAAAAGCTTCAGGTGGATTTCTATTGCAAAGTAATTATGGGATATTTTTTAATAACCGGGCGATGACATTGGATAGTTAAAAATTCAGGCAGTATTAAACTTTTTTTGCGGTAATTAAATTTGTGGCAGTAACAGGCAGCTAGTAATATAAAAGAATTTTAAGAGTTATTAGATCCTACAGCGGCAGTATAAAGCATAATCGAGACGTAGATTAAATAAATATCCTGTCCAATTATTATTATTTGAGCGGTAAAATTAATGCTTGAGCAGTTAGATAAATAGTTCGGCAGTACTCCGGTGTTCAGTATTCTGAAGCACTAATTTTTTTAATCAATTAATGCTTGTATTAATTCAAAACACGAATGCGTGGTGGTCTGCACAAAATATATTCTAGGAGTATACGCATACTAAATAACTAATTGCTAACGATTTTCCTTTTACAAGAATTATAGAACTTATTCCAATATTTCTAGCGGACCAATTCTGATTTAGTAACTGTTCACGCATTACTGCCCAATTACTTATTTTGCTACTCATTTGCATTTTGAGGCATTTTAGTCCATTCTTAAAGCTCCTAAGGTATATCGTTATTTTTTAACAAATTTTTAAAAACAGAAAAAAATATTTTTTTTTATTTCTTGACCATTTTTTTGGAAGCTAATGGAAAATTACGATTCATATTTTATAGTTATTTTAGTTAGTCATTTTGTAGTTATGATGCAGATTTTTACTTTATTTACTTGTCCTGAGTAATTCCGTACTGTTCGTATCTGTGTGATATTTCTGATTAAACAGTCGAGATTTTTACAATTTTATTTAGTTACTTCTTTATTTTGTTAAATAATTAAATTTTCCTGAATACCTATTAATTTTGCTTTTTTAGTAAATCAGTATTTATATACATATACATATGTATGTACGTATAATTATAAAATTAATTAATAAAAATCGCACATTTCTACTTATTAGGAATAAATATATTCACGATTTTTTCTTATTCCTTACGTGAAACTAAAATTCAACCAAGGCTTAATCAAAAATTTCTATTTTTCAATGTCTGTTGCAAATTCAAGAATTTCTTTCATAGCTCATTTGGGCCAGCGAAAAATCTCGGTTTCAGAGAATTACGCACACAAGAAAAAATCTAATTTTTCCTACAATCAGGAACAAATGGCAGCGACAGCAGCAATCAGAGAAACCAGCGAGCAGCAAAACAACCAAAAGCTTAACTTCGGTGATCAACCGAGAACCGGTGCTCTCAGCATGGTATGGCAATTTAATGGTAATTTCGTTAAATCTAAATATAGATTAATATTCATGTCTGCTAGGTGTTTCATCGGTGGATAAAATAAGTACGTCCTTTCGAACAATGTAAAATTGTGTTCAAAATATCTATCTGTTATTGCTGATTACTTATAAATGTATGCGATATGTAGGGTACTTTAAATAACCTTGATCGTATAGAAAAGGTTCAAATAATTTATACAGAAATTTGTGAACTTAGTGCCGCTACTGATAGATTCGAAAAAAGCAGCCAATATTAAAACGAATTCCGTTCTTTTCGTTTCCCGGTCGATATGTTCTTGATTCGAAAACGATTCCAGGATCGAAGGTATGTATATTACAAATGTTTTTCACTTCGATATCAAATCGTTATGTTTCCTAGGTCGGTTATAGTGCGAAAAAATCAACAGACGTTGCTTTTATAACAGCTGCGTTTTTTTCATCCAGATCACGCGTGAAGTGCTTTTTGTCAGTGGCAGAATAAATTTGGTGTTTATGTTTATTATTAGTATAAAAGTGTGGATCACATGTTGTTGTTGTAATTCCATTTTCGGAAACTGATCTTGATTGAGAATAAAGAAACAAACTGGTATGACGTTACAGCTTTGAGAGCAAGTGTGCATACATATTCGAGCGCACTCAAAACTTTGAACATGTTTTTCTCAAAACCAATATTTTTTAATAGGTGGGACAAATTAAAGATGAGTAATTAAGTCAAGTAAATTCGTTTAATTTGTTTTTTATGATATCACAGATTAACTAAATAAATTTCGAAAAAAAAATCTATTTTTGATTCTTTGATTGATAAAGTTAAGTTTTGTTTTGATTGGAAATTATTATTTGTTTTTAAAAATGATATTTCGGAAATATTTTCATGTATTGCTTTCGATTTGAGTTTATCTACTTGCAAATATTACAGAAACATCAAATTTCGTTATGTTTTCTGTTTTAATAAAACATTAAAGCCTTTATATTTTTCGCCAATATACTATCTCAATGTTGGGACACCAGTTATTATATAAGATTCAAAAACTTATTTTACTACTACTTTAATTTTTAAAATAAGAAAAAAAAAACATATGTTGAAGTTTTAAAAATATAGTGGACTTTCTCGAAGTCACCTACTTTTGATGTTTTAAGATACTTCTTAATCAAGCAGTCTATTATCATACCCGTTTTAGTTTCGAACAATTATAATTAACCAGAAATGTGAACTTTTATTCGAGCACGTTCTGTCCAGAATTGCTTACAATAAAACATGAGCGCATTAAAATTACATAAATATGTTCTACATTGCACAGAACTAGTGCTATGGTTCCAGTTCGCTTCAGACGCCTGCTCGTTTCCGAAAGCGATGAATTTCCCCGAGGAGTAAATTTAAGAGATAGCGGCTCGGAGACATGGCCCCTGGTATGTCCAGCAATAAATTTTAGGTTACAAGTTCGCTTGTCTGCTAAATCAACTTTACATGTGCCTAGTGGGTAATCGCAGAATTGCTTTTCCGGCAAACTACAGTCGTGTTCTATTAAGCCCTGTTCCAGAGGAGCCGCATTTTCCTGAAAATACACACCCCACCTGTGGCATGGAGCAGACTAGATCTACTTGCTATTTCGTAGATATCGCCCGAGCCCAAGGTCCATTTGCTCCAAAACTATCCTAAACTGTCATATGTGGGAAGGACAGTCTATTGGCATTCGCGGGCAAAAGACAAAAATCACCTCGTCTTAATTAAGTGTTCTAGCACCAACTCAATTGGACCAACCCGCTCCAATCGAACGGGGCTGGTTCGCTCCCAGATCCAGATACGTTTCAGCGACATGGCGAATTCTGTCGTTTTGTTGGATTTCGCTTTTGGCAAATTGAGGAGGACTTAATTAAAATTTCCTTTCGAGCTCTGCACAGAATTCAAATTGGGTAGATCCGTCCTCATGCGGTATATTATGCCTAATCTCCTGACATTCACTCGGAAAAAGGTCTATTCTTGCATTCCAAGAAGCCGAGGATTGTGCCAGTGGAGCCTTAGGCTCCACAGCGAGGAACTCCTCAGTCATTTGGCAAGTAAACGACGGCACATTCATCCCACCCCCGCGAGTAGGTGAAGCCTCCAAATAAGCGGGTGCTGCACAAATTTTCCCAAATGGAAATTGTACATTTGCGGGCCCAGGAATTGGGGCCACGCCTGACGATGCTCGACAACATAATAAACTCCAAATTAGCTCCCTTAAGGCACCACGATTCCCGCCACATTATTTATGGGCCCCAGCTCAAATTAAATTGCGCTGGCTTGGCTCACAACTTCGCTTGGAGCTCTGATTAAATTATGGGAAAGGACTCTGACGATGCACAGAGGGCTGAGACAAAAATCGATTTTGTTAAATTCATAGAAACTAGTTCTAGACTATATAATCTAAATAGTCACATTCTGTCCATCCAAAAGAAGACAAAAAAGAAGAGTAGATTTTACTTTTTTTTTTGGTAAACTGGCAAGTTATGCGTCATCATGGGAAACTACTTCTAACGAGAGGCCTTTCCAAAATTTGAAAAAAATGCGCTTCAATGATATATTAGTATTACATCTTAAAAATATGATAGTAAAGTTTTAAAGCGAAATTAAGAGTAATACCAAAGAACTTCTAAATAACAAGAAGCTTCATCTTAATAAAGAAACATTTTGTATGGCGGGTCGCGATATTGCGACGGCGGCGTGGTGACCCGTGAGAGCTCGCTTTTATTAATGATGAGAGCTCTTTCCTATGTGTGGGAACTCGCAGGCCGCAGGACGCAGTGTGTGGTCTGTGGATAGCGTGGTCATTAAATTAATATTCGCATTAAATTAATATTTATTTCGTTGTTAAATATATATTTTGTTTAAAAACAATCCATATAAAGAATAAAATATAAGCAAGAATTTATTAATGAAAAACGGGCACTTTTGTTTTAAATAAGATAAATTAAGAAAACACTCAAAAATTTAAAAATTATTAGTCTGTAAGAATATGAACTTTCGCCCATTTACAATGTTTACGAAGAAGAACTAAAAGTAAGAAATCTAAAAATTTAATTTTGTGTTCATAGCATTGATCTGAAAACCATTCAGGAGTTGAAAGTTTGCACTTCTCAATTGTGAATCTTTTAATACTTATGATTTCTGGTTGAAAGTTGAAGATACTATCAAATACTAGGATATGTTTTTTACAGACATCAAAAAATTATTGCGATGGGGCATTTAAGTTCCCAAAGTCGGTTGCAGAGCTATAGTTTTTTTCAAATATAAAGAGCTCTGATGGACTAGTTATAATTTCATCTTCTTTTTTAGTTGTCTTATCGCAATTTAATTTTGGCAAAATTTTAAAGGCTACATATCCTATGAAATATCTCATAGACAATAGGTCAGTATTAATGTCTCCACTGTTTGCAAAAGTATCTTCTAAGAAATAACCCGCATACTTGTCGTCATTAAAATCGATTTTTAATCCTTGTGATTCATTTTCGAAGTCGTTTTTGTTTTTATGTACATCTAAAGTTCAGTTATTTTAGTATGTTTTTCGCAGTTACTGCATAAACCTTCAACAGAACTACTTAAACGTCTCCTTTTCAGTGGTGGACGTGTTTCAAGGAAATCGAAATTTTCTTCGGCAGAAGACTCTTCCCCGGTACTTGCAAGAAAGTTCATGGGAATAGCCCCTAATTTTAACTTTTTTTGACCTATATCAGCTGGATTGAAGTGTTGATCACAGATGTATATAGATATTTTTATCGTGATCGGATTTCGGAATTCCACACTTTTCTCGCCAAATTTGGCCCATTGACAAATCTGCCAAGGGAATTTAAACATTTTTAAACTTTTATTATTCCGCCTGGATTTGCTGCAGCATTTAATGCTACATTTCAGACCAGAAACATAATTGTTTTTATTCGGCATTACGATCGCATTTAAAAACTCTTTCAACAGGGTAGACAAACCCACAATGAGAAGCGATTGTATGAAAACAGTCGATGCGCGCAGAGGTTATGGCCGTTATGGGTTGCGTCGAGAACTTTACAAAGAGCCATTCCGTCTTGTGTGAAGAGAATTCTCTCATTCTCATTCACTAAGCGCCCCCTCTGTCACTTCCCGCCTGCTTCCATAAATAAATGAAGGGAATGCACAATTTTTGGGTTGAGATGAAGCTTCTTGTTATTTAGAAGTTCTTTGGTACTACCACCAAGCAAATAACTCATAGAGGTCTCATCTAGAACAAAAATCTATGACCGACGGTTTTAAGTTTTCTTGCTTTGCGCTGGCTCCCACCGGTTCATTCTCTCGCATTGAGAGCATCGAAGCGAAGAAATGAATAAATGAACAGCCGAAATTTACCGAACGCTGCGATGCGAATGGGCTTCGGGCGGGAGCTAGATTTTGGTTCTGCTGAGACTAACGTGTGTTGGTTAGAATATGTGTGCTAAGGAGGTGAGTGTGGTTGCGCATTTCTGGAATTGATATCGTGAAGGGTTAGATGGCCCGCCTGCAAGACGGTGGGAGTTATGAATTTAAATCACTGCAGATTGTACTCTTGAAGCACGGTATAGAAAAGACAAGGTATGCAATTCCGGCAATTTGACAGCTCGTGACGTCATCTTGGATAAAAAATGTATGTATGGCTTTGTGAAAATGTCTGTATGTATGTATGTATGTATGTATACTCTTTTCACACAATATTTATCCAAAATGACGCGCAAGATGGCGGACCCTCGTTTCGGAATGGCATACCTTGTCTTTTCTATACCGTGCTCTTGAAGTGTCAGCACGCAGAGCGTTTTTAAAGATTTTATTGGCGAGATATTCATTGTTTACAGGTTTTGAAATTTGGCTCTTTTCTTTAGGTTTTTGAATATTGATTGTGGATTGGATTTGATTGCTGTTTACTAATTGACGACTTTTGGCTTTGACAAATTTTACCGTTGACGACTTTTGGCTTTGACTTGGACGACGTAATTTTTCTGTTTCTCTTCATTATTTTTTGTAATAATGGAGTATTATTCAGGAAAAGTGGATAAAAGAAAGTATGGTGGAAAATGTGTAATTCGCTTTTGTAAGCGAAGCTACCGAGATTCCCACGAACAATCCCGGGTTCGCCTTTTCAAATTTCCAAAAGACCAAATAAAACGTGGTTTTTGGACTTCTAAATGCAAATTATCTGCCGATGTTAATGTTGATTCGGCACGAATCTGTAATTTGCACTTTGAAAAAAAGTACTTTGGCAAACGAAATTTAAAGTCCAATGCTATTCCATCACTTCGTTTGTCCGAAGATGACGGGAATCATGTTCATGTGAATTTCAAGATGAGCCTGAAAATACTCCTAATAAAAACTTGTATTTCAAAACAAAGGTAACATCTGATAATGAAAGTGTATCTCAGTTAATACAATTTAATTGTGAGCAACAGAACACATATTCAAATAATGAAGTTATTTCAGATACAAAAATGAATTTTGATCTTAGTGAAAATGACTCTAAAAATGAGAATGAAAGTATGGAGGAATTTTGTGATTATTGCTTAAAGAAAGAACAAAATGAATTATTTTATAGAAGAAAGTATACCGAGGCTTTGAATTTATATAAAAAAGAAGTAATAAAAACAAAAACGCAAGCAAAAGAAATTCGTGCTTTGAAGGTCGCTCTTAAGAGAAATAAAAAAGGGAGTAAAAGAACGATTAATTCGACCAAAAAAATTAATAAAAATAACATAAGTGATATTATTGACAATATATCAGGAGTTTCTACAAATTCTAAAACATTTTGCAAAATGTTATTGAAGAACAAGAAAGTTTGGGAAGAAAACGAAAAATGCATTGCTCAAAGTATTAATTTCTACTCTGCAAGGACCGACATATTTAAGACAAAATCTTGAATTAAACTTGCCTTCAAAAGCCTCATTATGTAGATGGGCACCAATCAAGTTTCTTAAACTCGGTATGAACCAAAATTTGATTAGTAATTTTAAAAAAATTGTCGAACATATGGACACAACTAGTAAAGAAGCAATTTTGTTATATGATGAAATATCCATTAAAAAAGGTTTAGAGTATAATTTGCATGAAGACGAAATTGAAGGATTTGTGGATGATGGGCGAAATAAAAATTTGAAGTTATCGAAACAGGTTTGCGTTTTTATGTTAAGAGGACTGCACTCAAATTGGAAATTTGTCCTTAGTTATTTTGCTTCTAGTACAGGAATAAAAGCAAATGACTTGAAGGAATTTATCCAAGAAAATATAAAAGCTGCCGAATTAGTTGGAATAAATGTGAGGGGAATAGTTTCTGATCAAGGATCAAATAATAGAGGTTGCTTTAACAAATTGAACATTATTCCCGAATCGCCTTACTTTATGTTTGAAAACAAAAAAATATATGCCTTCTATGACGCTCCTCATTTAATAAAGTCTTTGCGTAATATTTGGATGAAGAACGATATAGAAACTCCTGATGGTAGAGTCTCATGGAGTATTATTGTGAAATTATACGAATTGGATTCAAACAGCGGTTCAACTAGACTCTGTCCAAAATTAACACTGAAGCATATTTTTCCAAATTCATTTGAGAAAATGAAAGTTAAATACGCAACTCAAATATTTAGCCATACCGTTGCTTCAGCTATTCAAACTTTGATTGAAATGGGTCACTTCGAATATTGCAAGGATATTGCAATTGCTACCGCTAAATTTGTAGAAAAAATTAATAAACTATTTGACTGCTTGAATAGTCACGTATTATATGATAAAAACTATTACCGCTCAGGGCTATGTGAAAATAATCAGATTTAGCTGTATTTAGAGGAAATGTATACTTACTTTCATGCCGTTAAATACTGTTCAAGTACAAAGGTTTTTTGTTTACAGGGAATAATGCTTTCTATTTCAGCAATTTTGCTATTTGCCAAAGACTTATGGAAAGAGCCAAATGGCAGTTTTTATTTGGCCCTTTCAAGATTAAATACTGATGCCATCGTAAATCTATTCTACCTTATAAGATCTAGAGGTATGAGCAATGTGAATCCCACCGTTTTTGAATTCAATTTGATAGTTGCTAAAATTCTTTCAATGAAAATTATTACTATTCAAACCAATTCATCTAATTGCGAGCCCGATGAGGATGATTTTATTATACCAACATTATCGGATTGCGATGATGAAATTAATAACATTACCTTAAGCTTGAATTCGGAAATTAGTGAGCATTCGTCAGATTCAGTAAATGTTCGTATTATGGAAGAGGATCTATCTGTTTTTGGAGAAACTTCAACATTTTCAGTAAATAATGAAGATGAGCTAAATCAAAATTCTCCAAGATATTTTGCAGGCTATATATTATTTAAATTTTTTCAAAAAAGTAACTGCGACCAATGTAAAACTCTTATTAAAGAGGACATTTTAAATACTCAAAGAAGTGAAATGTTTTTAATAAATAAAAATTATACCTCTCAAAATCTCAAGCTACAAGCCCCAACCGATGAGTTCTTTTCAATTATATCTTTGCATGCAAAAATTTTTTCTGAAAATTTTAAACACATATGTACTTCAAAAAATATTAAAAAGAATATGTTCAACTTGTGTTTTAATGAAACAAAGCAAACCGAAAAATTAAACAACTGGTTTGATGAAGAAAATAGCTGCTTTGAACACAGAAAATATATTTTAAATTTTTTACTTTTGATTTTAATAAGAAAAAAAGACGGACAAGTGCGAGTAGAACTCACACCCTGAGGGTTCCGTACCGTTATAGTACCGTAAAACTTAGTAAGTAGTTATTTTATATTTTCAATTAAATTTGAATTGTAGAAGAAAAAAAAAATCTTTTTTGTGATGTAGCTACAAATTAATAAATTAATATCTCCTAAAATATTGGTCGTAGAATGGCCATTGTGGGCTCATTATTTTCGTTAAATATTTATCTACAAACCTATTCAACAAAACTTAACATTGGAGTTGAAAAACATGTTCTGCCATAGATTTCAACTGCAAATGTAAGTTTGTACGCACAATATTGAAAGATTTACCATGTTATTTTAAGACCATAGGCTTCTTATAGGTTTTCCTGTAATCTATAAGTAAAGAACTATTTTCTGTATTTTCTTCAAAATTTGAGGCTCAGTAGTTTCGGCGATGGGGGGGGGGGGGGGGGGGGATGGTCAATTTTCATCTATTTTCTTAAATAACTTTGAAACTATTTATTTTCAATTTATAAAAAAAATATATTTGATATCCTTACAATAAGCCCTTTCATTTGATATGTCACACGGTACAGTTTGCAAAATTTTTTTTTTTAATTTTCTAATTTGCCCCCAAAAGTGAACCCCCCATATTCAGATTTCGTCTATTCACGTCACACCTCTGCGTTTGGGTCATAGAAATTGATATGTGTACAAAATTTCAACTTAATCGGTCTGGTAGATTCGGAGAAAATTGACTGTGACAGACGGACAGACGGACAGACGGACACACGAGTGATCCTATAAGGGTTCCTTTTTTCCTTTTGAGGTACGGAACCCTAAAAATCGTACAAATAGGAGATTTTTATCGAGCTTTTTGCATTTCTCTAATTTCTGCAATTAAAACCGAGTATTTAACGCCAAAAAACTAGCCCTATCGGCGATATTTAAGAATTTCGTTTTTTTACCCGACTGCCGAAGGAGGGTTATGTTTTTCGAGCGTATGTATGTATGTATGTCTATTTCGTTGTGTCGCTCTGCAGCCTAAACGGCATGACAGATTTTAACATATAAGGTGTCATTCGTGTAGGGCGTCCTTAATTAAAATTTTGTGTAGCGGCACGTCGAAACAAGGGAAAAAATTCACGGCGGATCAAAACCACGCACAGCTTCTTATATGTGACTTTATTGATGGCTAGGCAGAGACTAACTTGAGTACAGTTTCATTTATTGTCGTTCGCTCTGCACTACTACAATTCGGCAATCCTGACATTGTGATCGACCCGATTACATTCTAAATTACAATCATAAAGTAACAAGATTACTATAGGTATAGAATTTACACAAATTTATACTCTTAGTCACAAATCTTAAAGAATACATATTTATATGCTCTATAGGTAAATCATCGATTGGACTCTATTAAATTTGATGAAACAATTTTCTTTCTTGTTTTCCTTCTCTTGGATAACTAATTCGTTTTTCGATAGAACTTAATTAATATTCTTTTGTACAATGAATTCCTGTTTTCATTAACAAACTAACAGGTTACAGATTATCACGAATTAAAAGTAACTAATGTTCGATAGGATTACTTTCCATCTAAAAGGAATATATTCTCGTTTTTTCCTCTTATTTTTTTTTTTTTTATCAATTTAATTTGATTTTTCCTCTCTAAAATAGAAACAGATCCTATTTTTATTTATAAAACGAAAGAATACATATAATAACTGATTCAAAATAAACTATAACTAGGCAGAGTTACCTTAAACCAAAATATTTTCCCAAATATATCTGACCGAGGAAATTTTCGGATATACCTATGTGTATGATCTTCATTTCACTTTGGCTCTTTATTTTCATTTCTTCTTAAGAAAGATCCTGTTCCGAATTTATGCATCTTCGTCTATTCTTACTAAAAATGGCCTCATGTTGCAAGGGGCGCATATTCCTTTATATGGTATTCGCGTCAATTGCATCCCGTCTATGTCCTTTATCACATATCTATCGTTCGGTAAAACGCGATCAATAACATACGGGCCGCGATATTTAGCAAAAAGCTTTTTATTGACACCAGGAGTGCTCCCATAATTTTTTATCATGACATAATCTCCCATTTTATATTTAGTTGGCCTCTTATGGTGTTTGTCATAATTTAGCTTATTATAATTTTGATTTTCCTGGATGTTTAGACTAGCCTGCTCTCTTAAATTTTTAAGTTCTCCCTTCTCGAAACCCAAAGATTTTTCCAAATGCTCCTTGACCCGGTCACACATTTGTCCCCTTTGATTAATTCCGAACACTAACATACTAGGCGTAAAACCTGTACCCCTATTTACCGTATTATTTATAGCGTATTCAATTTTTACTAGGTGCCTATCCCAATCAGCTGTAGTGTCGGAGTCACATTCCTTTGCCAGCATAGGCGTAAGAATGCGATTGATTCTTTCTACTTGCCCATTAGCTTGCGGACATTGGGAAGCTATTTTTATGTGCTGGACGTCATTCGCCTTTAAAAAATCTAAAAATTCGTTAGATGTAAAGCAGGATCCTCGGTCGGAGACTATTCTAGTTGGTCTTGAATAGTTATCAAAAAATGACTTTAGGCATTGTATCGCTTCTTTACTCCTCGTAGTTCTAACCGGATATAGTTTAACAAATTTGGTGAAGCCGTCAATGACCAGAAACACGTGTTGTTTTTTATTTCGGGAATTAGCCAAAGGTCCATAATGGTCGATATGCACCGTATCAAAGGGCTTATCGCCCTTAGGGATGTTGTGAAGGGTACCTTCACTCTTTCCCGAGGTTGGGGAGAAAAAAATGCATTTAAGACACGTTTTGATATATTCTTTAATTTTTGATTTCATTTTAGGGAACCAGTAACTGCGACTAAGGTGTTCATAACACTTATCGACCCCCACGTGACACAGAGCCTCGTGATGAGTGCGGATAACCTGCACTTCCATGTGCACTGGCACCCAGAAAAGAATTTTATCATTAACCTTCCGATAGATCAACCCATCGACCATTTCGTAGCTAGAACTTTCCGCCTTTTCAAGCTCATGAGCTACTTGTACTATATTCGGATCTAGTCGTTGCGCGGCAGCTAAAATGAATTCAAACGACTCATCGTTTGGCTGTAAGAGGTTAATAGACCTGCTTAAGGCATCTGCATGGGGCATTTTATCACCCTTACGGTGTTCAACTTTATAGTTGTAATTTTGTAACTCTAGGGCCCATCGCGAAATTCTAGGGTTTAGAAGTTTCTTGCTCAGAGTCAAAGTGAGTGATTGGCAATCTGTGACAATCTTAAAGCTTATACCTATGAGGTAAACATGGAATCTTCGCAGGGCATATATTATCGCTAGAGTTTCCAACTCAAAACTGTGGTATCTAGTTTCCGTTTCTGTTGCCCGTTTAGAAAAGTAAAATATCGGGTGAAATTTGTTATCGCTCTGTTTTTGCAACAGAACTGCTCCATAACCAACACCGCTAGCATCACAGTGCAGTTCGGTCTCACTGCACGGATTGTAAATGGCCAGTACTGGAGATTCTATCAAGAGCCGTTTCAATTTTTCAAATGTGTCAGCTTCTAATTGGCCAAATTTAAAAGGGACATCCCTTTTGAGTAGATCGTAAAGGGGTCGGGCCAAATTGGCAAAATCCCGGATAAATTTTCGGAAATACGAACAGAGACCAAGAAAAGCATGGACATCTCTTGTGCATCTAGGTATAGGAAAATTTCTAATAGCCCTTAGGTTGTCCTCGTTTGGTCGTATGCCCTCAGAACTTATTTTGTACCCCAAGTACACAATATCTTCCTGTAAAAACTTACATTTGTCGAACCTGAGATGCAAATTGTTTTCTCTAGCGATGCCAATAACCTGTTCAAGTATGTCCAGATTTTCCCCGACTGTTTCTGTAGGTATGAGTATGTCGTCAATATATGTAACAATCTTGCCATTTGAGATTAGCTTTCCGAAAATGTGCTTCATGTATCTTTCGAAAACAGACGGGGCGTTCTTAAGCCCAAAGGGCATTCTAGTATATTCAAATTGGCCAAGGGGTGTTACGAATGACGTATACTTGATAGAATCTTCCTCAAGCTTCACGTGGTGGAAACCGTTTTTTAAATCGAGGGTAGTAAAGAACTTTTTGCCTCTAAGGTGATCCAGATGGTCTTCAATGAGTGGAAGGGGAAAATTATCTCTGACCGTCACCTTATTAAGTTCTCTATAATCGACACATAGTCGCATTTCATCATTCTTTTTGCGTACTAAAACTATCGGTGAGGCGAAAGGGGAACTGCTCTCACGAATGATCCCTCTCTCTAGCAAGTTATCCAAAATCTTGCGCAACAGAACTTTGTGAGCATAGGGGAGCCTTCGCGGAACGCAATAAAAGGGATCCTGCTTAGTTAATCTTATGGACATTTTAAAATCATCTCTTGAATTAAGATTTTGAGAACTTCTGATATCGAGAGCTGGCCTAATAATATCGAGGCACTTTGCTTTTATACAAAAAGGCAATTTTTCATTAATTTCCAACGCCAACTGGAGACGATCATCTCCGGTGTCAATATTTAATATTTGTGATAAAAAATCATTGGTCTCATTAGAAACACTACAGTACATACCCGAATCAGATGCATAACTAGAACAGGATTTTCCTTCCTCATTATTTACAGAGTCTCTAACCTCATTGTTTTCCACAAATTTTCCGGTTTTCGTTTGTAATCCTAAATTGCCGTACGTCATAAAATTTCTTCCTAAAATAATTGGATATTTCATAGAATTATCTGTCACAACAAGAAGGTTTAATGGAATATTATAGCCGTCAAAATAAATAATTGAATTTGTCAAACCTACCACGTTAAGCATGCTATCATTTAAACCACTATATTTAAATTTACCGGGATCCACAGGTGACACCAGACAGGAAGGGACATATTGCTGCTGCACGAAGCTGATGGGGCTTCCCGAATCCAGAAGCGTAAGCAGATCACACGTAAAGTTCATCTTCGAGGCTCCGTCTTTTCCAAATAGGTACCTAACCTTGAATTCGAAGTCATGGGACAAACTTATTTGTCCGGCCTCGTTGAACGCTACTTCCAATGCTGTTGTCGGGTTGTATAATGTCATCACAGTCTTCTCCTTCTCCTTCTCTGTGCAGTTCTGGGCACGGTGACCAAGTTTCCCACAAACGTAGCAGGATCCAGGTGTTCGTTTAGGCTTATTGCAGGCTTTACTCAAGTGCCCAACACCGTTGCAATTAAAACACTTTAACTTACTTGGCTGAAACTGTTTGTTCTCCGATGATGCTGGTCGGTGGGGTTTCGTCTTGAAGTTGTTGTTGCTGGTTTGCGCAGTCAGTCTCTCAAACTTGTGCAGGATTGACTTTAACTCACATATGGTGTTTGCATTATACAACAAAACCTTATGTTGTTCTAGGCCCGGAATTCCATCGATGATGTAGTTGATTAAATCTGCTTCGTCGATACTAATGCTGGCAACAGATGCGATCTCCTGCATACTCAAAACGTATCGTAGCAGAGATTCGGACTTTTCCTTTTTCCGGCTTCTTAACTTCGAATGGATCTCCGCACTAGTTATTTTCCGCGAAAATTCACTGATGAGGGCTTCTTTCAGCTCTCTCCACGATCCACAGGAATTCGATCGAAGATATAATTTCGCGGTCCCAGTTAAAAGGCGCTTGGCGTAGATGAGGCAAGTTTTGTCGTCCCAATCAAACACATGTGCAGACTCCTCCAAACTACGAATCCACTTTCGGATGCAATAGTGGTCGTCACCACTGAATTTCGGCAGGGATTCCTCTATGTCTCGGAAATTGAATACACTCCGGACGCTTGCTCTATCACTTTCCTCCGTAAGTACTGCTAGCTGGTTGCGCAGTTCCGCTATTTCCTTTGCCTTTTGGACCTGTTCTCGAAGCCTCGTCAACTCTCGGTCGATGTCGTCGCCATCAGAATGCCCGCTTTGACCTTCATCGCCGTCCACAAAAGATGCGGCAATATTCAGTGAAGGTGGCATAATATTTTCAGGAAAAAACATAACCAGTTCGTCCTCTGGGCGCTTGCTTACTTCATCCAGGAGTCTTGCCTTCAAAGTTGCTTTAACACCACTACCAGACACTCCCAACTCTTCCAACTTCTCCTTCAGGATGCTTACCGTAGCGGTCTCCGCGAAATTGAGCGCACGTGCCCTTGCCATTACCTGGGAATTTCGAGCAAATGCGCAATCGATCCCACTTCTGAGATTTTGTAGGGCGTCCTTAATTAAAATTTTGTGTAGCGGCACGTCGAAACAAGGGAAAAAATTCACGGCGGATCAAAACCACGCACAGCTTCTTATATGTGACTTTATTGATGGCTAGGCAGAGACTAACTTGAGTACAGTTTCATTTATTGTCGTTCGCTCTGCACTACTACATTCGATTCGTCTTAATTGTCGGAGTGCTATAGGGTATATAATATCTCAATATGGCTTCCGCGAAAAAAAAAATGGAGGGGAATAAAAAAAAAGTTTTTTTTATTATAACAATATGGGTCTCAAATGAAAGCTAATAAATTGCCCATTACAAATATATATCCGTTATAACACTTTGATGCTACCATTTTGACAGGAAAATCAAAAAAAAGTGTGAAATAAACTAAATAATTTAAAAAACAAAAAACCCGACTGCAGTAAAAATATCAACTGAAAAGCGAAAAACAAGCTCTATAATCTATAGAAAATTGTAAGAGCAATTTCCTTATAAGTAATGCACCATGCAATTATTTTTTGTTCGATACCTCGTTAACAAATAATACAATTTATACTATTATTTAAATATAACTTAAATATTGGAAAAGGTATTGCAGGCGGGGACCAATTAGTCCAAATGTTACTTTTTTTCAAGAAATATGTTTTGTCGTTCATTGCTTGTCCCCGCCTGCAATACCTTTTCCAATATTTAAGTTATATTTAAATAATAGTATAAATTGTATTATTTGTTAACGAGGTATCGAACAAAAAATAATTGCATGGTGCATTACTTATAAGGACATTGCTCTTACAATTTTCTATAGATTATAGAGCTTGTTTTTCGCTTTTCAGTTGATATTTTTACTGCAGTCGGGTTTTTTGTTTTTTAAATAATTTAGTTTTTACCTATTGATTTTTACTAGCTGTTGAGCCGTAAAATAATAAAAAATCGTACAAATAGGAGATTTTTATCGGGTTTTTTGCATTTCTCTAATTTCTGCAATTAAAACCGAGTATTTAACGCCAAAAAACTAGCCCTATCGGCGATATTTAAGAATTTCGTTTTTTTACCTATTGATTTTTGCTAGCTGCTGAGCCGTAAAATAATAAAAAATCGTACAAATAGGAGATTTTTATCGGGTTTTTTGCATTTCTCTAATTTCTGCAATTAAAACCGAGTATTTAACGCCAAAAAACTAGCCCTATCGGCGATATTTAAGAATTTCGTTTTTTTACCTATTGATTTTTGCTAGCTGCTGAGCCGTAAAATAATAAAAAATCGTACAAATAGGAGATTTTTATCGGGTTTTTTGCATTTCTCTAATTTCTGCAATTAAAACCGAGTATTTAACGCCAAAAAACTAGCCCTATCGGCGATATTTAAGAATTTCGTTTTTTTACCTATTGATTTTTACTAGCTGCTGAGCCGTAAAATAATAAAAAATCGTACAAATGTTGCATAGCGATACATATCGATAAATGTCGATTATTATTATTATTATTCAAATAGTAACGATGGGTACCGCTATGCAACCAAACCCCCCTAACCGGCAACAAGGGCAGACGAAATCCAGCCCAGGCGGCGAATCGGATTTCGATACGCCAGTGCAAAAATGCGCCGAGCCAGCGGCGTCACCGCTCGGCTCGTGGGAAGCGCAGCGGCTGGGGAAACGCACCCTGAGCGTGAGAACTGCGCCCTCAGCGCAATTCCTAAAGCGGCCGGCTGGGAACTTTACTTTTGGCTAAAAAAGTAAAGTTCAGTTGCTGAAGAATCGCGAAGAGTTGCAAAAGGACCGCGAACCGTGGCTGCGAGTTAGTGGACGAGTTGCCATCGAAAATAGCCAAAAGGGCCGAGCTAAGATAAAGCAGCAAAAAGTAAGATCGGTCGGCCGAGGCATCGTCCGGTGTTTTCCCCGCTGTGAAAAAATATAAAATTGTATTGAAGAGTGAGTAAAGTGATTTGTGTAAACTAGATCGGTTGGTTTGAATATATAACAAATTGGCGCAGCCGGTAGGATCAAGGAAGCCTAGCTAAGTCTATAAGAGCTTGAAAAACCTTGATCCTGCGAACGTTTGGGCTTTGCGAAGCTCCAATGCTCCGGGGTATTCAACTTTAGTTGCCTCTGCTCCAGGAGAGCAAGCAATTACCCCGCTTTCAAAGGGAGAACAACTCTAGTCGCCCCTGTTCCAGGCGAACAAGCGATCTCCCTATAAATCTCCTGTCGTGCAAAAAGGCACCAACGAGGGACTAACTCGTGACCGTCCCCAAAGAAGGAAGTGAATGTCAGGCGAGGACTCACCCGCCTACATCCCAGCCGAGGAGGAAACCTCTCAACCACCGCAGGAAACAGCAGCCACTCCAACATCGAGGGACCATCTCGGCTCTTCATCAACAACATCGAGGGAGCACCCCAACGCAGCAACTCCAACATCGAGGGAGCACCCCAACACTTCAGCATCAACATCGAGGGAGCAACCCAGCACCTCAACACCACCTGAAGCACCAGCACATCACCCAGGACTTAGGCTCAGAAGCGGAACCGTGATTTCCCGTTCCTTACCCGTAAGTCTAGATTATCATTTAAAATTTTTGTTAGAAAGAGTGCGAGCGTCGGAAGCCGGATTTAGTAGTCGGCATTTCGATATTATAAACAAAAAATTCGAAGAAGTAAGCGAGCAAAGAGAAGCTCGAGTTTTGAAAGCAAAAAAAGACTCGGAGGAATTCCGAGACGAAATTAGAAAATTTAGAGAACGCTCGCAGTCTTTCAATCTAGTAGATAAGTCGGGTGCTATAGATTTAAGCCTGAAAAGTGAAAGTGTTAGTGAGTTAGAATCGGTAATTCACGGTCTGTCCGGGTGGTTGAGTGCTACGTTCGCGGAATCGTCGGACGAATCGTTCGGTAGCCCTAAATTCGGTCAAAGGGTTTCGTCTCCGTTAACTCCCGCGAAAAGGGACCAAGAACAAGTTTCAAAGATGGCAAACCACGGGAAGGTCATCAAATATACGACTCATCGTGCCATTTTTTTCGGGCGAACCCAGCCCACATTTGAGCCAAGAGCTCCAGACCTCCCTGGGTTGTTGCCATCAGGTCGAGGGTTGCCTCACGGAAGAGGAAAAAGTCCCGTTCCCGCGAATTCTGCTCACCCGCTTACGGGGAGCAGCATATCAGTTATTTATTGCGGAACCCCCAGCAAGCTTCCGCGATTTTGAAGACCGCCTAAATCGAGCGTATCTTCCCCGAGAGACATACCAGGAGCTGGTAAATTAGCTGATAACTATTCGGCAATACCCCCTGGAAACTCTCAACGCCTTCACGGCGCGAATCAAACAAGCTTTAGCCTTGTGCAATGAGGCGGCCGAAAAGAAGTACGGCGCCCAGGTGGCAACCACTGTGAAACCCCAGTTGGAAGATTTCGCGGTGAATGCCCTGCGAAGCGGGACAAATAATCCCCATTTATGTCAGTATCTTCTTACTCTGACAGAAGGGACACTAGAGCAAATTACGACTAAAGCTCTAGATATGGAGAGACTATAACAGAGCTCTCCCTATTTACAGACTCAAAACCCGAACATGAGTCTGAATAATCAGACAGCAGGGTACCAAAATGTACCCGGTTACGTGCTCGCGTTAAATCCTGGCGCCCCACCAGTACCTGCATCTCGAAATGCAACCACAGCCGCACCGCCGGCAATTAATCTGCCTACTACCGCAGCAAAACTCCCTAAGCAATCACGGGAAATTGCTGCGAGGATTACTTGCAGTTTCTGCAAAAATAAAGGCCATACCTACACGGAATGTTTCAAGAAGAAAAACACCCCCTCTTGCGAACATTGCCGAACGTATGGGCACGACACTATCGAGTGTCGTCGCAAGAATGGAACTCGAAGGCCACCTACCGGCCAACAGGGAAGCCCGAGTGGTTCATCGTTCGATCAACGAAACGGGAACCAAAATAGGGGCTATAATCAGGGCCCCCCTCGAAATAATGAGGCAAATGGTTCGCAAACGCGACGAGCCTATAATGTTAGGCAAAGTTGCGGATTCTGTGGCCGTCGAGGTCACACAATGGACACCTGCGCACCAGTGGCGTACCTAGGGTAAATGGCGCCGAGGGCAAGTACAGAAAAAGCGCCCTTTGGTAAAATATTAAAACAAGTAATAAATACACGTTAACGGTTAACTTGTCACATTCGGTATTATCTAAATAATAATAATGAAAATAATATTTTTATTGTCAAGTTGTAATAGACAAAAAGCGGTTATTTTCCGATTTTCAGACTAACCCAAATTAATATCATCTTAATCTAGCGCTAAAGTCGTATTGGATTCATTGGATATCGATGCCCAGGTTGATGTCGACAACTCTTTCGAATTTCCAGTAACTGACTCGACTAGAAATTTCTTGAAGAACTCACTAGATTTTCGATCTGCTTCCTTCTGCAACTTCCTCCTTTTCCGGCCTTCAGCCCCTGATTCTTTTTTCTTTGGAAATTTTCGTTTCATAATTTATTCATATAATTAAAACCCGGGGGTTTTTTAGAACAGAAAAAGAGCTACCTAAAATAAAAACAATGATAAAGTAAGTTTGTCCAAATCATATGTTTCATTTTTAGGCCCTTTAAATCGCCCTTTTCGATTTAAATACCTTTCTTCGTTTCAATTTCACTTTTATTCATGAAAATCATTTCATGAAATTCTTCGAGTATTCTTATCTCGAGGACTTTCGAATGCCTATTGGACACTAATGTCTTCTTAATGAGTTTTTAATAGCCGGGTCATTGATCCCCGATCACTGCTCGTTTCCAAAGTTTCGCCCGTAAATTCGAATTTTAAACTTTATAGTTAAAAAGCAATATACTGGCGCCTATACGGTGCAAAATACATTTGTTTATTGCACACATGGACTTTTATGAAAAAAAAAAAAAAAACAAGAACAAAACAAATATTATTTGCCTATTAAATATACATTGAATAAGTAGATGGGCACATTTAACACACCAATTTTATTCGAAATGTTTATGCAATATTTTTCATTACTTTCATCCCCAAAAATCCACTTTCAATATCCCGACGAAAAATAACATAATTATGATCTAATATGTAGGTACCTGAGTAAAAGCAACTCGAATATTCACTTTTAAAGTCCCGTCGTTAACCAACACAACTCAGAACCATTTGTCACAGTATGCAGCGCCCTCAACTGGCGTAATATGCGCCACGCCAAGGGCGGTAGCTCGCACCGTCCTTTATACAATGCAAGCATGCGCAAGTTATTTCCGTACACGCGGCGCGGCGACGTACTCCTTGTTAGCCCCACGTCAAAAAGTCATGCAAATTTCTTCCAAATGTCTAAGGTTTTATCTTACGGATTCTATGAAATATATATATTAAACTGAATTTTCATGGTTTGTGATCAACAAATTTTGCGCCCTCCTCTGATTGGCGCCCAAGGCACTTGCCCTACTTGCCATACCCTAGGTACGCCACTGCTGCGAACACAAACGCAGGTGGGAATCAAAGAGTCAGGGAAACGGAGCTCAGTCGAGCCCGAAATCCCCGACTCGACTTTAAATAATAACCAAAATTCAGGGTACACTCAGCAGCCCAAACCTAGTACTCCCGTAGTGGAGCTCCCACTAGATATTGGTCGAAACAAAAAGACCCCACTAGTAGTGGATACGGGCGCTGCAAACTCCATTTGGCAAGGGACATACCTTGGGAAGCTGTCAGGGAAATATTGTCAAAAAACTCCCCGACGAGAGGGAGGCTAGAATCCCCTGCACTTTCCAAGTGATCGAGGACAATGCAGATCTGTCCCATGAAGGACTATTAGGGAATGACTTTCTTGCAGAAAATTGCAACATTGAGGGTCCCAATAGAAAACTTCGATTTCCTCGCACGGAAATCAATTTAGAGGAATTTTCGTTACCAATCGCATTGGATACGAAAAGTGACTGTTCCCAAAAGGCAACTGAAACAGATATACATACTGAAGAGACGGAATCCGAAGGGGTTAAGCTGTCCACCTGCCATGTTATCGAGGCATCTCCAAATGCGGAAGCTGGCTGCCAAGTGGTAAGTAGACCACGGGAAAACAGTAGGGAAACCTCAGCGAACACACCTCCGATCGGCGAAATCAGGCGGCATATAATAGCTCTGGATGAGCCTATATGTGAACCTGCACGATCACAGATGGTGGCTAAGGTCCCTTTGCTGTTGCCAGAAGAAATGCTCTGCCTATCGCAAGAGATAGAAGCAGGAGTCTTCTTGGCCAACAGTATCGTAGCCTCTAAGCAGAAGGAAGTGTCTATTGGACTCCTCAATGCAACCAATTCCCCGATTGCCCTAAGCGACCTAACTTTGCAGCTAGAGCCAGTAAATAATTATACTCTATCGCCAGTATACCCCAAAGAGGGTAACCAAAAAGAGTTTGCTCTAGGAGGGTCCAGCGAAAACATACCTGGGTTAAATGGAACTCTCGTCACGAACAAAAGCAGCCACAGTGCTCGCGAAAATAGGACAGAGAGCCCAAATACAGACAGCTCGCAAAAATAGGCCAAAGAGCCCTAATACAAATAAAAGCAGCCCCTGCGCTCGCGAAAATAGGCCATAGAGCCAAAATATAAACAAAAGCGGCCAAACCGCCGACGAAAATAGGCCAAAGAGCCCTAATACAAGTAAAAGCAGCCACCGCGCTCGCGAAAACAGGCCAAAGAGCCCCGTTACAAACAAAAGCAGCCAAAGCGCTCGCAAAAACTGGCCAAAGAGCCCAGCTACAAGTATAAGCAGCCATAGCGCTCGCGAAAATAGGCCAAAGAGCCAAAATATAAATGAAAGCGGCCATAGCGCTCGCGAAACGAGGGCAATGACCCCAAAAAAGGTACATGTGACCCAAAGGACGATAATAACAAAACCAGTAAATATACGAATACTGGCAAGAGTCCCCCGAGACATATAAAACACGGTGCAGGCGACCAAACAGCCAAGTTAACATACGTCAGATCCCCACCGACGGATCGACATCCAACTAACTCTAAAAAGGAACGTATAGCTAGGTTAGAGCAAGAACTCAACCTGAGCGCAATTTTGAATATTTGAAAATTTAAAAAGAAGAACAGCGGCCATAAGGCAGGCGACCCCTAAACAAAGAGTAGTGAGGTCCCTATTCAATGGAATAGGGAATGCCCTGCACTACCTCTTTGGTACAATGGATAGCTCGGACGATAAAGAAATTTATAGTGGACTAGAGCAAATAGAAAAGGATCAACAGGCATTGGCGGACCTGGAAAAACGAAACAACAATTAACTTTCGCCCGCCCCCACAAACCACCACAAAACAATAGAAAATAGGCGCAAAATCACTTTATTATCCCTTTTTATTTTCTTTTTTGGAGACACAGTTTTTTCCCCTCTTTCCTTTTTTTCCGAGACGAACTTGCACTTGGTCCAGATAATGCAAGAAAACACAAAAAAAGGGGAGAAGAAGTCTTCATTGCACTTGCAATGATAGCTAGACAAAACACCGCCGCGGACAGACCAGATTTATCTCGAAATCAGATAGGGCCAATTCAAAAAAAAAAAGTAAACCACTTTTAGAGGAAGGTGAACGTTTGTTTCGTGGACACTTTCGTAACGATTCCACTGCGGACAATTTTAATATATAACACAAAAAAAAAAGAGAACACTCAGTTGTAATTATAAAAAAAAAAAAATCTTTTTTAAAGATAGTAAAATTATATCAAAAAATGAAAAATGAAAAATTATCTCAAAAAAAAAATTTATTTTTTTTAAAGATAGAAAAATTATATCCAAAAATGAAAAATGAAAAATTATAAAAAAAAATTAGAACACATTCAATTATATGTGGAAAAAAAAAATTTTTAAAAAATTGTCAAAAAAAAAATTTTTTTTTATAAATAGAAAGATTTAATTTAATTATATAAAGAAGAAATAATTATAGCAAAAATTTTTTGTGCTAGACAGATAACTTGAAAAAAAAAAAAAAAAAATTTGATAAAATTGTAATAAAAAAAAAAAGAGAAAGAAAAAGCGGACAAATAGAGTATAGAAAAAACATCCGTTTATAATTAATTGTCATAAAAAGAAAAATAGACAGATAAATAATAAGTTATAAAAAAAAAAGAGGCACCCGTTTTGAACTATTAACAAAAAAATAATAATAATAATAATAATACTAAGAAATTACTGTAAGCTACGGACGATGCCCGCGCAATATTTTTCTTGAGAGCCATTCCTCTTCAAAGAATGACTCTCTTTTTCACAGGGGGAAGGAATGTTGCATAGCGATACATATCGATAAATATCGATTATTATTATTATTATTCAAATAGTAACGATGGGTACCGCTATGCAACCAAACCCCCCTAGCCGGCAACAAGGGCAGACGAAATCCAGCCCAGGCGGCGAATCGGATTTCGATACGCCCGTGCAAAAATGCGCCGAGCCAGCGGCGTCACCGCTCGGCTCGTGGGAAGCGCAGCGGCTGGGGAAACGCACCCTGAGCGTGAGAACTGCGCCCTCAGCGCAATTCCTAAAGCGGCCGGCTGGGAACTTTACTTTTGGCTAAAAAAGTAAAGTTCAGTTGCTGAAGAATCGCGAAGAGTTGCAAAAGGATCGCGAACCGTGGCTGCGAGTTAGTGGACGAGTTGCCATCGAAAATAGCCAAAAGGGCCGAGCTAAGATAAAGCAGCAAAAAGTAAGATCGGTCGGCCGAGGCATCGTCCGGTGTTTTCCCCGCTGTGAAAAAATATAAAATTGTATTGAAGAGTGAGTAAAGTGATTTGTGTAAACTAGATAGGTTGGTTTGAATATATAACACAAATAGGAGATTTTTATCGGTTTTTTTGCATTTCTCTAATTTCTGCAATTAAAACCGAGTATTTAACGCTAAAAAACTAGCCCTATCGGCGATATTTAAGAATTTCGTTTTTTTACCTATTGATTTTTACTAGCTGCTGAGCAGTAAAATAATACAAAATCGCACAAATAGGAGATTTTTATCGGTTTTTTTACATTTCTCTAATTTCTGTAATTAAAACCGAGTATTTAACGCCAAAAAACTAGCCCTATCGGCGATATTAAAGAATTTCGTTTTTTTACCTATTGATTTTTACTAGCTGCTGAGCCGTAAAATAATAAAAAATCGTACAAATAGGAGATTTTTATCGGGTTTTTTGCATTTCTCTAATTTCTGCAATTAAAACCGAGTATTTAACGCCAAAAAACTAGCCCTATCGGCGATATTTAAGAATTTCGTTTTTTTACCTAATGATTTTTACTAGCTGCTGAGCCGTAAAATAATAAAAAATCGTACAAATAGGAGATTTTTATCGGGTTTTTTGCATTTCTCTAATTTCTGCAATTAAAACCGAGTATTTAACGCCAAAAAACTAGCCCTATCGGCGATATTTAAGAATTTCGTTTTTTTACCTAATGATTTTTACTAGCTGCTGAGCCGTAAAATAATAAAAAATCGTACAAATAGGAGATTTTTATCGGGTTTTTTGCATTTCTCTAATTTCTGCAATTAAAACCGAGTATTTAACGCCAAAAAACTAGCCCTATCGGCGATATTTAAGAATTTCGTTTTTTTACCTAATGATTTTTACTAGCTGCTGAGCCGTAAAATAATAAAAAATCGTACAAATAGGAGATTTTTATCGGGTTTTTCGCATTTCTCTAACTTCTGCAATTAAAACCAAGTATTTAACGCCAAAAAACTAGCCCCATCGGCGATATTAAAGAATTTCGTTTTTTTACCTATTGATTTTTACTAGCTGCTGAGCCGTAAAATAATAAAAAATCGTACAAATAGGAGATTTTTATTGGGTTTTTTGCATTTCTCTAATTTCTGCAATTAAAACCGAGTATTTAACGGCAAAAAACTAGCCCCATCGGCGATATTAAAGAATTTCGTTTTTTTACCTATTGATTTTTACTAGCTGCTGAGCCGTAAAATAATAAAAAATCGTACAAATAGGAGATTTTTATCGGGTTTTTTGCATTTCTCTAATTTCTGCAATTAAAACCGAGTATTTAACGCCAAAAAGCTAGCTCTATGGGCGATATTTAAGAATTTCGTTTTTTTACCTATTGATTTTTCTGCTGAGCCGTAAAATAATAAAAAATCGTACAAATAGGAGATTTTTATCGGGTTTTTTGCATTTCTCTAATTTCTGCAATTAAAACCGAGTATTTAACGCCAAAAAACTAGCCCTATCGGCGATATTTAAGAATTTTGTTTTCTTACCTATTGATTTTTACTAGCTGCTGAGCCGTAAAATAATAAAAAATCGTACAAATAGGAGATTTTTATCGGGTTTTTTGCATTTCTGTAATTTCTGCAATTAAAACCGAGTATTTAACGCCAAAAAACTAGCCCTATCGGCGATATTTAAGAATTTCGTATTTTTACCTATTGATTTTTACTAGCTGCTGAGCCGTAAAATAATAAAAAATCGTACAAATAGGAGATTTTTATCGGGTTTTTGCATTTCTCTAATTTCTGCAATTAAAACCGAGTATTTAACGCCAAAAAACTAGCCCTATCGGCGATATTTAAGAATTTCGTTTTTTTACTTATTGATTTTTACTAGCTGCTGAATCGTAAAATAATAAAAAATCGTACAAATAGGAGATTTTTATCGGGTTTTTTGCATTTCTCTAATTTCTGCAATTAAAACCGAGTATTTAACGCCAAAAAACTAGCCCTATCGGTGATATTTAAGAATTTCGTTTTTTTACCTATTGATTTTTACTAGCTGTTGAGCCGTAAAATAATAAAAAATCGTACAAATAGGAGATTTTTATCGGGTTTTTTGCATTTCTCTAATTTCTGCAATTAAAACCGAGTATTTAACGCCAAAAAACTAGCCCTATCGGCGATATTTAAGAATTTCGTTTTTTTACTTATTGATTTTTACTAGCTGCTGAGTCGTAAAATAATAAAAAATCGTACAAATAGGAGATTTTTATCGGGTTTTTTGCATTTCTCTAATTTCTGCAATTAAAACCGAGTATTTAACGCCAAAAAACTAGCCCTATCGGTGATATTTAAGAATTTCGTTTTTTTACCTATTGATTTTTACTAGCTGCTGAGCCGTAAAATAATAAAAAATCGTACAAATAGGAGATTTTTATCGGGTTTTTTGCATTCCTCTAATTTCTGCAATTAAAACCGAGTATTTAACGCCAAAAAACTAGCCCTATCGGCGATATTTAAGAATTTCGTTTTTTTACCTAGTGATTTTTACTAGCTGCTGAGCCGTAAAATAATAAAAAATCGTACAAATAGGAGATTTTTATCGGGTTTTTTGCATTTCTCTAATTTCTGCAATTAAAACCGAGTATTTAACGCCAAAAAACTAGCCCTATCGGCGATATTTAAGAATTTCGTTTTTTTACCTAATGATTTTTACTAGCTGCTGAGCCGTAAAATAATAAAAAATCGTACAAATAGGAGATTTTTATCGGGTTTTTTGCATTTCTCTAATTTCTGCAATTAAAACCGAGTATTTAACGCCAAAAAACTAGCCCTATCGGCGATATTTAAGAATTTCGTTTTTTTACCTAATGATTTTTACTAGCTGCTGAGCCGTAAAATAATAAAAAATCGTACAAATAGGAGATTTTTATCGGGTTTTTTGCATTTCTCTAATTTCTGCAATTAAAACCGAGTATTTAACGCCAAAAAACTAGCCCTATCGGCGATATTTAAGAATTTCGTTTTTTTACCTATTGATTTTTACTAGCTGCTGAGCCGTAAAATAATAAAAAATCGTACAAATAGGAGATTTTTATCGGGTTTTTTGCATTTCTCTAATTTCTGCAATTAAAACCGAGTATTTAACGCCAAAAAACTAGCCCTATCGGCGATATTTAAGAATTTCGTTTTTTTACCTAATGATTTTTACTAGCTGCTGAGCCGTAAAATAATAAAAAATCGTACAAATAGGAGATTTTTATCGGGTTTTTTGCATTTCTCTAATTTCTGCAATTAAAACCGAGTATTTAACGCCAAAAAACTAGCCCTATCGGCGATATTTAAGAATTTCGTTTTTTTACCTAATGATTTTTACTAGCTGCTGAGCCGTAAAATAATAAAAAATCGTACAAATAGGAGATTTTTATCGGGTTTTTTGCATTTCTCTAATTTCTGCAATTAAAACCGAGTATTTAACGCCAAAAAACTAGCCCTATCGGCGATATTTAAGAATTTCGTTTTTTTACCTAATGATTTTTACTAGCTGCTGAGCCGTAAAATAATAAAAAATCGTACAAATAGGAGATTTTTATCGGGTTTTTCGCATTTCTCTAACTTCTGCAATTAAAACCAAGTATTTAACGCCAAAAAACTAGCCCCATCGGCGATATTAAAGAATTTCGTTTTTTTACCTATTGATTTTTACTAGCTGCTGAGCCGTAAAATAATAAAAAATCGTACAAATAGGAGATTTTTATCGGGTTTTTTGCATTTCTCTAATTTCTGCAATTAAAACCGAGTATTTAACGCCAAAAAACTAGCCCTATCGGCGATATTTAAGAATTTCGTTTTTTTATCTAATGATTTTTACTAGCTGCTGAGCCGTAAAATAATAAAAAATCGTAGAAATACGAGATTTTTATCGGTTTTTTTGCATTTCTCTAATTTCTGCAATTAAAACCGAGTATTGAACGCCAAAAAGCTAGCTCTATCGGCGATATTTAAGAATTTCGTTTTTTTACCTATTGATTTTTACTAGCTGCTGAACCGTAAAATAATAAAAAATCGTACAAATAGGAGATTTTTATCGGGTTTTTTGCATTTCTCTAATTTCTGCAATTAAAACCGAGTATTTAACGCCAAAAAACTAGCCCTATCGGCGATATTTAAGAATTTCGTTTTCTTACCTATTGATTTTTACTAGCTGCTGAGCCGTAAAATAATAAAAAATCGTACAAATAGGAGATTTTTATCGGGTTTTTTGCATTGCTGTAATTTCTGCAATTAAAACCGAGTATTTAACGCCAAAAAACTAGCCCTATCGGCGATATTTAAGAATTTCGTTTTTTTACCTATTGATTTTTACTAGCTGCTGAGCCGTAAAATAATAAAAAATCGTACAAATAGGAGATTTTTATCGGGTTTTTGCATTTCTCTAATTTCTGCAATTAAAACCGAGTATTTAACGCCAAAAAACTAGCCCTATCGGCGATATTTAAGAATTTCGTTTTTTTACTTATTGATTTTTACTAGCTGCTGAATCGTAAAATAATAAAAAATCGTACAAATAGGAGATTTTTATCGGGTTTTTTGCATTTCTCTAATTTCTGCAATTAAAGCCGAGTATTTAACGCCAAAAAACTAGCCCTATCGGTGATATTTAAGAATTTCGTTTTTTTACCTATTGATTTTTACTAGCTGTTGAGCCGTAAAATAATAAAAAATCGTACAAATAGGAGATTTTTATCGGGTTTTTTGCATTTCTCTAATTTCTGCAATTAAAACCGAGTATTTAACGCCAAAAAACTAGCCCTATCGGCGATATTTAAGAATTTCGTTTTTTTACTTATTGATTTTTACTAGCTGCTGAGTCGTAAAATAATAAAAAATCGTACAAATAGGAGATTTTTATCGGGTTTTTTGCATTTCTCTAATTTCTGCAATTAAAACCGAGTATTTAACGCCAAAAAACTAGCCCTATCGGTGATATTTAAGAATTTCGTTTTTTTACCTATTGATTTTTACTAGCTGCTGAGCCGTAAAATAATAAAAAATCGTACAAATAGGAGATTTTTATCGGGTTTTTTGCATTCCTCTAATTTCTGCAATTAAAACCGAGTATTTAACGCCAAAAAACTAGCCCTATCGGCGATATTTAAGAATTTCGTTTTTTTACCTAGTGATTTTTACTAGCTGCTGAGCCGTAAAATAATAAAAAATCGTACAAATAGGAGATTTTTATCGGGTTTTTTGCATTTCTCTAATTTCTGCAATTAAAACCGAGTATTTAACGCCAAAAAACTAGCCCTATCGGCGATATTTAAGAATTTCGTTTTTTTACCTAATGATTTTTACTAGCTGCTGAGCCGTAAAATAATAAAAAATCGTACAAATAGGAGATTTTTATCGGGTTTTTCGCATTTCTCTAACTTCTGCAATTAAAACCGAGTATTTAACGCCAAAAAACTAGCCCCATCGGCGATATTAAAGAATTTCGTTTTTTTACCTATTGATTTTTACTAGCTGCTGAGCCGTAAAATAATAAAAAATCGTACAAATAGGAGATTTTTATTGGGTTTTTTGCATTTCTCTAATTTCTGCAATTAAAACCGAGTATTTAACGCCAAAAAACTAGCCCCATCGGCGATATTAAAGAATTTCGTTTTTTTACCTATTGATTTTTACTAGCTGCTGAGCCGTAAAATAATAAAAAATCGTACAAATAGGAGATTTTTATCGGGTTTTTTGCATTTCTCTAATTTCTGCAATTAAAACCGAGTATTTAACGCCAAAAAGCTAGCTCTATCGGCGATATTTAAGAATTTCGTTTTTTTACCTATTGATTTTTCTGCTGAGCCGTAAAATAATAAAAAATCGTACAAATAGGAGATTTTTATCGGGTTTTTTGCATTTCTCTAATTTCTGCAATTAAAACCGAGTATTTAACGCCAAAAAACTAGCCCTATCGGCGATATTTAAGAATTTTGTTTTCTTACCTATTGATTTTTACTAGCTGCTGAGCCGTAAAATAATAAAAAATCGTACAAATAGGAGATTTTTATCGGGTTTTTTGCATTTCTGTAATTTCTGCAATTAAAACCGAGTATTTAACGCCAAAAAACTAGCCCTATCGGCGATATTTAAGAATTTCGTTTTTTTACCTATTGATTTTTACTAGCTGCTGAGCCGTAAAATAATAAAAAATCGTACAAATAGGAGATTTTTATCGGGTTTTTGCATTTCTCTAATTTCTGCAATTAAAACCGAGTATTTAACGCCAAAAAACTAGCCCTATCGGCGATATTTAAGAATTTCGTTTTTTTATTTATTGATTTTTACTAGCTGCTGAATCGTAAAATAATAAAAAATCGTACAAATAGGAGATTTTTATCGGGTTTTTTGCATTTCTCTAATTTCTGCAATTAAAACCGAGTATTTAACGCGAAAAAACTAGCCCTATCGGTGATATTTAAGAATTTCGTTTTTTTACTTATTGATTTTTACTAGCTGCTGAGTCGTAAAATAATAAAAAATCGTACAAATAGGAGATTTTTATCGGGTTTTTTGCATTTCTCTAATTTCTGCAATTAAAACCGAGTATTTAACGCCAAAAAACTAGCCCTATCGGTGATATTTAAGAATTTCGTTTTTTTACCTATTGATTTTTACTAGCTGCTGAGCCGTAAAATAATAAAAAATCGTACAAATAGGAGATTTTTATCGGGTTTTTTGCATTCCTCTAATTTCTGCAATTAAAACCGAGTATTTAACGCCAAAAAACTAGCCCTATCGGCGATATTTAAGAATTTCGTTTTTTTACCTAATGATTTTTACTAGCTGCTGAGCCGTAAAATAATAAAAAATCGTACAAATAGGAGATTTTTATCGGGTTTTTTGCATTTCTCTAATTTCTGCAATTAAAACCGAGTATTTAACGCCAAAAAACTAGCCCTATCGGCGATATTTAAGAATTTCGTTTTTTTACCTATTGATTTTTTCTAGCTGCTGAGCCGTAAAATAATAAAAAATCGTACAAATAGGAGATTTTTATCGGGTTTTTTGCTTTTCTCTAACTTCTGCAATTGAAACCGAGTATTTAACGCCAAAAAACTAGCCCTATCGGCGATATTTAAGAATTTCGTTTTCTTACCTATTGATTTTTACTAGCTGCTGAGCCGTAAAATAATAAAAAATCGTAGAAATAGGAGATTTTTATCGGGTTTTTTGCATTTCTGTAATTTCTGCAATTAAAACCGAGTATTTAACGCCAAAAAACTAGCCCTATCGGCGATATTAAAGAATTTCGTTTTTTTACCTATTGATTTTTACTAGCTGCTGAGCCGTAAAATAATAAAAAATCGTACAAATAGGAGATTTTTATCGGTTTTTTTGCATTTCTCTAATTTCTGCAATTAAAACCGAGTATTGAACGCCAAAAAGCTAGCTCTATCGGCGATATTTAAGAATTTCGTTTTTTTACCTATTGATTTTTACTAGCTGCTGAACCGTAAAATAATAAAAAATCGTACAAATAGGAGATTTTTATCGGGTTTTTTGCATTTCTCTAATTTCTGCAATTAAAACCGAGTATTTAACGCCAAAAAACTAGCCCTATCGGCGATATTTAAGAATTTTGTTTTCTTACCTATTGATTTTTACTAGCTGCTGAGCCGTAAAATAATTAAAAATCGTACAAATAGGAGATTTTTATCGGGTTTTTTGAATTTCTGTAATTTCTGCAATTAAAACCGAGTATTTAACGCCAAAAAACTAGCCCTATCGGCGATATTAAAGAAAGTCGTTTTTTTACCTATTGATTTTTACTAGCTGCTGAGCGGTAAAATAATAAAAAATCGTACAAATAGGAGATTTTTATCGGGTTTTTTGCATTCCTCTAATTTCTGCAATTAAAACCGAGTATGTAACGCCAAAAAACTAGCCCTATCGGTGAAATTTAAGAATTTCGTTTCTTTACCTACTGATTTTTACTAGCTGCTGAGCCGTAAAATAATAAAAAATCGTACAAATAGGAGATTTTTATCGGGTTTTTTGCATTTCTCTAATATCTGCAATTAAAGCCGAGTATTTAACGCCAAAAAACTAGCCCTATCGGCGAAATTTAAGAATTTCGTTTTTTTACCCACTGATTTTTACTAGCTGCTGAGCCGTAAAATAATAAAAAATCGTACAAATAGGAGATTTTTATCGGGTTTTTTGCATTTCTCTAATTTCTGCAATTAAAATTGAGTATTTAACGCCAAAAAACTAGCCGTATCGGCGAAATTTAAGAATTTCGTTTTTTTACCTAGTACTGATTTTTACTAGCTGCTGAGCCGTAAAATAATAAAAAATCGTACAAATAGGAGATTTTAATCGGGTTTTTTGCATTTCTCTAATTTCTGCAATTAAAACCGAGTATTTAACGCCAAAAAACTAGCCCTATCGGCGATATTTAAGAATTTCGTTTTTTTACCTATTGATTTTTACTAGCTGCTGAGCCGTAAAATAATAAAAAATCGTACAAATAGGAGATTTTTATCGGGTTTTTTGCATTTCTCTAATTTCTGCAATTAAAACCGAGTATTTAACGCCAAAAAACTAGCCCTATCGGCGATATTTAAGAATTTCGTTTTTTTACCTAATGATTTTTACTAGCTGCTGAGCCGTAAAATAATAAAAAATCGTACAAATAGGAGATTTTTATCGGGTTTTTTGCATTTCTCTAATTTCTGCAATTAAAACCGAGTATTTAACGCCAAAAAACTAGCCCTATCGGCGATATTTAAGAATTTCGTTTTTTTACCTAATGATTTTTACTAGCTGCTGAGCCGTAAAATAATAAAAAATCGTACAAATAGGAGATTTTTATCGGGTTTTTTGCATTTCTCTAATTTCTGCAATTAAAACCGAGTATTTAACGCCAAAAAACTAGCCCTATCGGCGATATTTAAGAATTTCGTTTTTTTACCTAATGATTTTTACTAGCTGCTGAGCCGTAAAATAATAAAAAATCGTACAAATAGGAGATTTTTATCGGGTTTTTCGCATTTCTCTAACTTCTGCAATTAAAACCAAGTATTTAACGCCAAAAAACTAGCCCCATCGGCGATATTAAAGAATTTCGTTTTTTTACCTATTGATTTTTACTAGCTGCTGAGCCGTAAAATAATAAAAAATCGTACAAATAGGAGATTTTTATTGGGTTTTTTGCATTTCTCTAATTTCTGCAATTAAAACCGAGTATTTAACGGCAAAAAACTAGCCCCATCGGCGATATTAAAGAATTTCGTTTTTTTACCTATTGATTTTTACTAGCTGCTGAGCCGTAAAATAATAAAAAATCGTACAAATAGGAGATTTTTATCGGGTTTTTTGCATTTCTCTAATTTCTGCAATTAAAACCGAGTATTTAACGCCAAAAAGCTAGCTCTATGGGCGATATTTAAGAATTTCGTTTTTTTACCTATTGATTTTTCTGCTGAGCCGTAAAATAATAAAAAATCGTACAAATAGGAGATTTTTATCGGGTTTTTTGCATTTCTCTAATTTCTGCAATTAAAACCGAGTATTTAACGCCAAAAAACTAGCCCTATCGGCGATATTTAAGAATTTTGTTTTCTTACCTATTGATTTTTACTAGCTGCTGAGCCGTAAAATAATAAAAAATCGTACAAATAGGAGATTTTTATCGGGTTTTTTGCATTTCTCTAATTTCTGCAATTAAAACCGAGTATTTAACGCCAAAAAACTAGCCCTATCGGCGATATTTAAGAATTTCGTTTTTTTACCTATTGATTTTTACTAGCTGCTGAGCCGTAAAATAATAAAAAATCGTACAAATAGGAGATTTTTATCGGGTTTTTGCATTTCTCTAATTTCTGCAATTAAAACCGAGTATTTAACGCCAAAAAACTAGCCCTATCGGCGATATTTAAGAATTTCGTTTTTTTACTTATTGATTTTTACTAGCTGCTGAATCGTAAAATAATAAAAAATCGTACAAATAGGAGATTTTTATCGGGTTTTTTGCATTTCTCTAATTTCTGCAATTAAAACCGAGTATTTAACGCCAAAAAACTAGCCCTATCGGTGATATTTAAGAATTTCGTTTTTTTACCTATTGATTTTTACTAGCTGTTGAGCCGTAAAATAATAAAAAATCGTACAAATAGGAGATTTTTATCGGGTTTTTTGCATTTCTCTAATTTCTGCAATTAAAACCGAGTATTTAACGCCAAAAAACTAGCCCTATCGGCGATATTTAAGAATTTCGTTTTTTTACTTATTGATTTTTACTAGCTGCTGAGTCGTAAAATAATAAAAAATCGTACAAATAGGAGATTTTTATCGGGTTTTTTGCATTTCTCTAATTTCTGCAATTAAAACCGAGTATTTAACGCCAAAAAACTAGCCCTATCGGTGATATTTAAGAATTTCGTTTTTTTACCTATTGATTTTTACTAGCTGCTGAGCCGTAAAATAATAAAAAATCGTACAAATAGGAGATTTTTATCGGGTTTTTTGCATTCCTCTAATTTCTGCAATTAAAACCGAGTATTTAACGCCAAAAAACTAGCCCTATCGGCGATATTTAAGAATTTCGTTTTTTTACCTAGTGATTTTTACTAGCTGCTGAGCCGTAAAATAATAAAAAATCGTACAAATAGGAGATTTTTATCGGGTTTTTTGCATTTCTCTAATTTCTGCAATTAAAACCGAGTATTTAACGCCAAAAAACTAGCCCTATCGGCGATATTTAAGAATTTCGTTTTTTTACCTAATGATTTTTACTAGCTGCTGAGCCGTAAAATAATAAAAAATCGTACAAATAGGAGATTTTTATCGGGTTTTTCGCATTTCTCTAACTTCTGCAATTAAAACCGAGTATTTAACGCCAAAAAACTAGCCCCATCGGCGATATTAAAGAATTTCGTTTTTTTACCTATTGATTTTTACTAGCTGCTGAGCCGTAAAATAATAAAAAATCGTACAAATAGGAGATTTTTATTGGGTTTTTTGCATTTCTCTAATTTCTGCAATTAAAACCGAGTATTTAACGCCAAAAAACTAGCCCCATCGGCGATATTAAAGAATTTCGTTTTTTTACCTATTGATTTTTACTAGCTGCTGAGCCGTAAAATAATAAAAAATCGTACAAATAGGAGATTTTTATCGGGTTTTTTGCATTTCTCTAATTTCTGCAATTAAAACCGAGTATTTAACGCCAAAAAGCTAGCTCTATCGGCGATATTTAAGAATTTCGTTTTTTTACCTATTGATTTTTCTGCTGAGCCGTAAAATAATAAAAAATCGTACAAATAGGAGATTTTTATCGGGTTTTTTGCATTTCTCTAATTTCTGCAATTAAAACCGAGTATTTAACGCCAAAAAACTAGCCCTATCGGCGATATTTAAGAATTTTGTTTTCTTACCTATTGATTTTTACTAGCTGCTGAGCCGTAAAATAATAAAAAATCGTACAAATAGGAGATTTTTATCGGGTTTTTTGCATTTCTGTAATTTCTGCAATTAAAACCGAGTATTTAACGCCAAAAAACTAGCCCTATCGGCGATATTTAAGAATTTCGTTTTTTTACCTATTGATTTTTACTAGCTGCTGAGCCGTAAAATAATAAAAAATCGTACAAATAGGAGATTTTTATCGGGTTTTTGCATTTCTCTAATTTCTGCAATTAAAACCGAGTATTTAACGCCAAAAAACTAGCCCTATCGGCGATATTTAAGAATTTCGTTTTTTTATTTATTGATTTTTACTAGCTGCTGAATCGTAAAATAATAAAAAATCGTACAAATAGGAGATTTTTATCGGGTTTTTTGCATTTCTCTAATTTCTGCAATTAAAACCGAGTATTTAACGCGAAAAAACTAGCCCTATCGGTGATATTTAAGAATTTCGTTTTTTTACTTATTGATTTTTACTAGCTGCTGAGTCGTAAAATAATAAAAAATCGTACAAATAGGAGATTTTTATCGGGTTTTTTGCATTTCTCTAATTTCTGCAATTAAAACCGAGTATTTAACGCCAAAAAACTAGCCCTATCGGTGATATTTAAGAATTTCGTTTTTTTACCTATTGATTTTTACTAGCTGCTGAGCCGTAAAATAATAAAAAATCGTACAAATAGGAGATTTTTATCGGGTTTTTTGCATTCCTCTAATTTCTGCAATTAAAACCGAGTATTTAACGCCAAAAAACTAGCCCTATCGGCGATATTTAAGAATTTCGTTTTTTTACCTAATGATTTTTACTAGCTGCTGAGCCGTAAAATAATAAAAAATCGTACAAATAGGAGATTTTTATCGGGTTTTTTGCATTTCTCTAATTTCTGCAATTAAAACCGAGTATTTAACGCCAAAAAACTAGCCCTATCGGCGATATTTAAGAATTTCGTTTTTTTACCTATTGATTTTTTCTAGCTGCTGAGCCGTAAAATAATAAAAAATCGTACAAATAGGAGATTTTTATCGGGTTTTTTGCTTTTCTCTAACTTCTGCAATTGAAACCGAGTATTTAACGCCAAAAAACTAGCCCTATCGGCGATATTTAAGAATTTTGTTTTCTTACCTATTGATTTTTACTAGCTGCTGAGCCGTAAAATAATAAAAAATCGTAGAAATAGGAGATTTTTATCGGGTTTTTTGCATTTCTGTAATTTCTGCAATTAAAGCCGAGTATTTAACGCCAAAAAACTAGCCCTATCGGCGATATTAAAGAATTTCGTTTTTTTACCTATTGATTTTTACTAGCTGCTGAGCCGTAAAATAATAAAAAATCGTACAAATACGAGATTTTTATCGGTTTTTTTGCATTTCTCTAATTTCTGCAATTAAAACCGAGTATTGAACGCCAAAAAGCTAGCTCTATCGGCGATATTTAAGAATTTCGTTTTTTTACCTATTGATTTTTACTAGCTGCTGAACCGTAAAATAATAAAAAATCGTACAAATAGGAGATTTTTATCGGGTTTTTTGCATTTCTCTAATTTCTGCAATTAAAACCGAGTATTTAACGCCAAAAAACTAGCCCTATCGGCGATATTTAAGAATTTCGTTTTCTTACCTATTGATTTTTACTAGCTGCTGAGCCGTAAAATAATAAAAAATCGTACAAATAGGAGATTTTTATCGGGTTTTTTGCATTTCTGTAATTTCTGCAATTAAAACCGAGTATTTAACGCCAAAAAACTAGCCCTATCGGCGATATTTAAGAATTTCGTTTTTTTACCTATTGATTTTTACTAGCTGCTGAGCCGTAAAATAATAAAAAATCGTACAAATAGGAGATTTTTATCGGGTTTTTGCATTTCTCTAATTTCTGCAATTAAAACCGAGTATTTAACGCCAAAAAACTAGCCCTATCGGCGATATTTAAGAATTTCGTTTTTTTACTTATTGATTTTTACTAGCTGCTGAATCGTAAAATAATAAAAAATCGTACAAATAGGAGATTTTTATCGGGTTTTTTGCATTTCTCTAATTTCTGCAATTAAAGCCGAGTATTTAACGCCAAAAAACTAGCCCTATCGGTGATATTTAAGAATTTCGTTTTTTTACCTATTGATTTTTACTAGCTGTTGAGCCGTAAAATAATAAAAAATCGTACAAATAGGAGATTTTTATCGGGTTTTTTGCATTTCTCTAATTTCTGCAATTAAAACCGAGTATTTAACGCCAAAAAACTAGCCCTATCGGCGATATTTAAGAATTTCGTTTTTTTACTTATTGATTTTTACTAGCTGCTGAGTCGTAAAATAATAAAAAATCGTACAAATAGGAGATTTTTATCGGGTTTTTTGCATTTCTCTAATTTCTGCAATTAAAACCGAGTATTTAACGCCAAAAAACTAGCCCTATCGGTGATATTTAAGAATTTCGTTTTTTTACCTATTGATTTTTACTAGCTGCTGAGCCGTAAAATAATAAAAAATCGTACAAATAGGAGATTTTTATCGGGTTTTTTGCATTCCTCTAATTTCTGCAATTAAAACCGAGTATTTAACGCCAAAAAACTAGCCCTATCGGCGATATTTAAGAATTTCGTTTTTTTACCTAGTGATTTTTACTAGCTGCTGAGCCGTAAAATAATAAAAAATCGTACAAATAGGAGATTTTTATCGGGTTTTTTGCATTTCTCTAATTTCTGCAAATAAAACCGAGTATTTAACGCCAAAAAACTAGCCCTATCGGCGATATTTAAGAATTTCGTTTTTTTACCTAATGATTTTTACTAGCTGCTGAGCCGTAAAATAATAAAAAATCGTACAAATAGGAGATTTTTATCGGGTTTTTCGCATTTCTCTAACTTCTGCAATTAAAACCGAGTATTTAACGCCAAAAAACTAGCCCCATCGGCGATATTAAAGAATTTCGTTTTTTTACCTATTGATTTTTACTAGCTGCTGAGCCGTAAAATAATAAAAAATCGTACAAATAGGAGATTTTTATTGGGTTTTTTGCATTTCTCTAATTTCTGCAATTAAAACCGAGTATTTAACGCCAAAAAACTAGCCCCATCGGCGATATTAAAGAATTTCGTTTTTTTACCTATTGATTTTTACTAGCTGCTGAGCCGTAAAATAATAAAAAATCGTACAAATAGGAGATTTTTATCGGGTTTTTTGCATTTCTCTAATTTCTGCAATTAAAACCGAGTATTTAACGCCAAAAAGCTAGCTCTATCGGCGATATTTAAGAATTTCGTTTTTTTACCTATTGATTTTTCTGCTGAGCCGTAAAATAATAAAAAATCGTACAAATAGGAGATTTTTATCGGGTTTTTTGCATTTCTCTAATTTCTGCAATTAAAACCGAGTATTTAACGCCAAAAAACTAGCCCTATCGGCGATATTTAAGAATTTTGTTTTCTTACCTATTGATTTTTACTAGCTGCTGAGCCGTAAAATAATAAAAAATCGTACAAATAGGAGATTTTTATCGGGTTTTTTGCATTTCTGTAATTTCTGCAATTAAAACCGAGTATTTAACGCCAAAAAACTAGCCCTATCGGCGATATTTAAGAATTTCGTTTTTTTACCTATTGATTTTTACTAGCTGCTGAGCCGTAAAATAATAAAAAATCGTACAAATAGGAGATTTTTATCGGGTTTTTGCATTTCTCTAATTTCTGCAATTAAAACCGAGTATTTAACGCCAAAAAACTAGCCCTATCGGCGATATTTAAGAATTTCGTTTTTTTATTTATTGATTTTTACTAGCTGCTGAATCGTAAAATAATAAAAAATCGTACAAATAGGAGATTTTTATCGGGTTTTTTGCATTTCTCTAATTTCTGCAATTAAAACCGAGTATTTAACGCGAAAAAACTAGCCCTATCGGTGATATTTAAGAATTTCGTTTTTTTACTTATTGATTTTTACTAGCTGCTGAGTCGTAAAATAATAAAAAATCGTACAAATAGGAGATTTTTATCGGGTTTTTTGCATTTCTCTAATTTCTGCAATTAAAACCGAGTATTTAACGCCAAAAAACTAGCCCTATCGGTGATATTTAAGAATTTCGTTTTTTTACCTATTGATTTTTACTAGCTGCTGAGCCGTAAAATAATAAAAAATCGTACAAATAGGAGATTTTTATCGGGTTTTTTGCATTCCTCTAATTTCTGCAATTAAAACCGAGTATTTAACGCCAAAAAACTAGCCCTATCGGCGATATTTAAGAATTTCGTTTTTTTACCTAATGATTTTTACTAGCTGCTGAGCCGTAAAATAATAAAAAATCGTACAAATAGGAGATTTTTATCGGGTTTTTTGCATTTCTCTAATTTCTGCAATTAAAACCGAGTATTTAACGCCAAAAAACTAGCCCTATCGGCGATATTTAAGAATTTCGTTTTTTTACCTATTGATTTTTTCTAGCTGCTGAGCCGTAAAATAATAAAAAATCGTACAAATAGGAGATTTTTATCGGGTTTTTTGCTTTTCTCTAACTTCTGCAATTGAAACCGAGTATTTAACGCCAAAAAACTAGCCCTATCGGCGATATTTAAGAATTTTGTTTTCTTACCTATTGATTTTTACTAGCTGCTGAGCCGTAAAATAATAAAAAATCGTAGAAATAGGAGATTTTTATCGGGTTTTTTGCATTTCTGTAATTTCTGCAATTAAAACCGAGTATTTAACGCCAAAAAACTAGCCCTATCGGCGATATTAAAGAATTTCGTTTTTTTACCTATTGATTTTTACTAGCTGCTGAGCCGTAAAATAATAAAAAATCGTACAAATAGGAGATTTTTATCGGTTTTTTTGCATTTCTCTAATTTCTGCAATTAAAACCGAGTATTGAACGCCAAAAAGCTAGCTCTATCGGCGATATTTAAGAATTTCGTTTTTTTACCTATTGATTTTTACTAGCTGCTGAACCGTAAAATAATAAAAAATCGTACAAATAGGAGATTTTTATCGGGTTTTTTGCATTTCTCTAATTTCTGCAATTAAAACCGAGTATTTAACGCCAAAAAACTAGCCCTATCGGCGATATTTAAGAATTTTGTTTTCTTACCTATTGATTTTTACTAGCTGCTGAGCCGTAAAATAATTAAAAATCGTACAAATAGGAGAGTTTTATCGGGTTTTTTGAATTTCTGTAATTTCTGCAATTAAAACCGAGTATTTAACGCCAAAAAACTAGCCCTATCGGCGATATTAAAGAAAGTCGTTTTTTTACCTATTGATTTTTACTAGCTGCTGAGCGGTAAAATAATAAAAAATCGTACAAATAGGAGATTTTTATCGGGTTTTTTGCATTCCTCTAATTTCTGCAATTAAAACCGAGTATGTAACGCCAAAAAACTAGCCCTATCGGTGAAATTTAAGAATTTCGTTTTTTTACCTACTGATTTTTACTAGCTGCTGAGCCGTAAAATAATAAAAAATCGTACAAATAGGAGATTTTTATCGGGTTTTTTGCATTTCTCTAATATCTGCAATTAAAGCCGAGTATTTAACGCCAAAAAACTAGCCCTATCGGCGAAATTTAAGAATTTCGTTTTTTTACCCACTGATTTTTACTAGCTGCTGAGCCGTAAAATAATAAAAAATCGTACAAATAGGAGATTTTTATCGGGTTTTTTGCATTTCTCTAATTTCTGCAATTAAAATTGAGTATTTAACGCCAAAAAACTAGCCGTATCGGCGAAATTTAAGAATTTCGTTTTTTTACCTAGTACTGATTTTTACTAGCTGCTGAGCCGTAAAATAATAAAAAATCGTACAAATAGGAGATTTTAATCGGGTTTTTTGCATTTCTCTAATTTCTGCAATTAAAACCGAGTATTTAACGCCAAAAAACTAGCCCTATCGGCGATATTTAAGAATTTCGTTTTTTTACCTATTGATTTTTACTAGCTGCTGAGCCGTAAAATAATAAAAAATCGTACAAATAGGAGATTTTTATCGGGTTTTTTGCATTTCTCTAATTTCTGCAATTAAAACCGAGTATTTAACGCCAAAAAACTAGCCCTATCGGCGAAATTTAAGAATTTAGTTTTTTTACTTATTGATTTTTACTAGGTGCTGAGCCGTAAAATAATAAAAAATCGTACAAATAGGAGATTTTTATCGGGTTTTTTGCATTACCCTAATTTCTGCAATTAAAACCGAGTATTTAACGCCAAAAAACTAGCCCTATCGGCGAAATTTAAGAATTTAGTTTTTTTACTTACTGATTTTTACTAGGTGCTGAGCCGTAAAATAATTAAAAATCGTACAAATAGGAGATTTTTATCGGGTTTTTTGCATTACCCTAATTTCTGCAATTAAAACCGAGTATTTAACGCCAAAAAACTAGCCCTTTCGGCGAAATTTAAGAATTTCGTTTTTTTACTTACTGATTTTTACTAGCTGCTGAGCCGTAAAATAATAAAAAATCGTACAAATAGGAGATTTTTATCGGGTTTTTTGCATTACCCTAATTTCTGCAATTAAAACCGAGTATTTAACGCCAAAAAACTAGCCCTATCGGCGAAATTTAAGAATTTAGTTTTTTTACCTACTGATTTTTACTAGTTGCTGAGCCGTAAAATAATAAAAAACCGTACAAATAGGAGACTTTTATCGGGTTTTTTGCATTTCTCTAATTTCTGCAATTAAAACCGAGTATTTAACGCCAAAAAACTAACCCTATCGGCGAAATTTAAGAATTTCGTTTTTTTACTTACTGATTTTTACTAGGTGCTGAGCCGTAAAATAATAAAAAATCGTACAAATAGGAGATTTTTATCGGGTTTTTTGCATTTCTCTAATTTCTGCAATTAAAACCGAGTATTTGACGCCAAAAAACTAGCCCTATCGGCGAAATTTAAGAATTTCGTTTTTTTACCTACTGATTTTTATTAGCTGCTGAGCCGTAAAATAATAAAAAATCGTTCAAATAGGAGATTTTTATCGGGTTTTTTGCATTTCTCTAATTTCTGCAATTCAAACCGAGTATTTAACGCCAAAAAACTAGCCCTATCGGCGAAATTTAAGAATTTCGTTTTTTTACCTACTGATTTTTACTAGCTGCTGAGCCGTAAAATAATAAAAAATCGTACATATAGGAGATTTTTATCGGGTTTTTTGCATTTCTCTAATTTCTGCAATTAAAACCGAGTATTTAACGCCAAAAAACTAGCCCTATCGGCGAAATTTAAGAATTTCGTTTTTTTACCTACTGATTTTTACTAGCTGCTGAGCCGTAAAATAATAAAAAATCGTACAAATAGGAGATTTTTATGGGATTTTTTGCATTTCTCTAATTTCTGCAATTAAAACCGAGTATTTAACGCCAAAAAACTAGCCCTAACGGCGATATTTAAGAATTTCGTTTTTTTACCTACTGATTTTTACTAGCTGCAGAGCCGTAAAATAATAAAAAATCGTACAAATAGGATATTTTTATCGGGTTTTTTTCATTTCTGTAATTTTTGCAATTAAAATTGAGTATTTAACGCCAAAAAACTAGCCCTATCGGCGAAATTTAAGAATTTCGTTTTTTTACCTACTGATTTTTACTAGCTGCTGAGCCGTAAAATAATAAAAAATCGTACAAATAGGAGATTTTAATCGGGTTTTTTGCATTTCTCTAATTTCTGCAATTAAAACCGAGTATTTAACGCCAAAAAACTAGCCCTATCGGCGAAATTTAAGAATTTCGTTTTTTTACCTACTGATTTTTACTAGCTGCTGAGCCGTAAAATAATAAAAAATCGTACAAATAGGAGATTTTTATCGGTTTTTTTGCATTTCTCTAATTTCTGCAATTAAAATTGAGTATTTAACGCCAAAAAACTAGCGCTATCGGCGAAATTTAAGAATTTCGTTTTTTTAACTACTGATTTTTACTAGCTGCTGAGCCGAAAATAATAAAAAATCGTACAAATAGGAGATTTTAATCGGGTTTTTTGCATTTCTCTAATTTCTGCAATTAAAACCGAGTATTTAACGCCAAAAAACTAGCCCTATCGGCGAAATTTAAGAATTTCGTTTTTTTACCTACTGATTTTTACTAGCTGCAGAGCCGTAAAATAATAAAAAATCGTACAAATAGGATATTTTTATCGGGTTTTTTTCATTTCTGTAATTTTTGCAATTAAAATTGAGTATTTAACGCCAAAAAACTAGCCCTATCGGCGAAATTTAAGAATTTCGTTTTTTTACCTACTGATTTTTACTAGCTGCTGAGCCGTAAAATAATAAAAAATCGTACAAATAGGAGATTTTAATCGGGTTTTTTGCATTTCTCTAATTTCTGCAATTAAAACCGAGTATTTAACGCCAAAAAACTAGCCCTATCGGCGAAATTTAAGAATTTCGTTTTTTTACCTACTGATTTTTACTAGCTGCTGAGCCGTAAAATAATAAAAAATCGTACAAATAGGAGATTTTTATCGGTTTTTTTGCATTTCTCTAATTTCTGCAATTAAAATTGAGTATTTAACGCCAAAAAACTAGCGCTATCGGCGAAATTTAAGAATTTGGTTTTTTTAACTACTGATTTTTACTAGCTGCTGAGCCGAAAATAATAAAAAATCGTACAAATAGGAGATTTTAATCGGGTTTTTTGCATTTCTCTAATTTCTGCAATTAAAACCGAGTATTTAACGCCAAAAAACTAGCCCTATCGGCGAAATTTAAGAATTTCGTTTTTTTACCTACTGATTTTTACTAGCTGCTGAGCCGTAAAATATTAAAAAATCGTACAAATAGGAGATTTTTATGGGGTTTTTTGCATTTCTCTAATTTCTGCAATTAAAACCGAGTATTTAACGCCAAAAAACTAGCCCTAACGGCGATATTTAAGAATTTCGTTTTTTTACCTACTGATTTTTACTAGCTGCTGAGCCGTAAAATAATAAAAAATCATACAAATAGGAGATTTTTATCGGGTTTTTTGCATTTCTCTAATTTCTGCAATTAAAGCCGAGTATTTAACGCCAAAAAACTAGCCCTATCGGCGAAATTTAAGAATTTCGTTTTTTTACCTACTGATTTTTACTAGCTGCTGAGCCGTATAATAATAAAAAATCGTACAAATAGGAGATTTTTATCGGGTTTTTTGCATTTCTCTAATTTCTGCAATTAAAACCGAGTATTTAACGCCAAAAAACTAGCCCTATCGGCGAAATTTAAGAATTTAGTTTTTTTACCTACTGATTTTTACTAGTTGCTGAGCCGTAAAATAATAAAAAACCGTACAAATAGGAGATTTTTATCGGGTTTTTTGCATTTCTCTAATTTCTGCAATTAAAACCGAGTATTTAACGCCAAAAAACTAGCCCTATCGGCGAAATTTAAGAATTTCGATTTTTTACTTACTGATTTTTACTAGGTGCTGAGCCGTAAAATAATAAAAAATCGTACAAATAGGAGATTTTTATCGGGTTTTTTGCATTTCTCTAATTTCTGCAATTAAAACCGAGTATTTGACGCCAAAAAACTAGCCCTATCGGCGAAATTTAAGAATTTGGTTTTTTTACCTACTGATTTTTATTAGCTGCTGAGCCGTAAAATAATAAAAAATCGTTCAAATAGGAGATTTTTATCGGGTTTTTTGCATTTCTCTAATTTCTGCAATTCAAACCGAGTATTTAACGCCAAAAAACTAGCCCTATCGGCGAAATTTAAGAATTTCGTTTTTTTACCTACTGATTTTTACTAGCTGCTGAGCCGTAAAATAATAAAAAATCGTACAAATAGGAGATTTTTATCGGGTTTTTTGCATTTCTCTAATTTCTGCAATTAAAACCGAGTATTTAACGCCAAAAAACTAGCCCTATCGGCGAAATTTAAGAATTTCGTTTTTTTACCTACTGATTTTTACTAGCTTCAGAGCCGTAAAATAATAAAAAATCGTACAAATAGGATATTTTTATCGGGTTTTTTGCATTTCTGTAATTTTTGCAATTAAAATTGAGTATTTAACGCCAAAAAAGTAGCCCTATCGGCGAAATTTAAGAATTTCGTTTTTTTACCTACTGATTTTTACTAGCTGCTGAGCCGTAAAATAATAAAAAATCGTACAAATAGGAGATTTTAATCGGGTTTTTTGCATTTCTCTAATTTCTGCAATTAAAACCGAGTATTTAACGCCAAAAAACTAGCCCTATCGGCGAAATTTAAGAATTTCGTTTTTTTACCTACTGATTTTTACTAGCTGCTGAGCCGTAAAATAATAAAAAATCGTACAAATAGGAGATTTTTATCGGTTTTTTTGCATTTCTCTAATTTCTGCAATTAAAATTGAGTATTTAACGCCAAAAAACTAGCCCTATCGGCGATATTTAAGAATTTCGTTTTTTTACCTATTGATTTTTACTAGCTGCTGAACCGTAAAATAATAAAAAATCGTACAAATAGGAGATTTTTATCGGGTTTTTTGCATTTCTCTAATTTCTGCAATTAAAACTGAGTATTTAACGCCAAAAAACTAGCCCTATCGGCGAAATTTAAGAATTTCGTTTTTTTACCTACTGATTTTTATTAGCTGCTGAGCCGTAAAATAATAAAAAATCGTACAAATAGGAAATTTTTATCGGGTTTTTTGCATTTCTCTAATTTCTGCAATTCAAACCGAGTATTTAACGCCAAAAAACTAGCCCTATCGGCGAAATTTAAGAATTTCGTTTTTTTACCTACTGATTTTTACTAGCTGCTGAGCCGTAAAATAATAAAAAATAGTACAAATAGGAGATTTTAATCGGGTTTTTTGCATTTCTCTAATTTCTGCAATTAAAACCGAGTATTTAACGCCAAAAAACTAGCCCTATCGGCGAAATTTAAGAATTTCGTTTTTTTACCTACTGATTTTTACTAGCTGCTGAGCCGTAAAATAATAAAAAATCGTACAAATAGGACATTTTTATAGGGTTTTTTGGATTTCTCTAATTTCTGCAATTAAAACCGAGTATTTAACGCCAAAAAACTAGCCCTATCGGCGAAATTTAAGAATTTCGTTTTTTTACCTACTGATTTTTACTAGCTGCTGAGCCGTAAAATATTAAAAAATCGTACAAATAGGAGATTTTTATCGGGTTTTTTGCATTTCTCTAATTTCTGCAATTAAAATTGAGTATTTAACGCCAAAAAACTAGCCCTATCGGCGATATTTAAGAACTTCGTTTTTTTACCTATTGATTTTTACTAGCTGCTGAACCGTAAAATAATAAAAAATCGTACAAATAGGAGATTTTTATGGGGTTTTTTGCATTTCTCTAATTTCTGCAATTAAAACCGAGTATTTAACGCCAAAAAACTAGCCCTATCGGCGAAATTTAAGAATTTCATTTTTTTACCTACTGATTTTTACTAGCTGCTGAGCCGTAAAATAATAAAAAATCGTACAAATAGGAGATTTTTATAGGGTTTTTTGCATTTCTCTAATTTCTGCAATTAAAACCGAGTATTTAACGCCAAAAAACTAGCCCTATCGGCGAAATTTAAGAATTTCGTTTTTTTACCTACTGATTTTTACTAGCTGCTGAGCCGTAAAATAATAAAAAATCGTACAAATAGGAGATTTTTATCGGGTTTTTTGCATTTCTCTAATTTCTGCAATTAAAATTGAGTATTTAACGCCAAAAAACTAGCCCTATCGGCGAAATTTAAGAATTTCGTTTTTTTACCTAGTACTGATTTTTACTAGCTGCTGAGCCGTAAAATAATAAAAAATCGTACAAATAGGAGATTTTAATCGGGTTTTTTGCATTTCTCTAATTTCTGCAATTAAAACCGAGTATTTAACGCCAAAAAACTAGCCCTATCGGCGAAATTTAAGAATTTCGTTTTTTTACCTACTGATTTTTACTAGCTGCTGAGCCGTAAAATAATAAAAAATCGTACATATAGGAGATTTTTATCGGGTTTTTTGCATTTCTCTAATTTCTGCAATTAAAACCGAGTATTTAACGCCATAAAACTAGCCCTATCGGCGAAATTTAAGAATTTCGTTTATTTACCTACTGATTTTTACTAGCTGCTGAGCAGTAAAATAATAAAAAATCATACAAATAGGAGATTTTTATCGGGTTTTTTGCATTTCTCTAATTTCTGCAATTAAAACCGAGTATTTAACGCCAAAAAACTAGCCCTATCGGCGAAATTTAAGAATTTCGTTTTTTTACCTACTGATTTTTACTAGCTGCAGAGCCGTAAAATAATAAAAAATCGTACAAATAGGAGATTTTTATCGGGTTTTTTGCATTTCTCTAATTTCTGCAATTAAAATTGAGTATTTAACGCCAAAAAACTAGCCCTATCGGCGAAATTTAAGAATTTCGTTTTTTTACCTAGTACTGATTTTTACTAGCTGCTGAGCCGTAAAATAATAAAAAATCGTACAAATAGGAGATTTTAATCGGGTTTTTTGCATTTCTCTAATTTCTGCAATTAAAACCGAGTATTTAACGCCAAAAAACTAGCCCTATCGGCGATATTTAAGAATTTCGTTTTTTTACCTATTGATTTTTACTAGCTGCTGAGCCGTAAAATAATAAAAAATCGTACAAATAGGAGATTTTTATCGGGTTTTTTGCATTTCTCTAATTTCTGCAATTAAAACCGAGTATTTAACGCCAAAAAAGTAGCCCTATCGGCGAAATTTAAGAATTTCGTTTTTTTACCTACTGATTTTTACTAGCTGCTGAGCCGTAAAATAATAAAAAATCGTACAAATAGGAGATTTTTATCGGGTTTTTTGCATTTCTCTAATTTCTGCAATTAAAACCGAGTATTTAACGCCAAAAAAGTAGCCCTATCGGCGAAATTTAAGAATTTCGTTTTTTTACCTACTGATTTTTACTTGCTGCTGAGCCGTAAAATAATAAAAAATCTATTAGAATTTCTAGTGGTAAGGACAGTAAAAGATCAATATGAATACGAAGTTTATTTTAAAGGTTCTGGCTCTGATAAAGTCAATAACACAACTATTTTTATGAAAAAACAAAACTAGATCAGAAAAATATCAATCATAGATTGCGAGCAAGGGAACCTTTGATTTTGAATACAAGTGATTGAAAAATTGGTAAAGTTTAATTCTAACACTCTCCCTCAATTTTGCATCTTCGTTCTCTTGATTTCATGCAATCCCAATCCGGTGACACAAAACGTGTGCTTCGGGGAGTGAAGGGGTTTTGTGAGCACATCTGCAATCATTTCTTGGGTAGAGATGTAACTTCTGATGTCAATATGCTTCGAACGAGAGTGGAATACAGGATTTCTTGCTAGTTTTCCCGCGCTTTGATTATCATTATATAATCGAATATGTCCCAAATAATTAAAGCCAAGATCATTTAGGATACTAATTAAATATATAGCTTCCTTTGCAGCATCAGTGAGACTCATGTATTCGGCCTCAGTGGATGAAAGAGCTATGGTTCGTTGTTTCCTAGATTCCCACGAAAAAGCCGCTCCAGCAAGGATGAATGCCATACCCGTAAATGAACGTCTGTCGAGAGTGCAGTTGGCCCAATCGGCATCGACGAATCCAAGTATAGGTTTTCCAATTTTTTTGTAATGCAATCCTAAATGCATCGTACCGCTAAGATACCTGAGGACCCGCTTTGCTGCAGTCCAGTGTAACTTCTGGTAATTGTTGTTCCATTGGCTTAGCGTGCTCACTGCGTGAGCAATATCGGGACGAGTTCCCTGAGCTAAGTACATTAAAGCTCCAATGAGTTCTCGAAATGGGAACTTAGTGTCTTTATCGTCTATGTCCACAGATTCATCTGTTAATTTGGTCCCCGCGACAAGTGGAGTACTTATAGGTTTACAGTCGCTCATTCGGAATCTTGCTAAAATATCCCGAATGTATCCCGTTTGCGAGAGGATATAACTTCCTTCACTTCGGGTTATTTCGATCCCTAAACAATATCGAGCTTCCCCTAGATTTTTCATTGAAAAAGCATTACCAAGTTCTTGCTTGAACTTATCTGCTTTCCTTGAATCTGAAGACGCTATGAGAATGTCATCGACATATACGACTAATAATATCGTTTTTTCGTGATTCACGTAGGTGCATGGATCTGAGCTTGTTGATTTGAATCCGAGATCGTGGAGAGTTTCATTCAACTTCTTATGCCATTGTCGTCCAGCTTGACGAAGACCATACAAGGCTTTAGTTAGTTTGCAAACTTTGTCTCCGCCTTGTAATTGTTCCTTCATCTTCTTCGCTTTTTCCACTAATTGATTTCCCTCTTCGTTTATAATACGTTCAAGCATGAGTTCCAAGAGATCAGGCTTCTCCATATAGACAGTGGTATCCATATGCCCGTTGAGATACGCCGTGGTAATGTCTATTTGCGAAATAGTCATATCAAATTCTGCGGATAAAGCCACTAGCAATCTGAGGGAACTTAATCGAGCTACTGGGGCAAATGTATCATAGAAATCTATTCCTGGACGTTGGGAAAATCCTTTAGCGACAACTCGAGCTTTCCTGCGTTCCAAAGAGCCATCAGCGTTATATTTATTTCGAAGAATGGTGCGACACCCGATGACATTCTCCTTAGCTGGTCTATTAACAATTTCCCAAGTATTGTTGGAAATTAGACTTCTAAGTTCTGAGTAAATCGCATCCTTCCATTCTGCTGCGTCGTTACCTGAGGTTGCATCAGCGAAAGGTATTTCAGCAGCAAGCATCACTACCTGGGTGTCCACCTGCATTGATTCAGGATCATTCTCTCCCTCGCTATTATGCTCTTCTCCAACGTTTAAGTTGTCTTTGCCATTTCCAACACTTATTGTGTTATATTGCTTAGCAGGTCTGCCTCTTTTTCCAGTACATAGTTTTCGAGGACGCCCTGGACCACGTCTTGAATGTTCGCTATTTTGATCATCATCTGGTATAATTTCCATGTTGATGTTTTGTATTAATGTCTCCTCTAAATAATTTTTCGGATTTCCACCGATTTCAGTTTGCTGAGGCTCCTCAATTGGTTCAAAGCTTTTCAGAATATTGAATCTACCGTTTATTGTATCGGCACTAACGATGTCCTCGTATAAGTTTGGCGTTCCGAATTCATCAAAGAAGACGACATCCCTGGTGACTAATATTTTGTTTCTTGAGGGAACCCAGATGCGATATCCCCTTGATGTTTCTGCGTATCCAACAAATACACCTTTAAAAGCTTTTGGTTCAAATTTCCCCTTATTCGGTGATTTATCAAGGACGTATGCTTTACAACCAAAGGTCCTGAAATATTTTATATTCGGACGACGATTAGCCCACTTTTCGTATGGTGTCCCATTGTCCAGGCTTTTGGTGGTACATCGATTCTTTATGTGATTTGCAGTTGCTATTGCTTCACTCCAGAAAGATGGAGGCAGTCCTGATTGCATGAGCATGCATCTTGCAGATTCCACCAGAGTTCTGTTCTTGCGTTCTGCAACTCCATTTTGTTGGGGAGTGTAGGGCGTTGTAAAGCGTTGGCGTATTCCCGCCGCTTTTAGAACTTCCTTCAATGAGGAATTGTCGAACTCTTTTCCGTTATCAGACTGCAAAGCCTTTATTCGTTTTCCGGTTTGTGTTTCAACGAATTTTTTATATTCAACGAATTTTTCAGTCGCTTCGCTCTTGTTTTTCAAAAAATATACTTCACACCATCGACTATAGTCATCTATTAATGTCATGAAGTACCAGGCACCTCCTTTGGACATTGTTCGCATTGGGCCACAGAGGTCTGTATAAACGACTTGAAGAACATCACAGGATCTCTGTTCCCGAATGGGAAATTTAGCCCTAGACATTTTTCCGGCTGTGCAAATCTCGCAGTCTTTCAGCTTCGAATCGTACTTGAGATCGAATCCTTCGACTACATGATTCCTTGCCATCTTATTCATGTCCTTGATGTTGAGATGTCCTAGGCGCTCATGCCAGATATTAACATCTGAGCGCTTAATACTGACAGCAGCGCATGCTTGTTGAGCTTCAGTTCGGATATAAAATAAATCTCCTTTACGATCTGCTATCATTTTTAAATTACCATCATGGTCAGTTACAATTGCTTGTTTATTTGTAAAGAGAACCTGATGATCCTTATCAACGATTTTGGCTACTGATAGTAGGTTGGTTCGAAGATCCGGTACATAAAGAGCATTCTTGAGCTTTACGAAATTGCTTTTATTTCCATATGAAGTAATTATTTTTACATCCCCTTTAGCTTCAACGAGTGCTGTAGCGTTACTCGCTAACTTGATTCCACCTTGTGTCTCTTCCAAGTTTGAGAATAAATGTTTATTGTTGCACAAATGTGATGTGCAACCGCTGTCGAGGCACCAGTTATAAGATTCTTCGTGCACCGCCGTAAGTACACTCGATTCTCCTAAGATTGCGAGATAAGCTTCCTCTGAAAAATTTGCCTTTTCATTATCCCTTTTCTTTCTAGCGTAGCAATCTGCGTATTTGTGGCCTAACTTTTTGCAGAAGCCACATTTGTATTTTGGTCGCAAGTCCGATTTTATGTGCCTGCTATCACTCTTCGGTTGGATGAACGATGATTCTTTAGGTTTATTTTTAAAATGCTTTATTTACAGAGCCCCAGTTTCAATTTCCTTTTTCTTCTGGATTCTTGCGTCACTTTCCTCAATAATTTTGATTTTTAGTGAGTCAACGTCGGGTAGAGAGTGCCGCGATTCAATGGCACAACGGAAATTTTCAAAACTGCCAGGTAAGCTATATAGAAGCATTATCGTAAGTAAATCACCGTTGATATTTACGTCCATAGATTCAAGTTTATCTACGGCATCAAAAAACTTCGAAAGATGTTCTCTGACATTGTCAGTATCTCCCATCTTATGTTGTGTTAACATTTTTAGAAGAGTAGCCTTACGAGCAGGACCTTTGGAAGCATATATAGATTCAAGCTTGTCCCACACTTCTTTCGATGTGGTACACCCCTTTATTTGTTTTAGCTCTGAAGGGTTAATTGAGAGAATCAAGTCCGCTCTAGCTTTTCGATCTTCTTTTATCCACAAATCACACGCGGCCTGGGTTGCTTTTAGTTTGTTACCTTCACCTTCCACTGTATCTGTAGGTCTTACCTTTTCACCATTTACGTAATCCCATACATCATTTTTTATAAGGACGGCTTCAGCTTGTATTTTCCAAGTGTCGTAATTATCTTTCGACAGGGTATCGATCCTTGTGGAATTTATGGTGTTCTTATGTGTCATCATGGCTAGCTACTGGGTCTTATTTTAATATAGCAAGAACCCGTTCGTATGCCTTCGCGTCGATGCACTCTTGTGTTTGATTCACTCTTTTCAACTTCACATTAACAATCTTTTATTATACGGTTGTTTTTTTTTTAATATTGATCTTTTACTCGAGTTCCTGGGCCCATAACCTATTAGAATTTCTAGTGGTAAGGACAGTAAAAGATCAATATGAATACGAAGTTTATTTTAAAGGTTCTGGCTCTGATAAAGTCAATAACACAACTATTTTTATGAAAAAACAAAACTAGATCAGAAAAATATCAATCATAGATTGCGAGCAAGGGAACCTTTGATTTTGAATACAAGTGATTGAAAAATTGGTAAAGTTTAATTCTAACAAAATCGTACAAATAGGAGATTTTTATCGGGTTTTTTGCATTTCTCTAATTTCTGCAATTAAAACCGAGTATTTAACGCCAAAAAACTAGCCCTTTCGGCGAAATTTAAGAATTTCGTTTTTTTACTTACTGATTTTTACTAGCTGCTGAGCCGTAAAATAATAAAAAATCGTACAAATAGGAGATTTTTATCGGGTTTTTTGCATTTCTCTAATTTCTGCAATTAAAACCGAGTATTTAACGCCAAAAAACTAGCCCTATCGGCGAAATTTAAGAATTTAGTTTTTTTACCTACTGATTTTTACTAGTTGCTGAGCCGTAAAATAATAAAAACCCGTACAAATAGGAGATTTTTATCGGGTTTTTTGCATTTCTCTAATTTCTGCAATTAAAACCGAGTATTTAACGCCAAAAAACTAGCCCTATCGGCGAAATTTAAGAATTTCGATTTTTTACTTACTGATTTTTACTAGGTGCTGAGCCGTAAAATAATAAAAAATCGTACAAATAGGAGATTTTTATCGGGTTTTTTGCATTTCTCTAATTTCTGCAATTAAAACCGAGTATTTGACGCCAAAAAACTAGCCCTATCGGCGAAATTTAAGAATTTCGTTTTTTTACCTACTGATTTTTATTAGCTGCTGAGCCGTAAAATAATAAAAAATCGTTCAAATAGGAGATTTTTATCGGGTTTTTTGCATTTCTCTAATTTCTGCAATTCAAACCGAGTATTTAACGCCAAAAAACAAGCCGTATCGGCGAAATTTAAGAATTTCGTTTTTTTACCTACTGATTTTTACTAGCTGCTGAGCCGTAAAATAATAAAAAATCGTACATATAGGAGATTTTTATCGGGTTTTTTGCATTTCTCTAATTTCTGCAATTAAAACCGAGTATTTAACGCCAAAAAACTAGCCCTATCGGCGAAATTTAAGAATTTCGTTTTTTTACCTACTGATTTTTACTAGCTGCTGAGCCGTAAAATAATAAAAAATCGAACAAATAGGAGATTTTTATGGGGTTTTTTGCATTTCTCTAATTTCTGCAATTAAAACCGAGTATTTAACGCCAAAAAACTAGCCCTAACGGCGATATTTAAGAATTTCGTTTATTTACCTACTGATTTTTACTAGCTGCTGAGCCGTAAAATAATAAAAAATCATACAAATAGGACATTTTTATCGGGTTTTCTGCATTTCTCTAATTTCTGCAATTAAAACCGAGTATTTAACGCCAAAAAACTAGCCCTATCGGCGAAATTTAAGAATTTCGTTTTTTTACCTACTGATTTTTACTAGCTGCAGAGCCGTAAAATAATAAAAAATCGTACAAATAGGATATTTTTATCGGGGTTTTTTTTTTTCTGTAATTTTTGCAATTAAAATTGAGTATTTAACGCCAAAAAACTAGCCCTATCGGCGAAATTTAAGAATTTCGTTTTTTTACCTACTGATTTTTACTAGCTGCTGAGCCGTAAAATAATAAAAAATCGTACAAATAGGAGATTTTAATCGGGTTTTTTGCATTTCTCTAATTTCTGCAATTAAAACCGAGTATTTAACGCCAAAAAACTAGCCCTATCGGCGAAATTTAAGAATTTCGTTTTTTTACCTACTGATTTTTACTAGCTGCTGAGCCGTAAAATAATAAAAAATCATACAAATAGGAGATTTTTATCGGTTTTTTTGCATTTCTCTAATTTCTGCAATTAAAATTGAGTATTTAACGCCAAAAAACTAGCCCTATCGGCGAAATTTAAGAATTTCGTTTTTTTACCTACTGATTTTTACTAGCTGCTGAGCCGTAAAATAATAAAAAATCGTACAAATAGGAGATTTTAATCGGGTTTTTTGCATTTCTCTAATTTCTGCAATTAAAACCGAGTATTTAACGCCAAAAAACTAGCCCTATCGGCGAAATTTAAGAATTTCGTTTTTTTACCTACTGATTTTTACTAGCTGCTGAGCCGTAAAATATTAAAAAATCGTACAAATAGGAGATTTTAATCGGTTTTTTTGCATTTCTCTAATTTCTGCAATTAAAACCGAGTATTTAACGCCAAAAAACTAGCCCTATCGGCGAAATTTAAGAATTTCGTTTTTTTACCTACTGATTTTTATTAGCTGCTGAGCCGTAAAATAATAACAAATCGTACAAATAGGAGATTTTTATCGGGTTTTTTGCATTTCTCTAATTTCTGCAATTCAAACCGAGTATTTAACGCCAAAAAACTAGCCCTATCGGCGAAATTTAAGAATTTCGTTTTTTTACCTACTGATTTTTACTAGCTGCTGAGCCGTAAAATATTAAAAAATCGTACAAATAGGAGATTTTAATCGGGTTTTTTGCATTTCTCTAATTTCTGCAATTAAAACCGAGTATTTAACGCCAAAAAACTAGCCCTATCGGCGATATTTAAGAATTTCGTTTTTTTACCTATTGATTTTTACTAGCTGCTGAACCGTAAAATAATAAAAAATCGTACAAATAGGAGATTTTTATCGGGTTTTTTGCATTTCTCTAATTTCTGCAATTAAAACCGAGTATTTAACGCCAAAAAACTAGCCCTATCGGCGAAATTTAAGAATTTCGTTTTTTTACCTACTGATTTTTATTAGCTGCTGAGCCGTAAAATAATAACAAATCGTACAAATAGGAGATTTTTATCGGGTTTTTTGCATTTCTCTAATTTCTGCAATTCAAACCGAGTATTTAACGCCAAAAAACTAGCCCTATCGGCGAAATTTAAGAATTTCGTTTTTTTACCTACTGATTTTTACTAGCTGCTGAGCCGTAAAATAATAAAAAATCGTACAAATAGGAGATTTTTATGGGGTTTTTTGCATTTCTCTAATTTCTGCAATTAAAACCGAGTATTTAACGCCAAAAAACTAGCCCTAACGGCGATAATTAAGAATTTCGTTTATTTACCTACTGATTTTTACTAGCTGCTGAGCCGTAAAATAATAAAAAATCATACAAATAGGACATTTTTATGGGGTTTTTTGCATTTCTCTAATTTCTGCAATTAAAACCGAGTATTTAACGCCAAAAAACTAGCCCTATCGGCGAAATTTAAGAATTTCGTTTTTTTACCTACTGATTTTTACTAGCTGCAGAGCCGTAAAATAATAAAAAATCGTACAAATAGGATATTTTTATCGGGTTTTTTGCATTTCTGTAATTTTTGCAATTAAAATTGAGTATTTAACGCCAAAAAACTAGCCCTATCGGCGAAATTTAAGAATTTCGTTTTTTTACCTACTGATTTTTACTAGCTGCTGAGCCGTAAAATAATAAAAAATCGTACAAATAGGAGATTTTAATCGGGTTTTTTGCATTTCTCTAATTTTTGCAATTAAAACCGAGTATTTAACGCCAAAAAACTAGCCCTATCGGCGAAATTTAAGAATTTCGTTTTTTTACCTACTGATTTTTACTAGCTGCTGAGCCGTAAAATAATAAAAAATCGTACAAATAGGAGATTTTTATCGGTTTTTTTGCATTTCTCTAATTTCTGCAATTAAAATTGAGTATTTAACGCCAAAAAACTAGCCCTATCGGCGAAATTTAAGAATTTCGTTTTTTTACCTACTGATTTTTACTAGCTGCTGAGCCGTAAAATAATAAAAAAATCGTACAAATAGGAGATTTTTATGGGGTTTTTTGGATTTCTCTAATTTCTGCAATTAAAACCGAGTATTTAACGCCAAAAAACTAGCCCTATCGGCGAAATTTAAGAATTTCGTTTTTTTACCTACTGATTTTTACTAGCTGCTGAGCCGTAAAATATTAAAAAATCGTACAAATAGGAGATTTTTATCGGGTTTTTTGCATTTCTCTAATTTCTGCAATTAAAATTGAGTATTTAACGCCAAAAAACTAGCCCTATCGGCGATATTTAAGAACTTCGTTATTTTACCTATTGATTTTTACTAGCTGCTGAGCCGTAAAATAATAAAAAATCGTACAAATAGGAGATTTTTATCGGGTTTTTTGCATTTCTCTAATTTCTGCAATTAAAACCGAGTATTTAACGCCAAAAAACTAGCCCTATCGGCGAAATTTAAGAATTTCATTTTTTTACCTACTGATTTTTACTAGCTGCTGAGCCGTAAAATAATAAAAAATCGTACAAATAGGAGATTTTAATCGGGTTTTTTTGCATTTCTCTAATTTCTGCAATTAAAACCGAGTATTTAACGCCAAAAAACTAGCCCTATCGGCGAAATTTAAGAATTTCGTTTTTTTACCTACTGATTTTTACTAGCTGCTGAGCCGTAAAATATTAAAAAATCGTACAAATAGGAGATTTTTATCGGGTTTTTTGCATTTCTCTAATTTCTGCAATTAAAATTGAGTATTTAACGCCAAAAAACTAGCCCTATCGGCGATATTTAAGAACTTCGTTATTTTACCTATTGATTTTTACTAGCTGCTGAGCCGTAAAATAATAAAAAATCGTACAAATAGGAGATTTTTATCGGGTTTTTTGCATTTCTCTAATTTCTGCAATTAAAACCGAGTATTTAACGCCAAAAAACTAGCCCTATCGGCGAAATTTAAGAATTTCGTTTTTTTTCCTACTGATTTTTACTAGCTGCTGAGCCGTAAAATAATAAAAAATCGTACATATAGGAGATTTTTATAGGGTTTTTTGCATTTCTCTTATTTCTGCAATTAAAACCGAGTATTTAACGCCAAAAAACTAGCCCTATCGGCGAAATTTAAGAATTTCGTTTTTTTACCTACTGATTTTTACTAGCTGCTGAGCCGTAAAATAATAAAAAATCGTACAAATAGGAGATTTTTATCGGGTTTTTTGCATTTCTCTAATTTCTGCAATTAAAACCGAGTATTTAACGCCAAAAAACTAGCCCTATCGGCGAAATTTAAGAATTTCATTTTTTTACCTACTGATTTTTACTAGCTGCTGAGCCGTAAAATAATAAAAAATCGTGCAAATAGGAGATTTTTATCGGGTTTTTTGCATTTCTCTAATTTCTGCAATTAAAACCGAGTATTTAACGCCAAAAAACTAGCCCTATCGGCGAAATTTAAGAATTTCGTTTTTTTACCTATTGATTTTTACTAGCTGCTGAGCCGTAAAATAATAAAAAATCGTACAAATAGGAGATTTTTATCGGGTTTTTTGCATTTCTCTAATTTCTGCAATTAAAACCGAGTATTTAACGCCAAAAAACTAGCCCTATCGGCGAAATTTAAGAATTTCATTTTTTTACCTACTGATTTTTACTAGCTGCTGAGCCGTAAAATAATAAAAAATCGTACAAATAGGAGATTTTAATCGGGTTTTTTTGCATTTCTCTAATTTCTGCAATTAAAACCGAGTATTTAACGCCAAAAAACTAGCCCTATCGGCGATATTTAAGAATTTCGTTTTTTTACCTATTGATTTTTACTAGCTGCTGAACCGTAAAATAATAAAAAATCGTACAAATAGGAGATTTTTATCGGGTTTTTTGCATTTCTCTAATTTCTGCAATTAAAGCCGAGTATTTAACGCCAAAAAACTAGCCCTATCGGCGAAATTTAAGAATTTCGTTTTTTTACCTACTGATTTTTACTAGCTGCTGAGCCGTAAAATAATAAAAAATCGTACAAATAGGAGTTTTTTATCGGGTTTTTTGCATTTCTCTAATTTCTGCAATTAAAATTGAGTATTTAACGCCAAACAACTAGCCCTATCGGCGATATTTAAGAACTTCGTTTTTTTACCTATTGATTTTTACTAGCTGCTGAGCCGTAAAATAATACAAAATCGTACAAATAGGAGATTTTTATCGGGTTTTTTGCATTTCTCTAATTTCTGCAATTAAAATTGAGTATTTAACGCCAAAAAACTAGCCCTATCGGCGAAATTTAAGAATTTCGTTTTTTTACCTACTGATTTTTACTAGCTGCTGAGCCGTAAAATAATAAAAAATCGTACAAATAGGAGATTTTTATCGGGTTTTTTGTATTTCTCTAATTTCTGCAATTAAAACCGAGTATTTAACGCCAAAAAACTAGCCCTAACGGCGATATTTAAGAATTTCGTTTTTTTACCTACTGATTTTTACTAGCTGCTGAGCCGTAAAATAATAAAAAATCGTACAAATAGGAGATTTTTATCGGGTTTTTTGCATTTCTCTAATTTCTGCAATTAAAACCGAGTATTTAACGCCAAAAAACTAGCCCTAACGGCGATATTTAAGAATTTCGTTTTTTTACCTACTGATTTTTACTGGCTGCAGAGCCGTAAAATAATAAAAAATCGTAGAAATAGGAGATTTTTATCGGGTTTTTTGCATTTCTCTAATTTCTGCAATTAAAATTAAGTACTTAACGCCAAAAAACTAGCCCTATCGGCGAAATTTAATTTTTTTACCTACTGATTTTTACTAGCTGCTGAGCCGTAAAATAATAAAAAATCGTACAAATAGGAGATTTTTATCGGGTTATTTGCATTTCTCTAATTTCTGCAATTAAAACCGAGTATTTAACGCCAAAAAACTAGCCCTATCGGCGAAATCTAAGAATTTCGTTTTTTTACCTACTGATTTTTACTAGCTGCTGAGCCGTAAAATAATAAAAAATCGTACAAATAGGAAATTTTTATCGGGTTTTTTGCATTTCTCTAATTTCTGCAATTAAAACCGAGTATTTAACGCCAAAAAACTAGCCCTATCGGCGAAATTTAAGAATTTCGTTTTTTTACCTACTGATTTTTACTAGCTGCTGAGCCGTAAAATAATATAAAATCGTACAAATAGGAGATTTTTATCGGGTTTTTTGCATTTCTCTAATTTCTGCAATTAAAACCGAGTATTTAACGCCAAAAAACTAGGCCTATCGGCGAAATTTAAGAATTTCGTTTTTTTACCTACTGATTTTTACTAGCTGCTGAGCCGTAAAATAATAAAAAATCGTACAAATAGGAGATTTTTATCGGGTTTTTTGCATTTCTCTAATTTCTGCAATTAAAACCGAGTATTTAACGCCAAAAAACTAGCCCTATCGGCGAAATTTAAGAATTTCGTTTTTTTACCTACTGATTTTTACTAGCTGCTGAGCCGTAAAATAATAAAAAATCGTACAAATAGGAAATTTTTATCGGGTTTTTTGCATTTCTCTAATTTCTGCAATTAAAACCGAGTATTTAACGCCAAAAAACTAGCCCTATCGGCGAAATTTAAGAATTTCGTTTTTTTACCCACTGATTTTTACTAGCTGCTGAGCCGTAAAATAATAAAAAATCGTACAAATAGGAGATTTTTATCGGGTTTTTTGCATTTCTCTAATTTCTGCAATTAAAACCGAGTATTTAACGCCAAAAAACTAGCCCTATCGGCGAAATTTAAGAATTTCGTTTTTTTACCTACTGATTTTTACTAGCTGCTGAGCCGTAAAATAATAAAAAATCGTACAAATAGGAAATTTTTATCGGGTTTTTTGCATTTCTCTAATTTCTGCAATTAAAACCGAGTATTTAACGCCAAAAAACTAGCCCTATCGGCGATATTTAAGAATTTCGTTTTTTTACCTATTGATTTTTATTAGCTGCTGAGCCGTAAAATAATAAAAAATCGTACAAATAGGAGATTTTTATCGGGTTTTTTGCATTTCTCTAATTTCTGCAATTAAAACCGAGTATTTAACGCCAAAAAACTAGCCCTATCGGCGAAATTTAAGAATTTCGTTTTTTTACCTACTGATTTTTACTAGCTGCTGAGCCGTAAAATAATAAAAAATCGTACAAATAGGAGATTTTTATCGGGTTTTTTGCATTTCTCTAATTTCTGCAATTAAAACCGAGTATTTAACGCCAAAAAACTAGCCCTATCGGCGAAATTTAAGAATTTCGTTTTTTTACTTACTGATTTTTACTAGCTGCTGAGCCGTAAAATAATAAAAAATCGTACAAATAGGAGCTTTTTATCGGGTTTTTTGCATTTCTCTAATTTCTGCAATTAAAACCGAGTATTTAACGCCAAAAAACTAGCCCTATCGGCGAAATTTAAGAATTTCGTTTTTTTACCTACTGATTTTTACTAGCTGCTGAGCCGTAAAATAATAAAAAATCGTACAAATAGGAGATTTTTATCGGGTTTTTTGCATTTCTCTAATTTCTGCAATTAAAACCGAGTATTTAACGCCAAAAAACTAGCCCTATCGGCGAAATTTAAGAATTTCGTTTTTTTACCTACTGATTTTTACTAGCTGCTGAGCCGTAAAATAATAAAAAATCGTACAAATAGGAAATTTTTATCGGGTTTTTTGCATTTCTCTAATTTCTGCAATTAAAGCCGAGTATTTAACGCCAAAAAACTAGCCCTATCGGCGATATTTAAGAATTTCGTTTTTTTACCTATTGATTTTTATTAGCTGCTGAGCCGTAAAATAATAAAAAATCGTACAAATAGGAGATTTTTATCGGGTTTTTTGCATTTCTCTAATTTCTGCAATTAAAACCGAGTATTTAACGCCAAAAAACTAGCCCTATCGGCGAAATTTAAGAATTTCGTTTTTTTACCTACTGATTTTTACTAGCTGCTGAGCCGTAAAATAATAAAAAATCGTACAAATAGGAGATTTTTATCGGGTTTTTTGCATTTCTCTAATTTCTGCAATTAAAACCGAGTATTTAACGCCAAAAAACTAGCCCTATCGGCGAAATTTAAGAATTTCGTTTTTTTACCTACTGATTTTTACTAGCTGCTGAGCCGTAAAATAATAAAAAATCGTACAAATAGGAAATTTTTATCGGGTTTTTTGCATTTCTCTAATTTCTGCAATTAAAGCCGAGTATTTAACGCCAAAAAACTAGCCCTATCGGCGAAATTTAAGAATTTCGTTTTTTTACCTACTGATTTTTACTAGCTGCTGAGCCGTAAAATAATAAAAAATCGTACAAATAGGAGATTTTTATCGGGTTTTTTGCATTTCTCTAATTTCTGCAATTAAAACCGAGTATTTAACGCCAAAAAAATAGCCCTATCGGCGAAATTTAAGATTTTCGTTTTTTTACCTACTGATTTTTACTAGCTGCTGAGCCGTAAAATAATAAAAAATCGTACAAATAGGAGATTTTTATCGGGTTTTTTGCATTTCTCTAATTTCTGCAATTAAAACCGAGTATTTAACGCCAAAAAACTAGCCCTATCGGCGAAATTTAAGAATTTCGTTTTTTTACCTACTGATTTTTACTAGCTGCTGAGCCGTAAAATAATAAAAAATCGTACAAATAGGAGATTTTTATCGGGTTTTTTGCATTTCTCTAATTTCTGCAATTAAAACCGAGTATTTAACGCCAAAAAACTAGCCCTATCGGCGAAATTTAAGATTTTCGTTTTTTTACCTACTGATTTTTACTAGCTGCTGAGCCGTAAAATAATAAAAAATCGTACAAATAGGAGATTTTTATCGGGTTTTTTGCAATTTCTCTAATTTCTGCAATTAAAACCGAGTATTTAACGCCAAAAAACTAGCCCTATCGGCGAAATTTAAGAATTTCGTTTTTTTACCTACTGATTTTTACTAGCTGCTGAGCCGTAAAATAATAAAAAATCGTACAAATAGGAGATTTTTATCGGGTTTTTTGCATTTCTCTAATTTCTGCAATTAAAACCGTGTATTTAACGCCAAAAAACTAGCCCTATCGGCGAAATTTAAGAATTTCGTTTTTTTACCTACTGATTTTTACTATCTGCTGAGCCGTAAAATAATAAAAAATCGTACAAATAGGAGATTTTTATCGGGTTTTTTGCATTTCTCTAATTTCTGCAATTAAAACCGAGTATTTAACGCCAAAAAACTAGCCCTATCGGCGAAATTTAAGAATTTCGTTTTTTTACGTACTGATTTTTACTATCTGCTGAGCCGTAAAATAATATAAAATCGTACAAATAGGAGATTTTTATCGGGTTTTTTGCATTTCTCTAATTTTTGCAATTAAAACCGAGTATTTAACGCCAAAAAACTAGCCCTATCGGCGAAATTTAAGAATTTCGTTTTTTTACCTACTGATTTTTACTAGCTGCTGAGCCGTAAAATAATAAAAAATCGTACAAATAGGAGATTTTTATCGGGTTTTTTGCATTTCTCTAATTTCTGCAATTAAAACCGAGTATTTAACGGCAAAAAACTAGCCCTATCGGCGAAATTTAAGAATTTAGTTTTTTTACCTACTGATTTTTATTAGCTGCTGAGCCGTAAAATAATAAAAAATCGTACAAACAGGAGTTTTTTATCGGGTTTTTTGCATTTCTCTAATTTCTGCAATTAAAACCGAGTATTTAACGGCAAAAAACTAGCCCTATCGGCGAAATTTAAGAATTTCGTTTTTTTACCTACTGATTTTTACTAGCTGCTGAGCCGTAAAATAATAAAAAATCGTACAAATAGGAGATTTTTATCGGGTTTTTCGCATTTCTCTAATTTCTGCAATTAAAACCGCGTATTTAACGCCAAAAAACTAGCCCTATCGGCGAAATTTAAGAATTTCGTTTTTTTACCTACTGATTTTTACTAGCTGCTGAGCCGTAAAATAATATAATATCGTACAAATAGGAGATTTTTATCGGGTTTTTTGCATTTCTCTAATTTCTGCAATTAAAACCGAGTATTTGACGCCAAAAACCTAGCCCTATCGGCGAAATTTAAGAATTTCGTTTTTTTACCTACTGATTTTTACTAGCTGCTGAGTCGTAAAATAATAAAAAATCGTACAAATAGGAGATTTTTATCGGGTTTTTTGCATTTCTCTAATTTCTGCAATTAAAACCGAGTATTTAACGCCAAAAAACTAGCCGTATCGGCGAAATTTAAGAATTTCGTTTTTTTACCTACTGATTTTTACTAGCTGCTGAGCCGTAAAATAATAAAAAATCGTACAAATAGGAGATTTTTATCGGGTTTTTTGCATTTCTCTAATTTCTGCAATTAAAACCGAGTATTTAACGCCAAAAAACTAGCCCTATCGGCGAAATTTAAGAATTTCGTTTTTTTACTTACTGATTTTTACTGCTGAGCCGTAAAATAATAAAAAATCGTACAAATAGGAGATTTTTATCGGGTTTTTTGCATTTCTCTAATTTCTGCAATTAAAACCGAGTATTTAACGCCAAAAAACTAGCCCTATCGGCGAAATTTAAGAATTTCGTTTTTTTACCTACTGATTTTTACTGCTGAGCCGTAAAATAATAAAAAATCGTACAAATAGGAGATTTTTATCGGGTTTTTTGCATTTCTCTAATTTCTGCAATTAAAACCGAGTATTTAACGCCAAAAAACTAGCCCTATCGGCGAAATTTAAGAATTTCGTTTTTTTACCTACTGATTTTTACTAGCTGCTGAGCCGTAAAATAATAAAAAATCGTACAAATAGGAGATTTTTATCGGGTTTTTTGCATTTCTCTAATTTCTGCAATTAAAACCGAGTATTTAACGCCAAAAAACTAGCCCTATCGGCGAAATTTAAGAATTTCGTTTTTTTACCTACTGATTTTTACTAGCTGCTGAGCCGTAAAATAATAAAAAATCGTACAAATAGGAAATTTTTATCGGGTTTTTTGCATTTCTCTAATTTCTGCAATTAAAGCCGAGTATTTAACGCCAAAAAACTAGCCCTATCGGCGAAATTTAAGAATTTCGTTTTTTTACCTACTGATTTTTACTAGCTGCTGAGCCGTAAAATAATAAAAAATCGTACAAATAGGAGATTTTTATCGGGTTTTTTGCATTTCTCTAATTTCTGCAATTAAAACCGAGTATTTAACGCCAAAAAACTAGCCCTATCGGCGAAATTTAAGATTTTCGTTTTTTTACCTACTGATTTTTACTAGCTGCTGAGCCGTAAAATAATAAAAAATCGTACAAATAGGAGATTTTTATCGGGTTTTTTGCATTTCTCTAATTTCTGCAATTAAAACCGAGTATTTAACGCCAAAAAACTAGCCCTATCGGCGAAATTTAAGAATTTCGTTTTTTTACCTACTGATTTTTACTAGCTGCTGAGCCGTAAAATAATAAAAAATCGTACAAATAGGAGATTTTTATCGGGTTTTTTGCATTTCTCTAATTTCTGCAATTAAAACCGAGTATTTAACGCCAAAAAACTAGCCCTATCGGCGAAATTTAAGATTTTCGTTTTTTTACCTACTGATTTTTACTAGCTGCTGAGCCGTAAAATAATAAAAAATCGTACAAATAGGAGATTTTTATCGGGTTTTTTGCATTTCTCTAATTTCTGCAATTAAAACCGAGTATTTAACGCCAAAAAACTAGCCCTATCGGCGAAATTTAAGAATTTCGTTTTTTTACCTACTGATTTTTACTAGCTGCTGAGCCGTAAAATAATAAAAAATCGTACAAATAGGAGATTTTTATCGGGTTTTTTGCATTTCTCTAATTTCTGCAATTAAAACCGAGTATTTAACGCCAAAAAACTAGCCCTATCGGCGAAATTTAAGAATTTCGTTTTTTTACCTACTGATTTTTACTATCTGCTGAGCCGTAAAATAATATAAAATCGTACAAATAGGAGATTTTTATCGGGTTTTTTGCATTTCTCTAATTTCTGCAATTAAAACCGAGTATTTAACGCCAAAAAACTAGCCCTATCGGCGAAATTTAAGAATTTCGTTTTTTTACCTACTGATTTTTACTAGCTGCTGAGCCGTAAAATAATAAAAAATCGTACAAATAGGACATTTTTATCGGGTTTTTTGCATTTCTCTAATTTCTGCAATTAAAACCGAGTATTTAACGCCAAAAAACTAGCCCTATCGGCGAAATTTAAGAATTTCGTTTTTTTACCTACTGATTTTTACTAGCTGCTGAGCCGTAAAATAATATAATATCGTACAAATAGGAGATTTTTATCGGGTTTTTTGCATTTCTCTAATTTCTGCAATTAAAACCGAGTATTTGACGCCAAAAACCCAGCCCTATCGGCGAAATTTAAGAATTTCGTTTTTTTACCTACTGATTTTTACTAGCTGATGAGCCGTAAAATAATAAAAAATCGTACAAATAGGAGATTTTTATCGGGTTTTTTGCATTTCTCTAATTTCTGCAATTAAAACCGAGTATTTAACGCCAAAAAACTAGCCCTATCGGCGAAATTTAAGAATTTCGTTTTTTTACCTACTGATTTTTACTAGCTGCTGAGCCGTAAAATAATAAAAAATCGTACAAATAGGAGATTTTTATCGGGTTTTTTGCATTTCTCTAATTTCTGCAATTAAAACCGAGTATTTAACGCCAAAAAACTAGCCCTATCGGCGAAATTTAAGAATTTCGTTTTTTTACCTACTGATTTTTACTATCTGCTGAGCCGTAAAATAATAAAAAATCGTACAAATAGGAGATTTTTATCGGGTTTTTTGCATTTCTCTAATTTCTGCAATTAAAACCGAGTATTTAACGCCAAAAAACTAGCCCTATCGGCGAAATTTAAGAATTTCGTTTTTTTACCTACTGATTTTTACTATCTGCTGAGCCGTAAAATAATATAAAATCGTACAAATAGGAGATTTTTATCGGGTTTTTTGCATTTCTCTAATTTCTGCAATTAAAACCGAGTATTTAACGCCAAAAAACTAGCCCTATCGGCGAAATTTAAGAATTTCGTTTTTTTACCTACTGATTTTTACTAGCTGCTGAGCCGTAAAATAATAAAAAATCGTACAAATAGGACATTTTTATCGGGTTTTTTGCATTTCTCTAATTTCTGCAATTAAAACCGAGTATTTAACGCCAAAAAACTAGCCCTATCGGCGAAATTTAAGAATTTCGTTTTTTTACCTACTGATTTTTACTAGCTGCTGAGCCGTAAAATAATATAATATCGTACAAATAGGAGATTTTTATCGGGTTTTTTGCATTTCTCTAATTTCTGCAATTAAAACCGAGTATTTGACGCCAAAAACCCAGCCCTATCGGCGAAATTTAAGAATTTCGTTTTTTTACCTACTGATTTTTACTAGCTGATGAGCCGTAAAATAATAAAAAATCGTACAAATAGGAGATTTTTATCGGGTTTTTTGCATTTCTCTAATTTCTGCAATTAAAACCGAGTATTTAACGCCAAAAAACTAGCCCTATCGGCGAAATTTAAGAATTTCGGTTTTTTACCTACTGATTTTTACTAGCTGCTGAGCCGTAAAATAATAAAAAATCGTACAAATAGGAGATTTTTATCGGGTTTTTTGCATTTCTCTAATTTCTGCAATTAAAACCGAGTATTTAACGCCAAAAAACTAGCCCTATCGGCGAAATTTAAGAATTTCGTTTTTTTACCCACTGATTTTTACTAGCTGCTGAGCCGTAAAATAATAAAAAATCGTACAAATAGGAGATTTTTATCGGGTTTTTTGCATTTCTCTAATTTTGCAATTAAAACCGAGTATTTAACGCCAAAAAACTAGCCCTATCGGCGAAATTTAAGAATTTCGTTTTTTTACCCACTGATTTTTACTAGCTGCTGAGCCGTAAAATAATAAAAAATCGTACAAATAGGAGATTTTTATCGGGTTTTTTGCATTTCTCTAATTTTGCAATTAAAACCGAGTATTTAACGCCAAACAACTACCCCTATCGGCGAAATTTAAGAATTTCGTTTTTTTACCCACTGATTTTTACTAGCTGCTGAGCCGTAAAATAATAAAAAATCGTACAAATAGGAGATTTTTATCGGGTTTTTTGCATTTCTCTAATTTTGCAATTAAAACCGAGTATTTAACGCCAAAAAACTAGCCCTATCGGCGAAATTTAAGAATTTCGTTTTTTTACCCACTGATTTTTACTAGCTGCTGAGCCGTAAAATAATAAAAAATCGTACAAATAGGAGATTTTTATCGGGTTTTTTGCATTTCTCTAATTTTGCAATTAAAACCGAGTATTTAACGCCAAACAACTACCCCTATCGGCGAAATTTAAGAATTTCGTTTTTTCACCTACTGATTTTTACTAGCTGCTGAGCCGTAAAATAATAAAAAATCGTACAAATAGGAGATTTTTATCGGGTTTTTTGCATTTCTCTAATTTTGCAATTAAAACCGAGTATTTAACGCCAAAAAACTAGCCCTATCGGCGAAATTTAAGAATTTCGTTTTTTTACCTACTGATTTTTACTAGCTGCTGAGCCGTAAAATAATAAAAAATCGTACAAATAGGAGATTTTTATCGGGTTTTTTGCATTTCTCTAATTTTGCAATTAAAACCGAGTATTTAACGCCAAAAAACTAGCCCTATCGGCGAAATTTAAGAATTTCGTTTTTTTACCTACTGATTTTTACTAGCTGCTGAGCCGTAAAATAATAAAAAATCGTACAAATAGGAGATTTTTATCGGGTTTTTTGCATTTCTCTAATTTTGCAATTAAAACCGAGTATTTAACGCCAAAAAACTAGCCCTATCGGCGAAATTTAAGAATTTCGTTTTTTTACCTACTGATTTTTACTAGCTGCTGAGCCGTAAAATAATAAAAAATCGTACAAATAGGAGATTTTTATCGGGTTTTTTGCATTTCTCTAATTTTGCAATTAAAACCGAGTATTTAACGCCAAAAAACTAGCCCTATCGGCGAAATTTAAGAATTTCGTTTTTTTACCTACTGATTTTTACTAGCTGCTGAGCCGTAAAATAATAAAAAATCGTACAAATAGGAGATTTTTATCGGGTTTTTTGCATTTCTCTAATTTTGCAATTAAAACCGAGTATTTAACGCCAAAAAACTAGCCCTATCGGCGAAATTTAAGAATTTCGTTTTTTTACCCACTGATTTTTACTAGCTGCTGAGCCGTAAAATAATAAAAAATCGTACAAATAGGAGATTTTTATCGGGTTTTTTGCATTTCTCTAATTTTGCAATTAAAACCGAGTATTTAACGCCAAACAACTACCCCTATCGGCGAAATTTAAGAATTTCGTTTTTTCACCTACTGATTTTTACTAGCTGCTGAGCCGTAAAATAATAAAAAATCGTACAAATAGGAGATTTTTATCGGGTTTTTTGCATTTCTCTAATTTTGCAATTAAAACCGAGTATTTAACGCCAAAAAACTAGCCCTATCGGCGAAATTTAAGAATTTCGTTTTTTTACCTACTGATTTTTACTAGCTGCTGAGCCGTAAAATAATAAAAAATCGTACAAATAGGAAATTTTTATCGGGTTTTTTGAATTGCTCTAATTTCTGCAATTAAAACCGAGTATTTAACGCCAAAAAACTAGCCCTATCGGCGAAATTTAAGAATTTCGTTTTTTTACCTACTGATTTTTACTGCTGAGCCGTAAAATAATAAAAAATCGTACAAATAGGAGATTTTTATCGGTTTTTTTTGCATTTCTCTAATTTCTGCAATTAAAACCGAGTATTTAACGCCAAAAAACTAGCCCTATCGGCGAAATTTAAGAATTTCGTTTTTTTACCAACTGATTTTTACTAGCTGCTGAGCCGTAAAATAATAAAAAATCGTACAAATAGGAGATTTTTATCGGGTTTTTTGCATTTCTCTAATTTCTGCAATTAAAACCGAGTATTTAACACCAAAAAACCAGCCCTATCGGCGTAATTTAAGAATTTCGTTTTTTTACCTACTGATTTTTACTAGCTGCTGAGCCGTAAAATAATAAAAAATCGTACAAATAGGAGATTTTTATCGGGTTTTTTGCATTTCTCTAATGTCTGCAATTAAAACCGAGTATTTAACGCAAAAAAACTAGCCCTATCGGCGAAATTTAAGAATTTCGTTTTTTTACCTACTGATTTTTACTAGCTGCTGAGCCGTAAAATAATAAAAAATCGTACAAATAGGAGATTTTTATCGGGTTTTTTGCATTTCTCTAATTTCTGCAATTAAAACCGAGTATTTAACGCCAAAAAACTAGCCCAATCGGCGAAATTTAAGAATTTCGTTTTTTTACCTACTGATTTTTACTAGCTGCTGAGCCGTAAAATAATAAAAAATCGTACAAATAGGAGATTTTTATCGGGTTTTTTGCATTTCTCTAATTTCTGCAATTAAAACCGAGTATTTAACGCCAAAAAACTAGCCCTATCGGGGAAATTTAAGAATTTCGTTTTTTTACCTACTGATTTTTACTATCTGCTGAGCCGTAAAATAATAAAAAATCGTACAAATAGGAAATTTTTATCGGGTTTTTTGCATTTCTCTAATTTCTGCAATTAAAACCGAGTATTTAACGCCAAAAAACTAGCCCTATCGGCGAAATTTAAGAATTTCGTTTTTTTACCTACTGATTTTTACTGCTGAGCCGTAAAATAATAAAAAATCGTACAAATAGGAGATTTTTATCGGGTTTTTTGCATTTCTCTAATTTCTGCAATTAAAACCGAGTATTTAACGCCAAAAAACTAGCCCTATCGGCGAAATTTAAGAATTTCGTTTTTTTACCTACTGATTTTTACTAGCTGCTGAGCCGTAAAATAATAAAAAATCGTACAAATAGGAGATTTTTATCGGGTTTTTTGCATTTCTCTAATTTCTGCAATTAAAACCGAGTATTTAACACCAAAAAACCAGCCCAATCGGCGTAATTTAAGAATTTCGTTTTTTTACCTACTGATTTTTACTAGCTGCTGAGCCGTAAAATAATAAAAAATCGTACAAATAGGAGATTTTTATCGGGTTTTTTGCATTTCTCTAATTTCTGCAATTAAAACCGAGTATTTAACGCCAAAAAACTAGCCCTATCGGCGAAATTTAAGAATTTCGTTTTTTACCTACTGATTTTTACTATCTGCTGAGCCGTAAAATAATAAAAAATCGTACAAATAGGAAATTTTTATCGGGTTTTTTGCATTTCTCTAATTTCTGCAATTAAAACCGAGTATTTAACGCCAAAAAACTAGCCCTATGGGCGAAACTTAAGAATTTCGTTTTTTTACCTACTGATTTTTACTATCTGCTGAGCCGTAAAATAATAAAAAATCGTACAAATAGGAAATTTTTATCGGGTTTTTTGCATTTCTCTAATTTCTGCAATTAAAACCAAGTATTTAACGCCAAAAAACTAGCCCTATCGGCGAAATTTAAGAATTTCGTTTTTTTACCTACTGATTTTTACTAGCTGCTGAGCCGTAAAATAATAAAAAATCGTACAAATAGGAGATTTTTATCGGGTTTTTTGCATTTCTCTAATTTCTGCAATTAAAACCGAGTATTTAACGCCAAAAAACTAGCCCTATCGGCGAAACTTAAGAATTTCGTTTTTTACCTACTGATTTTTACTATCTGCTGAGCCGTAAAATAATAAAAAATCGTACAAATAGGAGATTTTTATCGGGTTTTTTGCATTTCTCTAATTTCTGCAATTAAAACCGAGTATTTAACGCCAAAAAACTAGCCCTATCGGCGAAATTTAAGAATTTCGTTTTTTTACCTACTGATTTTTACTAGCTGCTGAGCCGTAAAATAATAAAAAATCGTACAAATAGGAGATTTTTATCGGGTTTTTTGCACTTCTCTAATTTCTGCAATTAAAACCGAGTATTTAACGCCAAAAAACTAGCCCTATCGGCGAAATTTAAGAATTTCGTTTTTTTACCTACTGATTTTTACTAGCTGCTGAGCCGTAAAATAATAAAAAATCGTAGAAATAGGAGATTTTTATCGGGTTTTTTGCATTTCTCTAATTTCTGCAATTAAAACCGAGTATTTAACGCCAAAAAACTAGCCCTATCGGCGAAATTTAAGAATTTCGTTTTTTTACCTACTGATTTTTACTAGCTGCTGAGCCGTAAAATAATAAAAAATCGTAGAAATAGGAGATTTTTATCGGGTTTTTTGCATTTCTCTAATTTCTGCAATTAAAACCGAGTATTTAACGCCAAAAAACTAGCCCTATCGGCGAAATTTAAGAATTTCGTTTTTTTACCCACTGATTTTTACTAGCTGCTGAGCCGTAAAATAATAAAAAATCGTACAAATGGGAGAGTTTTATCGGGTTTTTTGCATTTCTCTAATTTCTGCAATTAAAACCGAGTATTTAACAGTAGGTATTAGGGCGGTTGGGAGTGGGAAAATTTTGGGTACCGTGGGAACTTAGGTTGACCTTGAGATGCCCTTGTGGTTTTTAGGCGCCAGGTGTTATCTTTATCACCTGAGGGCTGCTTAGGTGAGTATTGGAAATAGTGACGTCATAGGGGATTCCCCAGGTGTTATCTTTGTTATCTCTAGGGTGTCATCTTTATCACCTGAGGGCTGCTTAGGTGAGTATTGGAAATAGTGACGTCATAGGGGATTCCCCAGGTGTTATCTTTGTTATCTCTAGGGTGTCATCTTTATCACCTGAGGGCTGCTTAGGTGAGTATTGGAAATAGTGACGTCATAGGGGATTCCCATACCGCTGCCAGGTTGGTTGGTTGGTTGGGAATGTTGTTTATGTTATTATCGATATTGATTGATTGATTGATAGGATTCATGTTTGGTCATAGCCGATTCTGATACCGATCCCCATACCCGAAGCCGATTCTGATACCGATCCCTATACCCGAAGCTCTCTATCTCTATCTCTGTCTTTCTTTCTCTCTCTATCTCTGTCTCTGTCTGTCTGCCTCTGTCTCTTTCTCTCTCTCTCAGCACAGCTGTTGAATTTTGGTCATATGGTCAGACCGCGACTCGATAACACCATCTGCCGGGAGAATTTGGTAACGCTGAAAACTTAATGCATTAAAAAGCAAGTTGTGTCCCTTGGGATTTGAACACTGGATCGGTGGCTTAAGAGGCCTGTATGCTAGCCCCGGGGCTATCAAGGCTTTTTGTCGGGGTTATTTGTGTATACATGCGCTCGAACGATCGAGCCATCTAAAAATAGAATTTAATTTCGGCCGTGCTGAGTATGGCTGAAGCGAAAATAGCATGGTCAGCAGAGCTTTTGGTCGACTACTCGCCAGCTGAATGGGTGTGGATGAATATGATTGATAAGAACCTGCCCGGTCTCCATTGTTCTTACACGAGGGCCTCGCTGATTCGGAAGCCGGTTGAATGGACAGCTGCTGATAGGAGCTGCCTCATGAAAATAATAATATCTTACTAGTGCAGAGGGTGCTTTTTTGTATGATAAACTGTATTGCTGGAGTTTATGCTCGCCTGGTATCGGACGACGGCTCAGGCGCACGATTTAGCGAATAATAGTACTTAAAAGACTGATTTTTTTAAAATTCGCAGGGGATAACCGGTTTCTGATGATATTAGATTTTTAAATCAAAGGGGGTGATCAGTTTCTCATGATGTTTTTATTACCACTGAATGATTAATAATCAATAGCTAAATTTTGCTAAATGGCGTACCAAAGAAGTCTCTACCTTTTGAAATCGAAAATCATTTATTTTCTAGAAGAAGGTTCTAGAAGAGAAAGGTTTTCGTTAAGAGTAATACGATGAAATAATCGCGCCAGCTTACCAATTTTATTCATACCTTCAAAGTGACTAGACGTAATAGTTTAATCCCCCGTAAAAATGAAGAAATTTAGCATTCAAAAAGATTACATAACCTATATTAAACGTTTTAATATAAAAGGTCGGAAAGTAGAGTTTAAAATCGACCCGGTGCCCCAAAATGCGGAGCCCACCTCATGGATTAAGACTTCAGTGGAAGACATTGTTCAGCATGCCGTAAAGGGGCTTCTACCAAACGATCAAGTTGGAATTACTTTTTGTGGAAACAGCTTTAAGGAGAGGGGACCGGGCTGGATGAATTTTAGACCTGCTTCGGAAATTACAATAGAAGATATCTGGGGAATGAT